>OZ010798.1:257522855-258122855 GCA_963932465.1 Maratus speciosus | reverse complement strand
ATTCAATTCGTATGATAACTTTACCAATCAGTTTGATTGTGTTAAAATATTAGTACATTATTCTATTTTTAAATTCTATCCGAATGTAGTGCAAACCGAATAAATTCACCTCTCCTTGGCATGTGTTCTTCGACCGTTAATCCTCCAGTCGCGGGAAATGCTATTTTCGCGTTCCAGTGGCTACTTTTTTAAAATTCAGATGGAGTGGGACTCAAACAATCTTAATTGTAAAAAAGTAACCCATTGAAAAATTCGCGCGCGGCTGGAGGGTTAAGTGTTAATGTTGCCAACATGAAACGAAATAAGCTTAACGGACCAACATGTATGTCCTTTATAATACAGGGCTATTCAATTTGATGGACCCGATAAAAAAATCATATTTTCGAAACTACTCCACATATTACAGGGTTCGTACGGGTACCGTTATTTTCAAGGCGGAATATCAGAATTTTTTTTATAAAAAAATAAATCTAGTTTAAACGGACGAAATTTCGACTTATTTAAGGAGAGATTTTTCATACGAAAATACTGGTACGGAAGAATTTCTTAGTCAGGAAATTCAAGGACCCGTACGAACCCTGATATTACAATAAGTGACACATGAATTTAAAGAGAAATATACCAAGTTTTTTTCAGTTACAAATGTTCGATGTGTGACCCTCTTGTTACACGGCATACGTCCAATTTGTAATCCAGTTCGTCCCAAACATTTTGTAGCATCACTCTGTCAATGGTTCTGGATTCTGCACAAATGTGTTCTTTAAGTTCTGACAGTGTCAAAGACATTATTTATGTACCTCCAATGCCGAAAACAAAGTGTTCAGAACTTAAAGAACGCATTTGTGAAGCTTTCAAAACCATTGACAGAGTGATGCTACAAAATGTTTGGAACGAACTCGATTACAGATTGGATGTATGCTGTGTGGCAAAAGAGTCACACATCGAACATTTGTAACTGAAAAAAACTTTGTACATTTCTCTTTAAATTCATGTATCACTTATTGTAATATGTGCAGTAGTTTCGAAAATATGATTTTTTTAAATCGGGTCCATCATTTGTAATAGCCCTATATTTATAAATCTCATAAAAAGTTGAGATACATTTTTGCATTTTCTCAAATAGTAATGAAGTTACTTTAAATTCAGCCTGTTAAAGGAGCCTTTGCTACAAAATAAAAATTTTACAAGAATAAGGTAAAAGCTATTTTGTCATTGATTAGAAATGTCCTGTGCACCTAGTGTAAAATAGACTCTTCTTCCGATCGCTATTACCCTCGACTTTTGTCTTTAAGCAGAGCATTGACGAGTAATAAAAAATCCTTAGGTGGGTAAGAAAATTAATAATATAATTCTTAGTTTATTGTTTAATTTTTTTATTTAAAGTAAATACTTTTGTGTAATATAAAATGGCAATTTTTAACACTCGGTACCCTCATAGCATGCATGGTCACAGTGACGTCATTGTGACGTCACTGTAAGTCACTGTGGTCACGTCACATCTGTGACCAAAATGCCACCACTCAGTGATGTCACATTGTGACTGAGATGTGAACCTCTTAGAAAACTTTAAAAAACTACAAAAGCTCTTTAAAACATGTTATTTACTGTAAAACCGGCAATTAAAAAAAAATTGTGACGTCACTGTCATGTCATTGCATGTAACATACGTCACGTCACATATGTGGCGAAAAAGCCTCCATATTGTAAACTCACGGTGTGATAAAAACATGAATTTAGGAAAGCTTTAAAAATGAAGAGAAATATTTTAAACAGGCCGTCTTAATGCATTTTGGAGCTTGGATCAGATTGATTTTGTAGTATACTTTATTATAATAAATAAATTCACTTTTATACTTTCTATAATATTCCCCTTTTCTGTTAATGTTTAACTAGTTTAAGTCACTATTTAAAAATAAATGTTGCTATTTGTTTCTGACTTTTTTAACAAATTTAACATTTTCTGAATATATAATAAAATATACAAAATATATCCAAAACGCATGACATATTTATTCATATTTTAATTTTTTCCCCAGAAATTTCTTTAAAAAATTGTTATTGTCCACGCTGATTTATTCTACAGGAAATTAATACAGAAAAAAATAAAAGATTAGAAAGAAAAGAAACTTTCTTTGCCCGATAATCTTTTTTTTTTTTTAGGAACATATTTGGTATTTATTACATGTGATACAAACTTTACCTTTTTTTTTCAAAAGGCCTTTCTTTATTGTCCATTAAATTGGTTTTATATACACTAGAAATTTCAATAATGTTTTATTTTATATACTCTAATTATGACTAATACAATTTTTATAATTTACAAAAAAGAGACAGTCCATTTTTACTTGAATTGATTTCAAATTGATTGGAAGCTAAAATGAAATGCACACACAAAAAAAAATAAAAGAAATCAAACAGAACATTTTAATTAGCCACACTTTTATAAATGTATTACGCATTTAACTTGCAAATCTACAATAACAAATAAAACCATCTGCCCGCAAATTTTGTTTTCTGCAGACGATAACAAGAGGAAACAGTGTATTTATTCTTTTGAATAGTGGCAGCAGCTGGAAACAGTAGCTCTTTTATGAATGTGTGTAGTTGGCACTGGTTTTTTAAATTCTACAAAAGTTATACAGGAACGCGGTCAAGAAATATTTTACATAAAATATCAGTCCGAAAAAAGTACAATGTGCAGTGATCGGTTAATCTCAGCTGGTCAATGTCATTGTGTCTAGTATTCGGACATAATTCTTCGACTTTCGACTTTAAGAACTTTCGCTTTTTGGATTACCATAATGGAATTATAGAAGACGATGTCAACAAGAAATGGGTAAGAAAAAATGATTTTTTCTGCTTTCTTTTATTATGATTTGAGTTAATTTCACATAAAAAAAACATGCTATAAAGTAATAAATGCCATTAATTTAACTTTTATCTATTCAATAAAATTTAATAAATTTAATGTTTGTTTTGAATATTTGAAAGAAAAAATAGTATGTCAACGATTTTAATCAGATGGTTAAAACCATTAATTTATATTGCAGTTTAATCGCATTTATTTTCCTTTTTAAAACTATCTGGTTAAAATCACATTTTCGTAAATTAAAAAATGTATATAATCCATAATTCACATAATTAATAAACATTTAAAGCCAATTAAATTACTGAATAAAAAACCTTTTATAGAATAAAAGTGTTTGCAAACTTAAATTTTTAATTTTGCGTTAAATAATGTTCTGAAATAATTTGCATTGCTTGTTTTTATATAACAAAAAATAGATATCTGCTCAGCGATACGGAATCTTCCACATCAAAATTTTATTTATCTTTTGAGCAGTTTCACATCATTATTGCTAAAAGCAACTTCTTAAATTTTATAAAATTAAAAAGGCTGGTGATGCCCCCAAAAATATTTTTTTAAGGTACATTCGTATTCTTTACAAGTTTGTGTTAGAAAATTGACAGTATTATGAGAAGTATGGTAATTTTCTGTTTATTGCAAATATAAAAAAAAGATACCTTTTAGCCTATAATTTTTTATACCTAATTTTGGTTTTTTATATGCTTAAAATGATTTATTCTAACATCCTACTAATTTAAACTTTAAATAGTGCTTAAAATAGTTCTTTGATTGAAATCAATATAAAATTTACTTGCATAACATTTTATGATGTATATGTCGAAATTTTAGTCATATGACATATATTATAAGGCATATATGAAGCATATCACATAATAAAACACATGAATATTATACATGATAGATGTGAAAGTAATGGATACCCTTCCAGTAATGGACACCCTTGAATGTTTTTGGTTTCTAAAAAAATAACCAATAAAAATTTAGCTTTTATTATTTTTTTCATAACTCCCTCTTGCATGTTTTATAAACTGGGTTATTGGTGATATACTCTTAACCTTCCGTCTACCAGACGGGTCCATTGGACCCGACATGTACATTCAAAATATTTATTCAAACCAGAAATTTCTTCAAAACAAACTAAATGTATAAATCAGACAATAATAAGTTAAATAAACAAATTAAATAGTTTTAAGTAAAAATTCTGGTGTAGAATGTTTTTATAAAACTTGAGTAAAATTTCCGGTAGTTCTAGGGTTAATCAAAGCAATTAGGAAGCAGAAAATAATGTTTCGAAGTTCTACTGTTTTTCAGTGAAAATCTTCATGAACCTGTTAAAAGCTTAATTCACTTAATAATTTTATATATTCTTTATTTTCTTACAAAACTTCCATGTTTTTGTTTTGGTAGTAATAGAAAACTTTGAAACGTTTAATTACTGAATGTACAGTATGGACATTGCTAAAAATGCAATTTAAGTAATGTTCATAGTAGATAAAAATCTTTTGACAAAACTGAAAACCTAAGTAATCAAATTTAATAATTTATATTGCACTTACCAGAATGTAATAACACAAATTTTATATAACTTTGTCTTACATATTTTATAATCTGGTAATAAATAAAACAAATTACGAGTCAGAGAATATTGTTTAAGGACATAGGGGAAAGAAGTGCTCAATTTCTACCCATTAAAAAAAAAGTTACAGAAGTTGTTAAAAATATACTTATTATTTCCTGTCTTAAACGTTTTTCATTCTTCTCTGACCAAAAAAAAAATAAATAAATAAAATAAAAATCCCATATTAGTAATTAAATTTATACTTATAGTAGTAAATGGAACTAGTAAACCTGCGGATCAGTGGCCTCAAACATCAGTTCTGAACTTTTATTTTGAAATTATTTTATTTAATATTTAAAACATTCAACCTGCGGTATTATTTCTTTCATATATGTAATATTAATTACTGCAAGTAATATATCAAGTAGTTTCGGGGTGTTTCACTGTTAAAAATAGTGGTAAATATACGAATTTATGCACTAATATTCCAAAACGTTTTTTTTCCAGATTTTTTTGAATTACCTTCCTAAATCCACCACTGTCTCTAAAATTTGACAACTGTAATTCCCTGTCATTTATTATTTTAAACCATCTATCTAAAATAATTAAAATATTGATTTTGTAATAATCACAATAATTGATTTAAACAGTGAATAATTATCACATATATTTTATTAATTAATGATAACTTAATTGTTAAATTTATTTGAAAATAAGTATTTTGTTTCATTAGTTAGTATGCTTTCGATAAATTCTGATTCTAAATACAGTCATAAAAACAATTATATGTACTATATTTTCTGAAGTGTCCATGACTGGAATTGTGGGTATTTTGATATATTTCTGTTATTTACAATACAATTTTGATTAATATTGGGAAATGAGACTATGAGAATAGTTAAATATTATTGATATATTAATATAATACTGGAAAAACTGGAATATAAAAATTATAGGTATTAATTATAGTTTTAAAGAAATTCCTTAAGGGTGTCCATTACTCATCTACCCTATATGACATATAAAACATATATAAGACCTACACATGATATATATATATATATATATACGTATATAAGTTAAACTATGACTTTGGCTAAATCGCAACTGAAACCTTTGCGTAATCGTGCATGCACAGACCACTATAATAAGGAAATACCAATGCGTAATGGCAGAAGTAGTTGCATCGTCTTCATTTATACTCAAGATTTTCAACTGAAATCTGTATGTTGGAAATATTGCGCAAATAATACACGTAGTTTTATCAAAAGATATTTCTATATTAACTTTAACAGGATGATTCTAATTGGTAAATTAATCAACAAAGATTTAATATCTCTAACTGAGTGAAAAAGTGTTCAAGTCAGGATTCCAACCAGAGACCTTTGACGTATGTTGCCAATGCTCTGCTAACTGAGCCAGGGAAGAGTCCCATAACCTGTGCCGGAAGATTTGGCGATTTTTTTTGGCGATAAATGTTTCGATCTGGTTTAAGTTTGTTCGTCGGATTTCGGATCGTTGGAATGGCTTTAGGGTTGCTTTTTTTCGGAAATGCCTTTTTAAAACCGGACAACTGGTTGACGACTATCTTGAAGCTTATTGGTTTACTGGTATCACGGGAGCTGTTAGTCAGCAAATTTTGAATTCGGTTAGATAAGAATTTGTTCCGACGCCACACTGACACTCACATTCGGATTACTCTCTGTGCTGGTCGATGTAAGTAAAGTCTCGTTAATTTTTTTAAGATTGCAGAAAAACATCATTTTTAAATCTTTATATTATTTATAAATCAATGATTTTACACCATTTTTAAAAAGAGAAAATGATGTAAAAACATGGATTAATAAATTACATAAAGATTTAAAAACGAAGTTTTTGCGCCACTTTGAAAATTTCTTCCGATGCAATTGCTCGAATTTTAGCAGCATTCTAAATAAATCTAAACATGTGCTTTTTCAGATGAATAGTTGGTACCCTGTTTCAGACCCTAAATGGGATCATTTTCTAAACATTAAATTCTTACTGTTTTTTTTTTTTTTGTGTGTGTGTGTAAGCATTTTTAAATTATTTTTATGCATGTTTCTATGTTCCATCTTTTCTATTATTTCTTTAAATTATTTTTATACATTTTTTCTATTTTTATACATTTTTTTATACTTTTTTTCTTTTTGGTAGTTGCGAGCGGGATTTTACCTGCATTAAAAATAATAGTTTTTCAAATATTGTTGAAATTTATAAAAAGTTTCTGGCCAGTTTTTTTCTCTTTTTTTATTGTCGAAAATGTTTTAAGAACGGGGGGTTCAGGGGGGCAGAGCCCCCCTGACAATAACAAGTATTAATCTCAAAAAGGACATTTATTTAGAATGCTGCTAAAATTTGTGTAATTGTATCGGAAAAAAATTTCCAAGATGGCGCAAAAACTTCGTTTTTAAATCTTTGTGTAATTTATAAATCCATGTTTTTATATCATTTTCTATCTTTAAAAATGGTGCAAAATAATTGATTTATAATTAATATAAAGATTTAAAAATGATGTTTTTCTGCAATCTTGGAAAAATTTTCATGTCGCCAAAACGGCATTTTGGCGAGATTTTTTTTCGCCAAAAATCTTCCGGCACAGGATATGGAACTCATCCCCTCCGGACAAATTTCATCCAGAGAACTATTATTATGTACTTATATGAGTAGTATGTGTTATTCATACGGGTAGTATGTAAAATAATTAAAGTATTATTATATAAAGTTGTGTAATAATAATAAGTACATATTCATATTCACTGGGTGAATTGTGTGCGTTAGATTTATCCAGAATAGCTCAGTTGACAGTTGATAGAACATTAGCAGCTTACGCCATTGGGCCCTAGTTCGAATCCTGACCTGGACACTTTTTCACTCAACTGGAAAAATTACAATAAAAGATAATTTTGCTTGAACATCAACGTTATTGGTCAGAAATATTGGCAAGTTGTACAGTTTTACATATGTGCTGATACCTTTGGGTGTTAACGTGAGTAAAAGCTTTTAAAGCGAGTGCAAAAATACTTAATGGCAAAAAAGTTTGCAATAACCTTCTACAAAATGAGAGAAACAAAAACTTTTTTTTTTTTTTTACTTTTCGCCTTGCCCACCACAGCAACAGAAAATAGTCACTGTGTGTATGTTATAAATACAATTAAAGCTGTGGTGTTTTTAGCATGTGTGTGTGAGGGGAATGCATAAATATTTTTCAAAAGCAACATTCCTCAAATATTGAAAACAATACAATCTGTTACAGTTGTAAGGCAAGTGAGGGAAATTAAATTTTTAACTTTAATTTAGAAGAAAGTTTGTATATTGTATATGACTATTTATACATGTTATACAGTATTTATTCATAAATTGTGAGTATACGATTTTAGGATTCCAAACCAATTCTAACAGAAAGATCGCGTGCAGTAATAATAATTTCAAACGATCCTTTTCTTTTAAATTGTTAGAAAATCTTCAAAAGAAGTTAAATCGTAACAGAATCATCCAGTGTTAATGACAATCTCGTCACAAATGGCACATATTTCACAAATTGGTCACAATGCGACTTCAAAGCAATGTCACTTTCGTCACAAGTTCGTCACAGAGTTATAGCCAAAATAGTCACAAATGACGCATTTTTCACAAATTTGTCACATCGTGACTTCACAAAGTGGTCACAATGGGACGTCACAAACGAGCTCTAAAACGGCCATAACGACTTCACATTGTAGTCACCATCACTTCACATCGACGTCACGTGATGTCACATCGACGGTCACAAAGTCACAGTGTGACTTCTCAGCGACGTCGCTGTGACGTCACCATGCCTTACGGGTAATCATCAATCATTCCACATGCGCCATTTTCCAAAAGCAAAACCTAATTTCCAATATTTGTAACACAGACCCTTCATTCAGGCTCTTTTTCAATTATTCCTTTACCTTTAAATAATAAGTCATTAGACGTGTGATTGAAATATTATTAGTATGGTTCTTTAGTTAAAGTTGTAAAAGAAAATATATTATTTCTTTTTAAATGAAAGTCCAAACTTTCTCATTCCCCGCAAAATTAACTTATCCACGCTGTTTAATCCCGCACGTAGGGTAAGACTGAATGATTTGACTTTTTATAAATAATCATTTAATAATAAAAAATGTGATTCCTAATAACAATAAAATACTATCTGGAACAAATAAATAATCAGAAATGAATAATAGAGAAATAATTAATAAATAATAATAATTCAAATTACTATATAATTAATGATAATCAAACGTATTACTAAATAATTAATAATAATTAAACAAACTAATAAATAAATAATAATAACTAATTAATACATAAATAATTAATAAATATTGAACAAATTACTTTAAAATAATATCTGGAATAACGATAAGTACAGAGTATGCACGTAAAGTTACATTAAATTCCGTTGAAGATTCTGTCTTCATCCAGCAACTAAATTATAAGGTATGGGGTTTTACCCTACCTTATCCTAAAACAATGACAGAAAACATATAACTATGACTAAAGAGTAATTGACATATCCACAAAATGTAAAATTTTCAACTGTAACCAGTTTCCCAGTGACTCATTACATCCGGCGCTAACTTATACTAGTAAATTTGAATAGAATTTTTTTCTTATTTAAACGCTTTTATAATGCAGAATTTCAGTCATAATTATTGCCTAAAACAGGTATTTATTTTTCCTTGTGGAAATTTACTTTGCCATTGCGTTTCCGCCATATTTTGACAATCTAAACAACAATCCTGTCTCAGACAGTGACAGTGACAGTGTCAGTGACAGAGATTATAATAACCTGGCCAACTTCCGCGAATAAAAATGAATATAAATTTTTTTCCGTATTCTGACAGAAATTTTGCATAAATAAGGCGCTAAAATAAGGCGAAATTTTCTATTCTAAATTTACTGCTAGAAATTTCCTTTGACAGTAATCAGAAACTTATGATCCGATGTAATAAACACCCGTCATCTTGTGACAACATCCTCAGTTACATTACTCGTAGCTGGTACACTCTACACTAGATGTCTCCTCCACTTTATTCTTAATTGCATTGCTTATCCCAATTTACCTTCATGGGCGACAGAAATTAGACAAAAAATTTCCATATACTCAAATGTTTTCAAGTATTTTCCTCAAGCTTTTTTTTTTGTTCTTATTAAATCAAAATTGTATCCAAAACTGAGAGGAATATGTTGTGTAAAAACCAATTTTTATGAAAATTGTCACAAACAATGTTTGATGTCAGTTTCTCTGTTATACACTCCTCAGCAAAAGTTTAGACACTGGTGATTTTTAACCTTTAAATAAAAAATACGAACACGTGGGTTATACAAATGACTGTACTTATTTTTAAATATATTTTAAACGTTTTAGGACAGAAATAATGGGTTTAATGTAGGATATTATTTCATTTAACTGAAAAAAGTGAAATTTGCATATTGCAAAAGTTTAGACACTTTTGTGATTTTTTGGATATTGTTCACTGAAAACCGCATATTTCAAACTTATGACGTCACATGCATGAAGTATTTAAGTGCACCTCGCGATAGCATCGGTTAGTGAAGATGCGCCAGCAAGAAATTTTCAGTCAGATGAAATAATTAAAGCATGGAAGCTGAAATCGAAAGGGAAGACTGTTGCGGAAATTTCAGCTACTTTCAATCGGCCAAAGAAGTCTGTCTATTAAGTACTGTCTAAGGGTGACTCTTTCAAAGCAAAACATAGATCTGGAAGGACTCGTGTGGCCAGAAAACGAGATTATAGAAGGATCCATAAACTGGCATCTAGACAAATGATGACTGCTAATCGCATTAAAAGTGAGTTAGAGCTATCTATGCCGACGAATAATTTCGTAGATGCATTAAAGAAAGATGTACATTAGTTTACATGAAAATGATAAAACCACCAGCCTTGAAATCTCACAACAAATTGACCCCTTTCCTGTCGCGGAGTAATTCTTTTTATAAACGGATTAAATAATGGACTGATACCAGAATTTATAAACGAAGTTATTAAAAAATATGAAATTGCTTATTTTCACGTATATTGTAAAAGGAAAATTTTAATTAAATATTCTTGCCAATTTTGGAATTAAAATTATGTGTCCTTTGCCCTCGAAAGGGTTGATGACTTGGGCCTCACTTTGTTTTAATACTCAAGTATCTCTGGAGTTTCTCAATGGTCGCCAAGCTGCGTAAGACTACATACATACATTGGAAAACAATTTACAGCCATTTGGTGAACTTTTATCTCTTCCAAAGTATGTATTTGAGCAAGATAATGCGTCTATTCATATTGCATACAAATCAAAAAATTGGTTTAACTCTCAAAATATTACTGTTATCGTGTAGCCCTGATCTGAACCCAATCGAAAACGTTTGTGGCATCATATCTCATACGGTTTATGCAATTTTTTTAACAATACTCCTCTGTAAATGAACTTCGATCAGATGTTGAACGTGTTTGGCACGAAATAGACCCCCAAGTGATGCAGGATTTAGTTTCTTCGATGGAAAGTCACATTTTTGCATTAATAGCAGACAATGTAGGTGCAGTTCGATTTTAATTTATGGATATTTTTCTGTTAACAGACAGATTGTCTATACTTTTGCAACAATGTTAAATTCATTTTTTTGTCATTATATATTATGTAAAGTGTATAAATTAAAATTTATTGTTTGTGTCCAGTAATATATGACAGTTGAATTACAACAATTCGTTACATACTTCTCGGCACAGAAGCATAATAGATCATTGTCTAAACTTTTGCTGAGCACTGTATTATCTCTAACATGTTACTGAAAAAAAAAACTTGTGCCCCCCGATAATGATTGCCTTAATCTCACACCACGAGCGTGATAAAAGCAAGATAAAATGGATCGATACAGTAATTTTAACAGATATTTATTATTTGTCGGGCATATTTCCACTATTTTAAGGAATTCCGAAAGAACAATTTATGTAAGTGTATGCCGTTGACCCCTTAACTGTGACATTTAATTTCTTACAAAAAAATTAAAAATGGGGCTAGACACCACTTTTTCCATACTAAAATATTTACCTTACTTAATCGAAAAATATGTGACAATCAATAAAGATAAATTTACAGTTACATATTAATGGTATCAAAATGCTTTTAATAACGAAGCAAGCAAAGTGTTCTAACCCGAATCCAGTTCGGGCCACACTGTTAAGGGCTTAAATAAAACAAAATTGCCATTCGGAATATGTGCTGTGGTCCCGAAGTTCTGATTTTAAAAAGAGGCGAAACTGGAAATCCTGAAATCCCGCAATTAAACCAACAGAACATTACTTATTTTCGTATTCGTCTCTGTTGCATAAAAGCAACAGAGGTTACTGGAACATCTTCAAGAGGAATAGAAGTACTTTAAAATTAAAAGCTTTGTTAAATGTACGTTAAAAATCTGTTTATTTATACTGGTGTTTAAATAATTATTTTTTAATATTGCCTTATTTTCCTGTCAACACTAATCTCAGATTACCTATGTGGGAAGAATCATATAAAAACGGGAAATTTGGTAAAACACCTTCATTGATTTTAATATCTTATTAATTTCATCTTGTACACAAAGTAAAATCTGAAGACTAAGGACTTCTTAGAAATTCTTTGATCTTTAGGTTTTGTTTACTTTTTCAAAAGGAAAAGGTGTCAATTAGTTTTTAATAGAAAGTTAGATTTTGAAAGATTACGCCGTCCCTAGACACTACGCATCTGGTTTTATTCACAAGATTGGTAAACTAGATACGACAAAATTACATCTTATTCTTGATGGATATAATTAAAAGCACTTTTTCAGAGGAAACTTCTTTTTTTTAAAAAAACTTATATTCTAATAAAAGAAAATTTCGAACTGTCTGTGTGTTTTTACTTTCTTCTATCTTTACAAGAAGAAAGCATTGGATTCGTTCAAAATTTCGACTTGTGGTTTTCGATGAATTTACAAGGTCCTGAACACGATTGGGTGGTTTTTAGAAAATGTTTGTCTGTATTTGACAAAAGTTTTAGGCTCTCTATCAAAGAACTATTGCACGGAATGTCACAAAATTTTAGATTCAATTAGATTGACATAAACTGGTGCTGATTAATTTTTGATGTATATCTCACAACAGGTGGCGCTGCTCTGCCGCACTTTTCATGATTTCTTCAATAGCTCTATCTCAAGAACTGATTCACGAATTTTCATTAAACTTCAGATTCAAGTATATCTGATAAATATGGTGCTGATTATGTTTTGGTGTATATCACCCAACAGGTGGAGCTGCTGTACTGCATTTATCACGATTTACGCAAAAGCTCTATCTCAAGAACTAAAACCCGAATTTTTATCCAAATGCAGATTCTGTTAGACGTTAACACAAGTTGTTGCTGATTAGGTTTTCGTGCCAATCTCCCAATAAGTGTCGCTTTTATGCTGGATTTTACACAACAGGTGGCGCTGATCTTCCGCAATTTTCATGATTTCCTCAATAGCTCTATCTCAAGAACTAATCAACGAATTTTCATTAAACTTGAGATTCAAGTATATCTTGATAAATATGGTGCTGATTATGTTTTGGTGTATATCGCTCAACAGGTGGAGCTGCTGTACTGCATTTTTCACGATTTATGCGATAGCTCTATCTCAAGAACTAAAACGCGAACTTTTATCTAAGTTCAGATTCAGTTACACGTTAACACAAGTTGTTGTCATTAGGTTTTCGTGTCAATCTCCCAATAAGTGCCGCTGCTATGCTGGATTTTACACGATTTTCGCAATAGCTCTATCTCAACTTCTAATGCACGGATTTTCATAGAACTTCAGATTCAGTTAGATGCTGTCATAAGTTGTTGCTGCTTAGGTTTTGGTGTAAATCATCCAACAGGTGGCGCTGCTATGCTGCATTTTGCATGATTTCATATTTCATGCGATAGTTATATCTCAAAAACTAATGCACGAATGTCATATCTTCAGAATCCTCATGATAGGCTTAGACTGCCATTTAATTTTGGCACTGTACTAGCGAATTTTGAAATATTAACATGTATGAGATAGAAGGAAATTTTGGGATTGGCACACCCGACTAGTTCTGTGTGCATGTGTGTCTGCGAAGGCTAGGAAAATCTACCACAAGTAAAAGGCTGAAAATTTGGTTGAGGGTAGTCCAAAACCTTTCCTGATGCATTCGAGACTCAAAATTTTAAATTTCTGATAATTAGTTGAGATATTAACTTAAAAAAATTGTAAATTAATAGATTACAACGACCATTAGGATTTTTTTTTAATTCTTAATATTTACGTAGTTTTAATTTTGGGGCCTTTCGACAAGAGAAGCCGAGAAAGATAAGAGGTTAAAAATCGAAAGCAGTTCCAACGAATCGTCCACAGATCGACACAAATCACCTTCGTAACAAAATTTAACCGAAAAATCTAAATTTCGTCCACCAAATTCCGTCGCATCCTCTGCAACAACAGATCGCAAAGATCAAACTTCAGACGACCAAAATCTTCATCGATAAACACTCCAAGTCTCGTTTCGAGAAGAAAAACAGTTTACAAACTGAAAGCACTTCCACCGAATCCTCCACAGATTGCGACAAATTACTTACGTTCAGCTCAATTTTTCACGGTTAGAATGGACTGATTGTAAAACGCCGTGGCTGATTGGAGACCCTCAAGACATGACCTTTTACTATCAATCGATTAAACATTAGATTGTTTCCTTTTTCGCATTCGTCTTTTATTCTGTAATCGATTTTCATTGGCTACATAATCAGCTGATGACCTCGATTTTCATTGCCTACATAATCAGTTCAAGACCTCGATTTTCATGGCCTACATAATGAGTTGAAGACCTCGATTTTTGCTTTGCAAGACGATTTTCATTTCGGCGTCGCTCTTTGGCTTTGGATTTTTCCATATCTGATAATTTCCGCCTACACATTTTGTAACTTTTTCAATTTTTAACGATTTTATGTCTTTCGATTACCTATTCAAACAATTTTTAACGATTTTATGCCTTTCAATTACCTATTCAAATAAAGAATTCTTTTAAAAGTAATGAACATCGTTGAATTTCGTAAAAAAAAAAAAAAAAGAAAAAAAAAGAAAACGCTAGCATCATTTGGTCCCATCCTCGACCGAAAACAACAACCATTTCCAAATGGTTAATAAGAAAAAAATCAAAAAGCCACATCGTTACTTCTGAACGCTCCCGCATACCCAGAGCTCGATTTACATAGAGCGACTATAATGAAGAAATTATGAAAGTAGGAATTTTTTTTTAGTGATATTTTTGTCATTTTCTTTAATCTCCATCGGCCAAACCGCTCAGTAAAGTTAAAAACGAAAGACATATTATGAAAGATCGTACACTCATGTCTTAAATTCCGTAATCAGTTTGAAAAACAACTATGTTTACCATTCGAAAAAAAAATTCTAAATAGACCGATTTCTCAGTTCTCCTTTTCTCCCGCACAGTGTTGCCAGATGGGCTACTTTTAAAAATTCAGATTTCTTGATTGGCACCACTTTTTTGAAATGGTAAAATACGCCTTATTTAATGATATAGCAAAGACAAAATGAATTTTACCGTTTCAAAAAAGTGGTGCCAATCAAGAAATCTGAATTTTTTAAAAGTAGCCCACTGTGGCAACACTGCTCCCGCACGGCATCGCTTCTCTAAAGCGCAATTTTAAAGGTACCGAAAAAAAAGAATATATTTATTTTAAGCTCAGATCTTCTTCTTTTTACCCGACTGCGAAGAAGGGTTATGTGTTTCACACGTATCTGGGTATGTGGATTTCTTTATACCCTCGAAACATCCCAACGGTTCGATGGATTCGTCTCAACCGTCCGATGGTTATAGGCTAGGTTTTGTTTTCAAAATGGCGGACGTAAAATACAAAATGGCGGTAGAGACTAAAAAAAAATTTACACTCCATATTGAGCGGCATATAATTGGATAGGTCTTTCAAAATGAAGACGGTGTTTCATTGACTACTTTACAGTCAGAAGCTCCGGTTAAATATTATACAACCTGGAAGTTGTGTAGGTAGGATCTCTAGCTTTACTGCAACTCAAACCTTCATAGACATCTATAGGTCTCATCAAAACAGTGTTTATAGATAGGAACTAACAATTAAACACAACTTAAAAGTCAACAAGACAAGTAAATAAAAAAAAATAGTTAAGTAATATAAAAAATAATTTCACATTGATGAGAAATAATTAATTAGTTCGCATTTTACCCCGTCGGGTTTTTGGATTTTTAAAATTTAATTTTTACTCGTTGAAGGTGCAATCGGTTTTCAAAAATACGAATTTTAACCCTTTCGAAAAATTTCACATCAGGTCATTTTGTGCCTTACGAAGACGGATTTTTTTATACGGTTAAAGTGCCAAAAAGTTCGTATTTGGACACAATCTTTTCACAACATCTCTGCAGACCCAATTTACATCACCTATTAAACTTTCGAAGCGTTCAGACAAGTCGAGTTTTTTTTTTTTTTTTTTTTTTTTGTAATAAAACGTGAAAATTTCAACAAAAACATTAAAATCCGAATGTTTTCGGGGCGGTTTTGCTAGATTGAGGCGAAAATTGTCACTACTAGATATTCACATTTTTGTCACGAAATTTTAAAGAAGTCTTGGATACAATTATCTTTATAACTTAATAAAATATTAGAGAAATCGGACGATAAGAACTATATTTTGTTTTCTATGCTAACGAAATGGAGCCGAAAACAAGAAAAAAGGCGAGAAAAACGAGTATTCCTTTTTCAACTGCATATCGATATTTTTTCTCACGAGATGCATAAGCATCATATTTATGTCTGTTGAAAATCTCAAAGAGTTCGGAGAACAAGGGCTATTGCTTTTAACACTTTAAGAGCCATGTCAGCCACCGGTGGCTGACAGCGAACTTTCCGTTTAAAACGCGTCATTCACCGATGGCTGACATCTAAAATATGATACAAAACTGAAAAAATATACATAGTTTTAAATAATTACTGAACAAATATTTAAAATTTACCTACCTTTTATTTATTACAGGATTATACTTTCTTAACCCTCCGTCTACCAGACGGGTCCATTGGACCCGACAGGTACATACAAAATATTCATTCAAACCAGAAATTTCTTTAAAATAAACTAAGTATATAAACCAGACAAAAATAAGGTAAATAAATAAGTTAAATAGTTTTAAATAAAAATTCTGGTGTAGAACGTTTTATTAAAACTTGAATAAAATTCCCGGTAGATTTAGGGTTAAAAATTACTTTAAACATTGTAAATTTTCAGCGCTTCAGTGTCAGTCATCGTGGCACTCAACGTGTTAACTACTGAGATAGACCAAATGGGGAAAAAAAAATATTTTTACCTCTATAAATCAACATTTTTTTTTTCTAATTTTTCACACATGGTATGAAAATATTATGTTTTTAATTCTTAAAAATTTCAAACAGTTTGGGCGATAGCGACTATTTTTTAAAAAAATTTAAAATTCTGGGCGACACCCCGGTTTGTACAAACTATGTACAAAAGTGTCTTTCCGATGACAATACATTTTAATATTTTTACAAATTAATTATTAATTAATACATTAATTTCAAGGCATTTTTCAAATAGCAGGCCACAGATGATACTAATTTTTAACACTGAGTATAATAGTAATAATAATTACAGTTATAATATGCTTCACTAATCTTCCAATTTATATGGTTCAATAGATATGAATGGTATTTAATATTTATTGTTGGAATTGATTATGAAGCTGAAAGACTAAATTTTTAAAAATATAAAAATGATGAAAAATCGTTCAATAATATAATTATCTAAAGTAAAATATTAAAATAAAATAATATGAAATCTGGTGTGTAAAAAAAATATAGAACTGCTTACTACTTTGTATTTTATTGAAATGATATACATTTAATTGAAGTATCTCTATATAATAAAAGCCAGTGTAACGCTGGGCGGGGCGAATCCATAAATCTTACCAGTCTCCCAGGAAGAGACTCAAGGGGAAAAGGATCCATTCTCCCATTGGTTGACAAGAAACAAGAATCGAGCGATTACTTCTCAAGGTTACAAGTCCTGATAATTGAGCAGTAGTAGACACTTCTTTTTAACAAATCAGTGCAAGGCACATCGCATTACACCACCAAAATAAATCGCCAAGTGTCAGTTGAGATTATTTCAAGTATTAAGTTGCAATTATATTAAATTTTCTTTGCGACATGTAAGGAATTTTAATTTATTTCTCATGTAAAGTGATTCACGGAAAACAATGATGTGGTATTTTTAAAAATATCCTTTTTTTCCTGCAAAAAATTGATAAAGTTGACTTTCTTTTAAAAAAGTAATCAATTTAAATCTTTTAGGCTTATTATTTTGTAACTTATTTTTAAATTACACATTACTTATATTTTTCTTTTCTATATACAGGTGTATGTAAATTTAAACTTAAAAACATATCCCATATTTTAAAAGTAAAAAATTAATATTTATACGAAAAGTAAAATTAATAATTTTTTATTTATAGCTTTGCATCAGGAGGACAGAAGCTTAGGGGATTAGACGGTTGGGATTCAACCCGAGATACTTATTTATTAATCAATATACATATTTAAAAAAAATTAGAGGGGGGAGGAAAGGGGGGTAAACGATAAAATACAATTTCAAAGTGTTATTAAAAAATAGTATTATTTCAATAGTTGCAGCAGACTGTTTTAATTACGCACTTTTATTGCATATTTATTAAAATTTTGTTTTATTAAGAAATCTTAATTTTGTTATAGTAGTATTTTAGTCGGAAAACCTGGTTTACCCAGAAATATTGTAAATGCTAATTGTGTGTTTATTAGATCATAAAATAGCCGAACTTTGCTCATCTAAACGCTTCCATATTGTCAATTATTTTTTTTTATCAGTTTTTCAAGTTTTAAGTGAAAAACACAATTTTTACCCACCGTCCTAGGACGGCCATTTACACTAGTAACTATTAGAAAATAAAACATAATGCTTCGGCTTTAAAATAGACAAAAATTACTTCTTTCATATCGCTATTAAATAAATAAAACTGTATACTTATATTTTCTTACCCGTGATTAAATAAAAACAAAGATTCGTAAATAGTGGTACTTATGTTACCTCTCTGTATCTGATGAAACTTAAAAATAATAATAAAATATATCTGTAAATGTAACCATATATTTCAATTTCAGGCTTTTCATTTAAAAAGTATAGATTATTATTATCCTCTATCAGAAGTATTTACTTTTTACAGTTCATAGTAAGATAGATGAGATGAAAATTGCTTCGTTTATATCTCTATTAAATAAATAAAACTATATTCTTATCAAGGTACTTATATTGGCTTACCTGTGATTAAATAAGACAAATATTGCTATTCGTAAATAGCGGTACATATGCTACCTCTCTGTATCTGATGAAACTAAATTAAATTGATAAAACATGTCTGTGAATATAATCATATATTTTAATTTCAGTCTTTTAGTTCAAAAACTATAGATTATTATTATCCTTTATGAGAACTATTTACTTTTTACAGTTCATAATAAGATAGATGAGATGAAAATTACTTCTTTTCTATTAAATAATTAAAACTATATTCTTATTAAGGTACTAATATTTTCTTAGCCGCGATTAAATAAGACAAAGATAAATAAGAATCGTAAATAGTGATACTTATTTCTAAATAATTATTCATATCGATGTCTAGACTGTATTTAATTGTACTAAAAGAATAAAATCTTATAATTCAAAAATATCATTATGAATAAAAAAACAGAATTATTTAAACGGGATTAATTGTTGAAAATTAAGTTGAATTATGTGATTGAAATGTGAAATATTTCCAAGATAGAAAAAATCCAAATTCTTTTTATTTTAATTAAGCTATGAATGTTTTTTAAATGCTGCAAAATTAAAAAAAAAATTAATTTACAAAATGTATTTTTTTCTTATAAAAATTAATTTTATTGTTAGTTATAAAAACAAAATTTTTCAAATAATTTATCCCAGATAAGCTTTAGTGGCGAATTATTATGACACTGTTACACACACACACACACACACACACACACACACATATATATATATATATATAAATACTTATATATACTGGAATTTACATAATATTTTTTGCATGAATATTACATTTTAAAAACTTTTTTTTAATATGAATAGACAGACTAATTTACTGCTCAGTCGACATTAAATTACTTGAAAGTCACTTAAATTTATACGAATCCATGGCAGTAGGAAGAGAAACAATTTTTCATTAGTGAAAGAATTTTGTTTTGTCTCCCACGCTCTGGTTAAGTAAGCCTTGGATATAACTTAAAAGATACATAAGGAAAATTGAGATTTGAGTTTACTATCTTTGTATTTTATTCTAACCTACAGATTCCAAGTTATTGCTTATCCTCCATAACGCAGAAGGTGCTTTAACAATTATACATACATGTCGTTAGATGTGAAAGCGTGGTATCGTGAATGATGTAAAGCTAAATTGTTAAACGCCCTTTGTAAATTTGCACAATTTTATTTTTAAAAGAATCTACTTAACAATTTCGGACTGAATAATAAATTTGGGAGCGTTTTCCTTAATAGGAATGGACAGACTAATTTACTGTTCAATCAACATTAATTGGCTTGAAAGCCCGCAAATTTAATACAAATTCAATTCTTTACTGGTGTGACAATAGGAAGAAAATATGAAAATATTAGGAAATAAAAGAGTTTTTCATTAAAGAAAGAATTTTGCTTTGTCTCCCACGCTTTTGTTAATTAAGCGTTGAATAAACTTAACCCTCTAATGCCCACAGTACAATGCGTTCTAGAAATTCAGTAATTCAGAGAATCCGAATTCAATACTTGCGAACTTCGGATATAACTTCCGTAAAAATTGAGTTAATTTAAACCAGGTTAAACATGTTTCTAGTCAGAATTTTTTTTAAAGAAATGTTATCAAGCAAGTTCTACGTGGAAACTGTAAATTAAATACAGATGATACATCTAAAATGTTTCTGGTTAGAAATCTATTTTAAATAAAGTCACATTTTACGGCAGTCATGTCAGAAATTAAGAAGTATGGAATGCAAGCAAAAAATTCTAAATAATGAATTCCGCTTTACTTACTAACGGTATGTTTGTTATTAAATAAAGCACAGATCACTTTTTAAATTTCTGGTATAAATTCGGGATATCTGAATAAAAAAGAGTTCACTAAATTAGGAACATGGCAGCATATATGCTACCATAGGCATTAGAGGGTTAAACTTAAAAGAGGCAGCTGGGAAATCCAGATTTTATTTCAATCTCTTTGTATTTCATTCCAACTTCACGACGTCAAGTAACTGCCTGCTGTCCATAGCGTAGAAGATACTCCAATAATTTTACTTACGTCACGCCGAATACGAGGGCATGGATCGTGAGAACGGCTCTAGTAGCTTATCCAGTCTAGCGTGAGTAGTAAATTGTGGAAGCGTTTTCTTAATAGGAATAAGCAAATTAATTTACCATACAGCCGACATTATTTGACTTGAAAACCGCGCATATTCATCCACTATTTTCCTTGTGTTGCAATAGGAAGGAAAATTTTGTAAAAATAAAAATTTCCATCAAATAAAGCTTATACGTACTAAAATTGATAAAAAATAAATTAAAACGCTTATAATTGCCTTTACTCTGATGCCTATATTTATGCCTTTTATGCATTTAAATGCATTTTCATCACATTTATCATGTGGTAGCTTAATTTGACGATTTTAAGCTATTTTCATACATAACATTGTGAAAATTGCCAGTTGTCATACTGGCGAGAAATGTAGGAAATTTTCTAAAGTTAATTTTTTTTCTTTGGAATCTCGCCGAGTTTTATTTCGATGAATCATATAGCATCACGTTCAGAGCAGCTCGATAGACGCTACAATCGAATTATTTTTCTGCATACTCCCTATGCTATATTTTTGCTGAGAAAGCGTAGTTATAGTATAAACTTAAAAGATACAGCAGGAAAATCTATTTTTGAATTTAAGCTATTTCTATTGCATCCGAACATTAAGATATCAAGTAACGCCCCCACCCCTTCCAACTTAGAATATCCTTTAACCCTTTCAGAGGCAAAGCACTTATTGATAAAATGTTGAAATGAATGATTGGCTCCGGAATTTACGTGAAAATTTATTTGCGAATAAGAAAAAGGCCATATATCACATACTTAATAAAAAGAAACAAATGTATAATAAAATTATGGCGCCACTGTCGCGTCTGGGAATTAAATTTAAGTGGTTTCATAGACATACCGCCGCCCCTGAAAGGGTTAACCTCTTGAAGGGTGATAGGATATACTATATCCCACTTAACTTTAATTTATAAAAGTCATATTGAAAGAAGAATTTTGAAACAAAATATTGCATTTATGCTATAAGTGAAGAAAAGCCTTTTCGCTGCGAAAAATTTAATTCAAAATCCTGGTGTGAATCACTCATTTCATCATTTTTGCAAAAGAACCAAGTTACCCCTAAAAGGGTTAAGAGGAGGTTCTACTTCTTAACCCTTTCCAGCGTGGAGCAATTCTATTTTCAAACTGATGAAAAGATAGTCTAACACCAGAACTTATAAACGAAATTATTTGAAAAAAACATAAAAAAAATAACTTGCTTCATTTTAAGTGCATTATGACAGGAAAACTTTAATTAAATATTCTGGGTGCCAGTAAAATAAAAATTAAGTGTCCTTTTTTGAGGACACAGTCCGCAAAACGGTTAAAGAAACAAAATTTTCATTTCTTTTGCACATTTTGCATTTCTCAAGTGTGTACACTGTTGCCCTAGAGTTGTTTCGCGATGGTTTCGAGATATTTCAATACTTTATAATACTTTTATCCTCACTGATTGTAGCGCCACTCGTTGAACGTAATGCTATTGTAAAATTTTAAACTTGTTTTTCTCCAAACACAGTTTTTCAAACTGGGCGACCATTTTCCTTGGTAACAATTGGACCGATTTCCATCATTTTTTATTTAAGAGAAAGCTAATCATTGTTGCTATAGCTTAAACTACTGAAAAGTATAATTTTGACTGTTTAAATATTTTAGAGCTCGCAAAATGTAAAAGACAAAAATCGATTTGTGAAAAATCGACTTCTAAAATTAAATGTTGGTATAAGCTTCAGTAAATTTAATGACTTTTAATAATATGGTGGATTAAATTTGATTAAGATGCTTGTGATGGGAGAACAACGATCGCCCTCTTGAACGAGGTAAGCATCTGGAAATGCACACTGTTAAAAATATTTCCGTAAAACATCAGAAAATTTCTGGCAGCAAAAAGTTGCCAGAAAATATCTGTATATAGAAAATATCTGTTGACGAAAGAATGTGTTATCAGACGACAGAAATGCGTAGTCATACAGGCATTTCTTGTTGACAATTGACGAATTTCCTAGCAGGCGAAATCTGTAGGTTGATTTCTGTTGGGGAGGAGGTGGTGAGGGAATGCTATTCACAGAAGAATCTCTTATTCTAGACTACGCACACAGGAAATTTCTATTTACCTATCGATTTGTTTATATTAATAATAATAAATATTTATAGGAAATTCTCCTTCAAACTTTTACAAAATTATTGTAAATAGCTTATTCGCAATAAAATATTTAAACAGTTGAATTTATATAGATTTTGTAAGTTAAATACATTAAAGACTGGAATAAGTGAAAAAAGATATCCTAACCCCCTCCCCCCCCATAGAATAATAATAAATATATATATGCGATATAGGATAACTCCCACCTCCCGCATAAAAATATTTATTAATAAAATAAACATATTTATTGAATGTGATTTGTATTTAAAACAACTTTAATACTTATTCATGCAATATTTCTAAAAATTAATAAGGTTAAATCAGGGATGTTGGTTAATTATGTAAATAATACCTGCCAATTTTTATAATTTTTTCGAATAGAAAGCTTTGTATATATAAATAAGTAAAAATTGACAGCTATGAGCCAAGATGAGAAATGAAAAAGAAGAGCCACTAAAATCCATATAACCATCACCATAAAAAAAAAAAAATTCATTTCAACTAAAGTAATAAAATGAGTTTTCATCCTTCTTAAAAATTTACAATGTTTTTCCGCATATAGTAAACTAGCAGCCTTCGCCCGCTACGCTGGTCGGTTTTTCTAAAGAAATCTTGAATGAAACAAAATATATCTGTGATTTTGATCGTGTGTTTTAAAGCAATATGGACATTTACCTGGTGTATCCAACCGAATTGCTGAAAACAATATGAATGCCATTACGCTATTATATATTTTATTGAGTCATACAAAATTTAGACTTTTAAGGACCAATTTCTTTAGTTGATCTGTTACTGTATGATTCGAAAAGAAGAATAGAACAATATGTAATATACTAAAAGCGTTCATGAAAAATTATCAATGCAAGTCTCATCAAAATCTGTTAATTGAACTTATTGAAAAGGCTGATCGTTCATAATAATTGGGTTCGCCTGATTCTAGAACTTTCATCTATAATTCTACAACCAAGCAACACTAAGCAAATGATATGTTCTTTATACTAAAACATTCACTGAAAAATTAACTAACCGATCAAGTTCCATCGAAATCTACTTAGCAGAATCTTTTAAACTGGAAAATGTACCGAAACCTTCCCTAAAATTGATCTAATTAACAGTTTAAATCCCATAAAAATTCATTCAGCGGAAACTTTAAAAAAAAGCAAATCTTTCAAAATTTGGTTCATCTGATTTAGAACTTTCCCCATAATTATTTAACTAAGCAACGTAGAACGTTATGTTTTATACTAACATCTTTTCTGAAAAATTATCTAACTAACAATGCAAGTCCCGCCAAAATCTATTCAGCAGAACTCAAGATATAAGCGGCCGGAATGGAATTTCTCTTTGCATTATATATATATTTAGATAGTTAAATATAACTTTCATAATCGCATTAACCTGATTATAGAACTCTCTGGGAGGTAGGGGTAGGTATATACCGCATCACTTCTGAATTTTTTAAGGAACTCAGCTCAACTTCCATGACTATAGCATATATACTTTCTAGTATACCCTATCTCTGTAGCGTATATCTTCCAATTTTCCTTACTGTACCACTGAGAACTTTTTCCGCATAGCTCCGTAACTAAACAACACAGAGTGAATGATACGATAAATATTGAAAAAATCCCTAAAATATTATCTAACTTACTGTGCATTTAATTAGTTGACTTGAAATCTTTCATAATCGAGTTCACCTAATTTTAGAACTCCCGTAGCAACTTAGAATGATGGTTTTTACATTAAACAATTTATAAACCAAATTTACTATTTAACAGTTAAGTTCTACAAAATTCTGTTCAGTAGAATTTGAGTTATAGTCATATTTACAATATTTATTGCTCATTAAACCTTTTTCTTTACATTTGAAATAAAATCAGTAACTGTTTTGGTTCCCTGTTATGCCAACACCATTGTCACCAAGCGTAATGCTTGGCGCAAAAATGAAATGATACATTTGTAAAAAAAATAATTTTGTTGATAAAAAAAATGAGCATTTAAAAACTAAACTTTTGAAAATTACGGACTTTGGCCTACCATTTTTTAAAATCAATAAAAATAATGGCACTACTTGGTTATCCCGTCGACCAAAAATCTATTGCCAAACTATAAGATTAAATGCCAATAATGGTTGATCGTAAATGTCACATTCACTTGACTTTAAACAAGTTATACGTATTTACGTCATCAAGGGATTTTTATTTCGACGTTTTAAATGTATTTTTATTAATGTTATACTAATTTATTTGTTCTTTCGTTATGGTTTTTTGAACAAAACATTTTTATATGTATAATTCCTAACTTCTGAAATAATTTTATTGTAGCTTCCTCCTCATCAGCTAACTGCGAAATGGTAAAATCTATATCAGTATCAGTAATAAATATTTTATATTAAAAAAATAACAAATTAAAAGTTTTGCGCGATTATGATGGACTAAAATAAATTCCATCATTAAAAATACCTGCATAAAAATATTCACGTTCAAAAATTATCAAATGTTAATGTGTGGCACGATTTGCAATAAAAATCGTTTGCACGATTAGGGTTGAAATAAATGGCGCGATATCATACATTTTGGCATGGTATCGCGACGAAAATTAGAACGAAAAAGTACCACAGTTTTGTTTTTAAACTTGGTTTTTGTTTTTGAGGCGTTTGAATTTTTTTTCTAATTGACGAAGTTGTTTTTATTTAACCAAAAGGATTGGTTAAAAAATTATTCAATTTGAATTTTTTCCCTTGCTATAGTAACAGAATGAAAAAAAGTGAGTTTTTAGAAATTATCACTTAAAAATTCAGGCTTTGGCGCCAAAGATAGTGCCAAATTAGAAAAATATGAAATATCTCTCGAACTATTGGGCTTAAAAGAATTTAGTTAGTACCATTCGATTCAGCATACAAAAATACATCAAAATATGTTATCAGTTGAAAAATAACTATAATTTCAAATTTTTAAGGATTTTTTTTAAAGTTCGTTCTCTTTTTTACCCCTCTTAGGGGTGGAATTTTGGAAAATCCTTTCTTAGCGGCACTCTATATCATAAGAAGTATTTTTACCCTGATTTTCAAGATTTTAGGTTCAGTAGTTTTGGCTGCGCGTTGATTAATACAAAATCCAGACTTTCTATTATGTATATAGATTATCATCAACTAAATAAGAAAAAAATATTGCAATATAATTTAAATTAAAATGTTAAACAAAATTAAACTTGCTAATTCTATAAAATGAAGAGTTAAAGCTTAAATAGAAATTATTTTCAAAATAATTCAAACAGTTGTAGCTCAAAATTTATTTCATTAAATGGAGTGAATAAAATTTACAAATTTCAACTTATCCACCACAGTTAACTCTAAGATTGTACTAAAAAAAATATTTCTTCTGAATCAACATATGGAACGATTAATCAAAATATCAATCACTCCACTTTAAACAACATAGTAAATAGTAGGAAATGTGATAAATTTAAACAATAAAAATATATGAACAGCGTCAGATCTAATAAATATTATTCTGGTTAATGTTAAACGAAAATATCAATTATCTATAACTATAATAATTAATGCAGCTACTCCGTGTTTATTATTAAAACAATCCGTATGGCAATTGATGACAAAATTAATTTAAAATCTCAGTCAAAATTTCTAGAACTAATACATATGAAGTAAAAATAAACTCTTAGTCATAAAAAAGTTAAATATAATAAGTAATCATTCTACAGCTATCTAAAAATTCAAGAATTGTAAACTAATCATAAACTTAAGATTATTAATTTAACTTAAAAAAAAACTGATAAAAAAATAATCCCCAGAGATCAACTAGTTACTAATGTGCATAAATAGTGAAGTATAAAATTATACTAATATTTTAAGTAAATCATACATAATTAAAAAAAAATAGTATTGCTTGATTAAGATTTTTAGCAAATTGGAAATTTTTTTCATACATATTGTTACATTTCGGAAAAACTTTTTAGATATTTAAAAGAAGGATGAAACATACCTTGCTATGTTTGTTTTCTAATATTCGAACAGTAAATCCTGATTATTGAAGAAAACTACTCCGTTAATGCGGTTCCTATGTCAAAGGTGTGTGTCGCCGGTTCCAGTGGTGAAATTGATTGTGTCAAATTTCTGTTAAAAATTCTTTATATATTATTCTTTTTCAATTAGATGAACGTGCTTTATTGAATGTCCTGCCATTTTCAACAGTACACAAGAGACAAGACACAACAAATATTTCAAGTTAGAAGAGACGCCTTAGCGTGGGGTGTATGATAACCAATGCTAATTGGTCATTCTAAATGACCTTGTAGATTTCATATGAGTTGACCTCCCGTTCAAAGCATTTCTTCTGCTATCCAACAGATTATTCTGTTGCAGTGGCTCTAAAGGCAAAGAAAAATAATTTTTTGTTGTTTGACAAGAAAATAAGCGATATAAGGATGAAGTGACATAAGAATTCTGTTAACGTAATTTTTACTGTCAGAATTCGAAGATTTTTTTTTGTTCTTTTAAGATTTTTTTACAGTTCACAAGACATAATATGCATTTTCGCAATTAAAAAAAAATTCATATATGTAAAAAAAATGTAATGTAAATTGAA
This sequence comes from Maratus speciosus, assembly GCA_963932465.1. Lineage (NCBI taxonomy): Eukaryota > Metazoa > Arthropoda > Arachnida > Araneae > Salticidae > Maratus > Maratus speciosus. The sequence goes on along the minus strand of OZ010798.1, from coordinate 258,095,171 downwards.
ATTGTCATACAAAAAAGTCCGAATGTGAAAAAATTTAAATACAGCCGAACTTCTTTTTAACGACGTCCCCATTTAACGAAGATTTCTACTTAACGACATTTTCTGCTGAACAATGACTTTGAACACTCGTAACAAGTATATTAATCTCCATATTACGAAAAATATATTCTATATAACGAAGCTTATTCCACTTTCGCACGTGTGCAACATTCAAACGGAGAGTATGCTGTGGCGATGGTTGTATGAATTTATTTCAGTAGATTGTATGAAGATGAAATTCTTTAATTATTTCGACATTTCCATCCAGAAGAAGAAATAAAAGTTAAGGATTTTGAATATTGAGAAATGGTACGTTAAGCTTCAGTTTTTATTTATCTCTTTTTAATATGCGTTTTTTTTTTTTACATTATTCTAATTAAAATTTTCTCATATGTCTACATTGCATAAAAAAGTTACTGCACGAATTAAAATTCATTTTTCCTATATTTCAATTTTGTCTATTTTTCATTTTAATCATATGTACAAATTATACAAATTTCATGAATTTTAGTTGATTTCTATTTAACGAATTTTCTTCAAAACGAAGTGTTTAAGTGTAAAGTTGAGACTTCGTTTAATGGAAGTTTCATTGCATATGTAAAAAAATTTAATGCATATTGCAATTATCAAAAACTGCAATGCAAAAAAGTCCGAATGTTCTACCCCTTTTCTTTGGAACCGAAAACAAATTGTAAACATCACTTGAATTTTAGACCAAAAATTAAAGAACCTCCTTTTATTAATTTTACGTACACATCACGCTTTATTGCGAAACCATAATATCGTGACTGAAGTATCACCTATCATAGATCAACGTTTAAAATTTTACAAAATTTTATATTTAAATGTATTGACAAAATAGTTCGCGCATGTATATTAAGTTTTGGAAGCTATTTTCTTTTAACCCTTTAGCTGCGCATCCCGCGATTTCCACGGGCATCCCAATTGTAGCAAAATTGCGCGCCCCGCGGTTCCGCTGGGATGTATTTTCCGTCTAATTACCCTCCTTGATTATTCCCACCAGTTATCTTTATTGTAAATTTTGCCATATTTAATCAAGGCATTTTGCCGATTAAATAACACAAAAATTTCTGTTTTGAAAAGCCGGTGGCAAAAGATTAAAAATTCTGTTAAAGGCGCTCGTCGGGAAATTGTTAAATTAAAATTTTTGAACATAATTTCATAAAACAATTACGCAGCGAGAGGGTTAATAGGAATGGGCATACTAATTTTCTGTTGATCCGATATCAATTTACTTGAACTTCAAGCCAATTTAGACGATACCATATTTTTACTGGTGTGGCAACAGGAAACAAAAATTAAGGATGAAAAGTGTTTTCCTTTAAAGGAATAATTTTGTTTTGTCGTAAACACTTTCGTTAAGCGAGCCTTGGTCATAATTTATTCTTAAAAGATATAGCGGGAAAATCTATCTTTGAATTTACGCTCTTTGCATTGCTTTCTAACGTTTCAACGTCAAGCTATTGTCCATCGTTCCTAGCTCAAAATATCCTTTAACCTATTAACGCCCTAATTATTTTCTTCGTTAAAATTTAAATTTTAGATTTTCCACAACTTTTAAAAGAGTAATTTTTATTTTAACTTGTAAAGAAATTTGTATCGTGAAAGAAGGTATATATTTATCTTCATATTTATTACTGTGGAATGATCGTTCTTGCAACCAAGTGTAACGATCTGAAAATACGCCACTAGTGTTGGGTAACGCATACACGAAGCACCTCATTTATCCCATACACTATGACAATTTGTCCCAGTACCTCAAATTTCAGAATTGAGGTACCTCCGAAATTTTGTCATGTTTGCGTGTCTTTGAAGTGGCGAGACGCGAGAGTTGTTTGTGTTGCTTGCGAGGTGTGTTTTCATTGTCTGTAGGTGAAAGAGAAGAAGTAGTTCCGGGCTACCTTTGAAGTTTGAAAGCTTTGGGAAAGGGTGAAAATGAAAGAAAAAAATGTAGCAAGATAAAAACTGAGACGAATTTGGGAGGGATAAAGGGGGTTGTTCCTGGTGGAAAGAAAAGAAGAGAACTATTTTTTCTTCTCTTTCTTTTAACAATATTGAATTCATACTTCCCAAGTTAAGCTTATGATGCGCTTGTCATTTAAGATAGGAAAAGATTGACATTGACAATAAGTCACTGACTGAATGAGTAGAAATGGAAACGGTCCCAAGCCGTCCTTTTAAAAAGTGGTCACGTCTTTTTTATATGGGCGGGGAAGAGGAGAGGGGGCTCATATTCCTTCATGACACGGCCGGATCCAGCTCACCATTTAGAGGGAGTCATGGATTTCTTTTTTGGGGTGCGAGGGGATCACATCTCGTTATGAGAATTTTTTATATTGAAAGCTATTCCCAAATCCAAACTAACTACTTTTCTGATACTTTCGCGAAGTCATTTTCATTCGTAAATACAAGTTTGCATTAATATTTGTTAAAATATAAAATTTACCGATTATCTTCAGATACCAAGAAATTAATGAGTTTTTTATTTTCTTATAAAGGCAAAGATTCATTCAGAAAATGTTGTCAAAGTTAGCATTTTTAGCCAAGTTTTAAGAATTAACAGCCACAGAAATGTCGTTGCAAGGGAACAATCGGCTGTCACTTCCCGAAATTCAATTTATAAAGTCTAACAACTGTCAACTAATTAAATATGGCAAATATTTTTATTAAATTTTAGAGGTAACTAAACCGTACACATTGGCAGCTATGTGATTCTATTAGTGCCATGAATATTGCAGGTGTAGCCTCTTCTTTCTGCTCAAAGTATTAAATAGGTTTTTTTTAATGAACGTTTGGAATAGATCATTTTCTTCTGATGGACTGATGGCTTTCATTATTATGAAGCAGCCATTATAAAAAAAGTGTTAGGTGACGATGAAAGAACAGTCGTAAAAAGTTAGAACTCTGATTTTCTGGTCAGAATGGAAATTTGTGGCCACCCCCCTCCCCCCTTCTGACCAGAAAATCAGAGTTCAAACTTTTTACAACTGTTCTTTCATCGTCACCTAACACTTCATTTATAATGTATGTTTCATAAAAATGGAAGCCATCAGTCCATCAGAAGAAAATAACTCGGTTAAAGCAGAAACTCGGTTAAGCGAGACTCGGATAATCGGGACTCTACTGTATATTTCATTTTAAAAATGATCTTTAGAATACTTTTGTTGGTGTTCAGAGGAGGTTTATTTCCATTACATACTATAATGGAACATAAAATCAACAGTTTAAATGAATTCAATTGAACTTTATTAATTTTTACTTTCTAGTATTGATAAACTGAATAGATTCAGTGGTGGAGGTGTCATACAGTATTTTTCCATTCATTTGATAGAAAGATCGACAACGTTAGTATAAAAGTAGATCAAAATAACCTGCATAAAAATTCACGGCAATTTCCATCAATATCAGCAGTGTCTTACTTGCAATATTGAGTGCCCCCTCTCTCCCTCATTCCTTTTATTAAAAAAAAAAAACATACTGATACTTTAACTATCAAACATATTAATAAAAAATATGAACTGAATACCACACAACTGAGTATACAGGAAATTTCCAGATCATTGTTTAGGCCAAGAGCTGAGTTACCGCATATAAATTCTTTTAAGCTTAAGGCTGTTCTTAACTGCTCTGCTCAACAAGCGCAAAACGTTTTGACACAATTGCAAATTCCTTTTTTAACGGAAATGTATAAAATTGGAAAGCCTGGCCATGGAAGCAATTTGGAATTGAAATGTGTTTTCCATTTTTTGATCAATCAGTTACATGTTGAGTTATAAGCTATTTTGATCACGTGACAAACACGTTTTTCGCACGCTCTGAGTGCTCTTTCTTCCTTCGCGCGGAAATTCGGTTCAAAACGTCCACTTTGACACTATTTTCAGAAAGATCTGTTGTGTTTGCAAAAAAATGGAAACAACAGTTCAATTACATAGTTTCTGAACAACAACACCAGCTAGTTTCATGCATTTTCGAACAAAAATAAATTAAAACTTATGTCAGAAAGTTGCCCTTTTGGATTTGAGAGCACCCTTAATTATTGAAAGTAAAATTATTATTAAGATTAAGAACGCATCACATCAATAGAGCCACTAAGAAGGGAGGTAAAAGGACAATTGGCATCAGCAGTACGGCAGCCAGTTTAAATTCACATAAATTTAGAATTGGAACAGTACCGATTAACCAGATTTCTTGCATAAACAAGTGTCGAATAACCAAGAATCCGCTGTTGTCTTAGTTCTGCAAATTATAATTTGCAATTTGAAAACTATATAATATTTATATAATATAAAAAAAAAAAAAACATTATTGTCGAAAAGCAGGGAAGTTGCAATGATTAAAAAGTTAACATTGCATATTTTATATGACAGATGAATGAATTTAAATTAGAGATAATAAAACTTATGTTACATATTTAGGCAACTGACTTATCAAAATTTTACAAGATTCTCTTAAATATAAAAAAAATATATAAATATTTTTCCCTTTTAATTTATGAAATGTCAAGTATCTATATATGTTTCTCGATAATTATAAACTCTAGTTCATACAAACTTTGTCACTGAAAAAAAAAGAACTTTTAAAATGCGAACTTAAATGATCAAAATAAATTTGAAATGTGCCGAAAGATGTGGGGCCCCTCAGAACCTTAACGGAATAAGTGCCTGGGGCCGTTTGCCGATAGTTCTGCCGGTCCTGAAGATAATTCACCACCCCCACACACTATGCCTCTCGAGCATACAAAGCCTTAAAATTCTTTTTTTTTTTTGAAAAAAATCTGCCGCATTTCTTATTTCTTTATAAAAAAAAAAAAAATAAATAAACATTTCTTTTAACCCCCTACGTCATAGCACGCAGGTAATCTTAAAAATGTTTTTATATTTTTAAACTATTATTTCTTTTTACTATTTATTATTATTATTTTGAGGGGGAATTAAATTATCCTGTTTGTTACTTGGTCAGAATAATAAATAAATAATCAAATCACAACTTCATGTAAAAGCGAAGGTTGTTGAAAGTGATCAAAGTTTTATTTTTCACTAGATATAATAATAATAAGCATTTTGTAAATGTAATTTATCAGATGAATAATATGAAGCAAAAATATGCTTTATAATTTGTAGCAATTATACGTAACTTTTCTTAAAAAAAGAATTACTAAAATTCGTCACTCCTCATTGAGGTTTTCCATTTCCGAAGTCCTGCTTCTTGCTCAGTACATGCTGAACAATAACAATTCAAGTTACGCATTCAATTTTACATTCTTTGTAATCTAATTATTTTCAAAGTACTTTCATTTTTTTACTAGTACGATGATTTATTTCTACAAAGTATTATTACTGAAATAAAGAAAAGGAAAGAAACATCTGATAATCACATAAACAGCACGTTGCTGCATTCATTCACCGTCGAGCTCCACTAATTCCATTGATGATGTTTTCCGATAACTATATACTTCTATTTATCATCCTGACAACAACAAAGTACCCACTCCCCTAACCTAACGTCTGACTTTTGTGAATTCTCATTGTCAAATTTAAGCATCATACAGCCATACAGCGAGCAAGCGGAAAGCCTAATCCATCCTAACTCAATTGTAGTTCTTGCGTTTTAACTCCTCACGCACCTCACTCTATTTGAAGCATGACATTGTAATGACAAAAATTTTTCGGAGGTACCTCATACACACGTCCGAAAATTTTCGTGTCCAAACTCCACTGGGCGTGAGCGGGTTAATAAATTTACATTACATCGCGCTTCATTGCATGTGAAAGCGCGGTATCATGAAAGAAGGTAAAATAGTTACAAATTTCGTTTAATATAAATTTCCATGAATTTATATTTAAAAGAATCTGCATAATATTTCTGGCCTAATTAGTAAATTTTTGAAGCTTTTTTTTGATATAGGGCTAATTTGCTGTTTAGTCGACATTAACCATAGATGCAAACATCTGTTAATTATTCCGGAGTATGATCAAGACTAACATGTTTTTAACCGAAAAATATATATAAGGAAATGTGTCCCCTTACAGTAACGTACATTTTAGATTTCATTTTGAAATTTTGTTAAAATAAATTTTCAGGTTGACAACATGTTCGTCTTGGATCAGACTCCGGAATAATTAAGAGGTGTTGGCATTTATTTATTAACCCTTTGATTACGGGTTTAGGACCTATGTCGTCCCAGAGACTATTTCTTTTCTAATCTCACTACATTTAAAAATATAATTTCTGTCATATACTTATACTAAAATACATTGAAGAAAAACCTACCATAAAGAAATTCTAGTGTAAATTGTGGTACAGGTGTATATAAAATTAGTCGCAAGTTCTCGCATGTAAATCTAAACTGTAAACTAAAGGTTAATCGACGTGACAGTCACACAAATTTAGACGAATCCACTTATTTACTAGTAGGGTAATACAAAAAGAAAAACAAACAAAAAAAATATATGGGTAAAAAAATTTAAAGGAAGAATTCTGTCTTACCGTCCACGCTTTAGTTAAGCAAACCTTGTATTGCATTTAAGATGAGTGATTAATTGACACACAGGCTGGATAACGTGATTAGTTGAATTTTTATCATATTTTAGGAGTGTCAAAATCGAAGTTTAGTGTTCAAATCTTGGCGATAAGGATGTATTATATATAGATATTTCTTATGTTAATATTTAAAGTTTTTTTATCGTAAGTTTTTGCCAAGTATAATATTTAATTCATGTGTTTATTTATTTATTAACATTATAAATTTTAGATTATATTTAAAATGGAGCAAATGTGCCAGTAACGGTCATCTTCAAGCAATATCTTTAAAGATTTTTTATTATTATTAATATTTATAGTTATTGCAGTACAGATTTTTTAATATTATATTAATAAAGCAACAATATTTATTCAACTTCACCATAAAATTTCTAATTGTAAAGCAGAATTTAATTGTTAATAATAGAAAAAATTCCAAACATACAAAAATTTAGATCGTTATGGTCATATTAACAGATGCTCCTACTCGGTCTATTTTTTGAACAACAATATATATATATATTTAATCTTCTTTTTAAATTTCGTAGAAAGTCATCTCGAACGGCTTTTTCTAGGATCATTGTAACACTGTAAGAGTGTTTGAGGGACTTCCTACTTGTGAAGCAATTTTACATCCTGGTGACATGTGAGCAACTTGCAGAGACATAAGGGAGCTAATAAGAAGGATTAATATCAATGTAGTAAAAACTAAGTTTTTTTTCAAATTGTTGCAAAAACATACCATGAATTGTTTTTTGTTTTTTTTCGTTTAAAATGCTGTAAAAAAAAAAAAAAAACAGACCAGTGGCAGACCTCTAGTAAGAGTCACAAATGAAAATAATTTAATATTCGCTTATATGTCTATATAAGAAATAAAATTTAATGAAAGTATACTAGTAAAACGAAATATTGAAATTTGAGATAGAAATATACTACATTAAAAAATATATATCATTATTTACTTTTATAATAATTTTAAATCTAGATAAAGTAAGGCAATAAAAATGTCATCAGTCTCATTTCATATCAATTCCATCATCAAGTATGAAAAATAAATTACATTTTTATTTATTTAGATGGAGTAATATAGAAAATCGAATTTTCTTTTTTACTTATTTATCTGCCATCTATTTATATAAAATCCAAGTCTCTGTGTGTCCCTCACTATTCCGGTAGGACCGCCTCATTGAAATGAGTAATTGTTGAAAAATATTAATGCAGGGTTACCACAGTAGTGCCAAATGTTAGCCAACCTGGCGATAGCTGGCTAATTTGGCGAAATTCCCATTTAAAACCATTAATCTTTCATAATGGAGGTCACCGAAAATTAATTTAAACTCCACTCTTTTAAGATATTTTTTCGAAATCTATGAGTGATAATTTAAAGTACATCTTTACATCTTCCTCCCGATGCTACTAATAAAATAACCGCCAATAGACAACGGTGTACTGTGTGAGCTCCTAACTGCACGATTTTAATGTGCTTTAGGTACTTTTCCAGTATAGGTGCCTTGGCGAAAAAGGAAATTTGGTAACATATTTTCCGGTAACCTATTCACTGTTTCAGTTTACATACACACGCATTTTTTTCGATATTTATACGATTTATTTAACCCTCCGTCTACCAGACGGGTCCATTGGACCCGACAGGTACATACAAAATATTCATTCAAACCAGAAATTTCTTTAAAATAAACTAAGTATATAAACCAGACAAAAATAAGGTAAATAAATAAGTTAAATAGTTTTAAATAAAAATTCTGGTGTAGAACGTTTTATTAAAACTTGAATAAAATTCCCGGTAGATCTAGGGTTAACATAAAGAAGCCGTTTCTCTAATTTTATACAGAAACAGATGTAATTTGTACATAAAAACATCAATGATATACATATAAAACAAACAAAAACTCTCATCAAATTTGTTTTCATAGCTGCTTATATGATTTGACAACAAATCTCGATATTTTTCCGTTATACGGACACCATGCCAAAATGTATGCTAATGCGCCAATTATTTCAAAATGCTAAAAGATATTTGTAATTTTATGCCAGCAGTTTAATATGAGTTTTATTTTATAGCAGTTATTTGTTCACTTATTTTAAGTATATATTTGTGATTTGATGAAATAGTTCTTAAAAGTCTGGAATTTTCAAATGTTATATTTTTTAAATGCTCACTTTAGTATCGACAATGGTTTTTCTTTTATTTTTCAAATGCTTCATTTCACGATTTTGCGCCAACTATTACGCTTGGCGACAATGGTGTCCACATAACGGAAAAGTACCCAAATCTTCCTTTCTGATGCCCAAATTACACCAAGCTTTAAAAATAAAATGCCATAGCCCCCACAGTGGAAAAGTACCAAACTGTCTATTATCTTGCGCTATACGTGTTATAGTGTGTACTATATGCAAGGGGAGTGGAGCGAAGAGTTTAAACATTAAATATTAAAGTTTCGGCACAGATGTCATGTACGCGCCCCATATTGGCGCGATTTTTTTTCTGACGCCAATGTCATATACACAACGGGTACTTAACTGGAGCCAAAGTGTCGTAATTTTGCTTGATATGGTAATCCGGATGTTGTTGTTTATGCTGTTGATGCGTTCCCCAAAATTGTTTTCGCCAAATTGGCGTCGGAAAAAAAATTGCGCCAATATATGATAACGTATATGACAACTGTGCCAAAGTTTCTATAAAGCAGTAAAAGACTAAAAAATTAAGAATAAAATAAATGCAAAATAAGACTAAAGAAGAAAGAAAAGTAATGCGTTAAGCATAGAATATGAAACACTTTCCAACACATCCTAAATGCTTTAACAAAACTTCGTTATTTAGGAAAATAAGGTAAATAAGATAACGTTACTTCTTAGATATCCCGTCGACCAATTTCGCCAAATTATATAAATCGCCAAATCAATAGTAAAACATTAATAAAAATACAAATAAAACGTCGAATTAATGGTTTTATTGGCCGTGATTGGCATTTAATTAATTAATTAATGGCAACCATTATTGGCAATTAATCTTACAATTTGGCGACAGTAATTTGGTCGACGCAATAACTAAGAAGTACCAAGATAAATAAGTAAACATTTTAGAAAACGCATAAAAAAAATTAAAAATTGATTTCAGCAGTTACCGTCCATAGCCAATAGTACCGTTATTACATGCCACTTTTTAGCTAAAATTTAATTTAAACTACTCTTAAAACTACTGAAATCACATTTCCAGATATTATCATCCATAGACGGTTATGTATCCAATTCTTTGAGTGACCATGTATATCATTTTATCTATATTCTACAAACATTTCTTAGGAAACTAAATGCAGTTCAGCGTAAAAATGCATAGCTCCTTTAAAAACCACCTTTAAGCAATTTACTCTCATACTCAGTAACCCTTACGAATTCTTTTGTGTAGCCCTGCATATGAACTGTAGCATTTATACACACAGTATAGTATGCATAAATGTAGTGAAACATAAAAGCGCATATCATAATTAAAAATGCATTTCTAGCAATCATTCCTTATGTACAATACTTCGGAGAAAAGTTTCTTGGCGAGAAAGAAGTTTGCCAACGTATTTTCTGGCAACTTATTTACTGCTTCATACTCACAACCAATTTTTTCCATATGTATACAATTTGGCACAGATGTCATATTGGCGCGATTTTTTTCCGACGCCAACTTGGCGAAAACATCAACAGCATAAACAACATTCGGGTTACCATTACAAGCAAAATAACGACACTTTGGCGCCAGTTAAGTACCCGGTGCGTATATGACATCGGCGTCAAAAAAAAAAAAAAAAAAAAAAAATCGCGCCAATATGGGCGTATATGACATCTGTACCGACAATTTAATATAAAAAAAGGGTACTTTTCGGTTAGCCGGGCGCCAATGTTATATTTACATACATATATACATATATATGCACATATATGTAAATATATATATGTACACACATACGCATAAATATATACATACATATGTATATATATATATACATATATATACACATATATGTATGTAAATATAACACTGGCGCCCGGATAACCGAAAAGTACCAAAAAAGCTATTTACCCATTTTTATAAAGAAACAGAAGTAATTTTTGCACAGATGTCATATACGCATGGGGGTTGGAGTGATTTTTCTACGACGCCAATTTGGCAGAAATCTCGCTTTCGAATACCAGTTACTTATATATTTTTCAATTATTTGCTATCATTTTGAAAAGGAAATAACTATAAATAAATAAAAGTTTGAATAATAACTATAGAACAAAGCAGTTTATATAATTAAAAAACAGAAAATAAAAGTAAATAAACAATTTATTAATAAATAAAAAACAATAGCCGCGTTACCATAGCAGGCAAAATAACACCATTTTGGCGCCAGTTAGGTATCCCGGTTCATATCTGAAATCTATGCCGTAATTTGTATATAAAAAAATTATATATATTTAGAAACGATTTTTTTATGCATATAAGTGCATATATAAACAAAGATAAAAGTTCTTTAGATTTGTTTTCATAGCTGTTTATATATTTTCGCAACATATCTCACTTTCTGATGCCCGAATCGCGCCAAGCTTTTTTTAAAAATGTGCTATAATGGAAAAGTACTTAGATAAATAATTAAAAGAAATAACAAATTATACAATCTAAAACTTTTTATTTCGAGATCAAAGCATTGTTTTTAATTTCGATTAAAAATACATATAACCTTGGATAACTTCAATCGAAATTAGTTTCACAGCTTAATATCTCATTCCATAAACCTAAACAAACACAAGTGATTCATTCATCTTGAAACGTCAAATATATAAATCATTGAGGTAATCATTCACAAAGTAAGTTCTCCAACAATCAATGGGCAATATTCTAATGACGTCATAGTAGGTAAAATGGTGGCGCTTTTGTTTGTTTATGGTTTGTAATCACAAAGATTTAATTTTACAATGTCTCTTAGTTACATGATTTGATTGTCATATTTATGAGCTCAGAACAAAAGCCTATTTTTTCATTATTTAGTTATTAAAGACGGAAAAAAATCATAAATGCATGATTTGAAAATTTTAAATAATTTTCTTTCTTAATACTAAAAAATAACATCGGGAAGTAACAGCGGGTTTAAGTTAAATAAGTTTAACTGTTTAATTCTGTTGTAATATTCAAAATAACTGTATTTATTAGATTTCAGTACTCAACATCAGGGCCCGATTAAACTTTGAAGTTAGAGGAATTACAATGTCATTTCAGGACCTTTCTTTTGGAGAAGCTTTTCTAAACTCCCTATATACATGGATAATCTTCAGTGTTAGAAATATTATTCCTAGGACTGACATAACACGAGAACGGCCTGCAATTTTACACAAGTTTTTGAAAGCTACTTTATATCAGAAATTTTACTAAAACTGGTTACTTTTTTGTTATAGCGGCCCACACTATTAGGATTATGACAAGTTGCAGCCAATTTCGCCAACGTCGTAACCAAGATCGTGAAGCACACACATATAATACTATATAACACCATTTCATGAAATTGTATACGATAATTTAATAGTTTTTAACCTTACTTCAAGTGTGTTGTTTATTTATTTTTAAGGCTCAACAATCTAAATTGTCCAATATATGAATTTAAAAAAATGTATACAAAGATTGAATAGACATGACCGCAAAAAGCCTCAAATCTGCATAACACTTGGAACCAAACTGTGCAGATTAGTGGTCTTCTACTGTACACAGTTTTTGATAAATGTGTTTCGTTCTTAAAATGTGTTATTTTCACCTATCACTGCGGAACAAGCGAGAAAACTCATATTCTTGCACATGAGTTGTATATATCTTTATATCTAAATTTCCGTCATTTTTGACGGGCTACCTTTCTAGTATTTAAATATTTAGTAAGACAAAAAAATTCTTTAGATGTTTTCAGTTACTGATTCATTATATTTTGTAAAATCACTTGGGAATTCCAATAGTCGTTTTCAAAACATTGAACAATTAAGATTAGTAATATATAATACAGTATTTATCAAAATAATTAATCATTTATTTATTAATGCCATTATCACGAGAATAATATTTTAATTTTTTTAGATAGAAGATTTATCTTTCTGAATTCCGGAGATTTACTGTTATCAAATTAATGAAATAATATTGGGAGCGTAACGGGCTTCACGAGGCTCCTCTCTCCGAAAAAAGTATTTTATTTAAAAAAAAGTAAATATCTTCTATTATCAGTAGAGGTGGTTATGAATTTCACGTTTCAATTCTTAAGAATTAAATTACATGTAGTATTGTTTATAGTAGTTAGTAACACTAATATGAAAGAAACGAAAATGGGGGTTGAACGTGCTAATTAGTATACAGAATGGTTTGAAAATAGAAATGTAGATCTGACGTTGAGGACCAAAGCGATATAAGTAAGCGTCCTATCTTAAATGGGAGAAGTAACCGCAAGATTAAAAGCGGGGTCACATCAATCAAGGTCATGCGCCACGTAGCGGATGGAGTGTGAACTACAGATAGATACTTAACTGTTTTCTTACTCGCACCACTAAAATTATAAAGTTTTTTTTTCACCTTGATTAATAAATGAGGTGTTTCTAATAAAGCGAAGAAAACTTCGAGATGTCAAGTGCATCTGGATGCCCCTCTCGCTACGCCATTATTTAGCAATGAATATGGCGAAGAATTTCATTTCCATGAGTGACTGAAGCTTTAGAAAATACGCACCACACTAAAGGCCCACGTATGTGAATTATCACTCTATCCACAAGATGGCGCAACTGTGATAATTTACGCTCGATTCCAGCATTAAGTTTGCACGCTTACTTATATCGCTTTGTTGAGGACCCTTATCTACGGATTTACTAGTTATAAAGGCAGGGCTCGTACGGGTGCTTGAATTTCATGACTAAGAAATTCTTCGGTACCAGTATTTTCTTATGGAAAATCTCTCCTGACATAAGGCGAAATTTCGTCTGTTTAAACGAGATTTATTTTTCTATAATGAAATTCTAATATTGGGCCTTGAAAATAACGGTATCCGTACGAACCCTGAAAAGTAATCAATACGGAATTCTTTTATGTACAGAGTTGTTTTGTCAGATAGGAATAATCAAACGTTAAAGACAGGAAGTAAGAGACTTTTAACGACTCATGTGATTAAAAAAATTGCCTTCACTTGAATGGGGTATCCTATGAGCCTCTCCATCTCCTACGCTCTTGAAGGTTGCTTTCTGGTTGAGATTGCTAATAATAACCCAGATTATAAAACAATCAAGGCAAAGTAAAATGGAAAATATATCCAATATAACTAACTCTTTCAGAGGCAAGGTACTTGTATTCTTAAAATGTTGAAATAATCTAATAACACCAGTAAATACAAGAGAGTATATTTGTAAACAAGTAAAAGTATATTTTCGCATATTTAATAAAAGTGAAATTTTCATTATAAAATACCGGATCCAATGTGGCTATTAGGCTTTAAAATAACGTGATGCCGTCACGGCATCACCGCCCTTCAAGGGGTAAAAAAAATCTATAAATGTAAAATCAGCTATTTATTTTTGAAAAAACGTTCTTATTGAATACTGTTAAATGTAAATTAAAAATTATATTTAATCAATTAGTTTTCCAATTAAATCTGAAGGGTTTTTTTTATGCACTTTGACTATCAGAGAAATTACACTTTTATTAACCCCTTAAGTGCCAGAGACGTATATATCCGTCGCGCATAGTCGATGCGTTAAGTGCCACTGACGTATATATACGTCAGTCCAAACTATTGCCCTTTATACTGCGCTGTACCAATGAAACCGCGCCCACGGCTTTGGAATTAAAAAAAAAGAAAAAGAAAAAGAAAAAAGACTTTGAAGGTGTTTTTGAAAGACTGACCTATTTCAGAGGAGAAGGGGTAGAAGGAACTGCCTTCATAAAGGCTATCGCACTGAGCTAGTGACGTGAAAATACAAGCGATTTTTTTTTCATATTTGACAAGGCTCCGCCCTTTTTGTACACCACTATTATTTTAGTACTAAATTTATTTTTCAGCTTTAGAACCAACAAATTGTTGGTTCTTTATCGGAAGAGAATCAATAAATCATATTCGAAAAATATGAATTATTTACCTAGATGAATTTTTACATAAAAAGTTTTTTTTTTCGGAAATATGGTTTTGTTCACGTAAAACTCACTCCTGACTCTTTTGTTCGAGCTATATACAACAGTTTCCTATCGGTAGCTTAAGGGCACAGCTTTCAGTTATTAATGAATCCTCAAAAATTATCTCTCAATGATTATTTACAGAGTTCGCACGCTCTTAAGCCACGCCCCATTTTGTAAGGCCACTAAGTTCTAACTGTGGCACTGGGGAGTGAATCTCGAAAGTTTTTCTCGGCACGTAAGGTGTTAATAGCCACGTGAGGTGTTCATTACTACGTAATGACTTGTTAGACAATGGTCTCAAAGATTAGAAAAAACTAAAAAATTTTGTAAACGGCCATTAATGTTATTTTACATATATATAAACTAGCAAAAGCCATTCTTTGTTTGGATTCGTGAAGCATTATTTAATAAGACAAATATTTAAAAGTAACAATATTTTTTATATTATTTTTGCATCTTTATTAAGCAAAAACGTTATTTTATGATTTGGCGCATTTTAATTTTAGATATGTAAATTATGCCAAATAACGACGATTTTCCTTGAAATTTGTTATTTATGGTATAACGAATCTAACAACTAATTTTATTTGTTTACAATTCTTTCGCCGCCACTTTACAAAAAAAAAAAAAAAAAAAGAAAAAAAAAAGAAAAGAAAAAAACAATCATAATATAATTCTTTTAAAATGCGTAATTATCGTCTACTGAAATGATTTCACATAACAAGAATAAATTGTGTATTGGAATTCTTAACACTGGAAAATACTTTTATATTTGAATGCAAATAATTGAATTTTCACAAATTTTAATTCATTAAAAATATGCTATAATTTTCATAAAAAAGGGTATTTTAAAAATTTCATAAAAGAAATCAAGAAATCGTGAAACTATTTAGATAGCCATGATTCTATCTATAATGACTAACTCCATGATTTATTTTTTCTTCTGAAAATATACGTTTCATTTTTTATTTGCAAAAATGCGTCCATAATGGAAAAACATGTAAAATACATTAATTAAAATAATGAATGTTTTAAGGTTATTCTGTAAAAAAAATAATGTGCAAATCTACAGATCATAATTTACTTTTGTGTTTAATTTCAAGTCAGAATACTGAATAATGTGTTTGTAAAGTGTACGACAAAATGTAATTTGTGTAGCCTAGTAGAGCGCTTCGCTCATCCTAATTACTTTTTAGTAAATAATTGGCATATTAAAAATGACGCAAAGAAAAGTGCAATCAGCTAAATTAAATGCAGTATGTTTTAGCATTCAGCTATTTCAAGACTTCATAAAAGGGGTCTCTTTTTCCATCTTTAGAGTAAAATAAAAGCAACATCGTGAAAAACTGCAGTAGCACGTTATTTCATTTAATGTTTTCATTTTAATAGTTAACATAATGGCTTTTTTACCACATAAATTTCTCTAATAAAAGTTTTTAACCCTTAGATTTTACTTTAGCGGGAATGTATCTTTCCTCCCTCAAACTATAAAAAAAACGAACTGCAGTATTCAGACTCAGTGTTACTAATTTAGCTGATTTTTTAATGCATATTTGTTAAACAGTAATATTCGCCTTATTTGTTCCTAGATATTTCCATGACTGAATAAACCGAATTAGCATTCGTAATTAGTGATATTAAAAAATCCGCTAAATTGACAATACAGATCATATTAAGCATATTTTATTTTTTATCTATTCTTTCAATATAAATTAACCAAAAAAAGTGTAATCGATTTCCTTAAATATTATATAACAATACCTTTCAACGATTTATAATTTTGTGTATACTAAAGGGAAAAGATGTTAATGATAGTGATGCAAGCTTATGATGGTCATTACTGGCAAGAAGAGTACGAAAATTTCAAAACATACAATTTAATCCGTGGAAACTCGCCTCTAGACTGATTATACTTAGAGTGTGCGCAGTACCTTTTAAATTTGTCAGTGCTCCCTAGCGCCACTTTCCTCCCTTACAGCCGGTACTCAAAAACAAAGTTATCCCTTCTCAAAATAGGTAAATTTTTTTCACATACGTCAGCGCCAATTTCCTATCCTGGGGCCGTTTCTCAAAACAGGAGTTCGCAAACAAGAAACAGGAATGAAAAATATCGTTTGAAAACAAGAAAGGAAAAAAACTTGCTTCAAGCATAGATTATGAAGCACTTTCCAACACATTCAGAATAATATAATAAAACAACACCGTTTAATAAGTTAAAATATTATGTTCAATTCAACCACATGGAAACGGCTAACACATTTGAAAACCTAATTTTAGCTGCCCCCCCCCCCCTACAAACAGAAAATTATTCGAATTCTTTGAGAAGCTCTGTATATAATATATAGATTTGTATCTATTAACTACATGCATGCCAAAATTTAGTTCACTTAAGAAACACACAGATTTCAGTTGAAAATTCCCCTTCTGCAATTTCCGCTAATAGGGAGAATGGTACGTGAATTTTTTTGTGCAGCCCTGTATAGGAGGTATAGAATTTATATACAACGATTAACATGCAAAAAATTAGTTAAAGTTTTAAGCTCATAACGAATTTTAAAACGCACGTCCAGCAGTTATTACTCAAAGACAGAACCGCTACCGATTTCTTTTGTGAGTCTCTGTAAATGAACGATAAATGTTATGAATGCCTTATTCTATCGTAATCAACTTGTAGTGAAATTCAGTGATTTATATCAGTTTCAATACATTTGTAATAATGTAATCTCATTAAAATACTCTGCAAGCCCTTTTCTCCCATGCATCATAGTGTAATGGAATATTTTGAATGTCCCTGTAAATGAACTATTAATTCCACATACTTCTATGTAATACCAAGCATGCCTTGGTGACCCTAAATATCGTTTATCAATTGCTTGAAAATCCGAGTATATTTACGAGGGTTAGAGACACAGACGGAAAGACAAATCGAATGCTTAAAGACTTTCAACTTTGTTAAAAAGTGTTAAAAAGCAGCTTCTAATAATTGACGGGATCCATTTAACGCTAAACATACTGACATCATAAAGGCGTTTTGTTTAATATATTTCAATTTCACTGTTTAATTTTTCCTTTTCCACCTTGCGAAAAAGACAACCAGTCGTAAAAGTGCGCTTTTTCTATTCGCGAAATTTCTTCCAATCATCTACTCAGGATTAAAATACAGCGTGTCCACAAATTAGTTGGGCAATTTCGTAAATTAAGAACCTCCGAAATATTAAATGAAATTAACTAGTTTAAAGTAAGACTAGTAGTAATATTGCCGAAGTTTATTCATAGATGGCATTAGGTGTCATAACTGATGCTATCGTTTAGTGAGCGGTAATCATTCTTGTTCGGCATTACGATAATGGGGACGTACAACGGTGCCTAAAAAGGTGAAATGCTGTCTTTGGTTTCTTGAAACTCATTCTGCTGTGCAAGTACGGCGAAATATTGTTCAATAAACTGCTCTTGAACTATTTTTCTATCTTACAACTGTATGTACTTTAATTCTTTCCCGTCAAATCCATTCAATAAATCATTCTTTTTGCCCAACTAAAATGGAGACACCCTGTATAGTAGCTTTGCTAACTATGGTTTATTTGGATGATTCAGGTAGCATCACGTCTACTGTGGAATATTTGCGCAACTAACTCCCTGTTCGGGCCCCTTTCGGCCAGACTTGAACGGCGCCGATGATCACGTGACCTACCAGATAATTGTATTAAAAAAACTTTTTTTATTGTTGTTTTGTTGTAGTAGTAGAATGTGAAATTCGATAGCAACTTGCTGGCTGAAGTTTTATTTTTTGATCTTCCAAAACGGGAAGAAAATAAATGTTCCTGATTATAAAATATTAGCTTGGGTTCCCAGAGAGGAACAAGTGATTTTAAAGTATTAATCAAATATTTCTTTGTAAATATGATGTATAAATGTAAATTATGTATATAGTCGAAGTATCAATAATAGTCTACAAAAGATTCTCTTGCTGGGAATTATTCTTAAATGACAAACACAAAAGTAGAACATTTTGCTTTTACTTTTCTTCAGAATATAATACGTGAAAGTAACTCCTTTTAATATGATTTTAAAAGAATCGTGAATTCTTCAACTAATGCTCCCCCCATCAGAATATCGTGAATTGTGATATAACGTGAAAATCGTGGATTACCTGAATATCTCCATTATCTACTGCAACTCGCATTTCCAGTGCCGCTACAATCGAATTATTTTACTCTATATTCTCTATCATGTGTTTTCGTTAATAAAGTCTTGTTTATAACTTAAATTTATAAGATACAGCGGGAAAATATAGATTTTTGATTTACACCCGTTGTATTGCACTCAATCCCCCGCGAAGTCAAGTAACTGCCCATCCCCTCGAACTCGAAAGATGACAAACAATTAACAATTAAATTTTTTTGACACAATAACTAATGATAAGGGAAAAATACCATTTTTCAACAGTAATATACCTGCCATTTATCAAAGAAAAATTACAGTTAAACATTAGTGGTGTACACAAGCTTTAAGTAACGACGTAAACAAACAGCAAACTCTTTTTGCCTGAGTGGTCCTCCTCAAAAACTGTTCAGATGTTAATGATTTTCCATGCATCACGCGTCAGGCGAAAGCGTGATAAAGTGAAAGATATGATTTTCGGAAACGGCGAACTGACAAAATTTTACACAGTTTTATATTATAAAGAATCTAGATAATATTTCTAGCCTGAGTAGTAAATTTTAACAGCTTTTTTTTCCCAAATAGAAATGGATAGACTGTTCTTCTGTTCAGTGAACATTAACCCTTTCCGGCGCGGGGTAATTCTGATTGTAAAATGATGAAATAATGGACTGACACCTGAATTTACACACGAATTGATTAGATTATAAAAACTTGCTTATTTTCTCATATTTTATAAAGGAAAAATTTTAATTAAATATTTTTAGTGCTAGTACTCTTAAAATCAGGGGTCCTTTTATGCGGACGCCAACCGCTAATGGTTAAATGACGTTAAAGTGACGCAAATTTAGACGAGTCTCCTTCTTAACGTGCGCTATTATAACGTCAAGTAAATTACCCGTTGTCTCAAACAGGGCAGATAGATTAAAAGCGATATATGTAAGCGTCCTATCTTAAATGGGAGAGGTAACCGAAAGATTAAAGGCGAGGTCACATCAATCAAGGTCGCACGCCACGTAGCGGATGAGGTTAAACTACAGAAAGATGCCTAACTGTTTTCTTATTTCACACCACTGGAATTGTAAAGTTTTTCCACCTTGATTAATAGCTGAGATGTCTCTGACAAGGTGAAGAAAACTTCGTGGTGTCAAAATTCAGTTAGTGTATGAATGACTAAAGATTTAGAAAATAGGAGCAGGTGGTCGATATCCTGTCACGAGGCTAACGAGAAAGACAGGCTACTGCGGTGGGTTAGATTCTTCTTTTTTTACAGACCGCTGGAGTCACGTGATGCTCGAATGCACCAATGAAGGTGTGCGAAAAGAGCATCACGTGACTCCAGCGGTCTGTAAAAAAAGAAGATTCGGACCCACCGCGGTAGCCTGTCTTTCTCGTTAGCCTCGATCCTGTCACCGCCCCCTGAATACTAGGCCTGAGCGCTGGACCAAAAATGGCGGCTGCCGAAGGCGGATTTTTTTCAGCGTGTGTAAGGTCCCTTAAATATTCCTACCAATAATTTTTTGAAGTTTTTTCCGCTTCATTTTTCGGAGAATAAACAAGGTACAGAAATCTTTTATAAAATACTGGTGGCTCCATTTAAGGGACCGTACCTGCAATAAAAGAAATCCGCCTTCGGCAGCCGCCATTTTTGTGTGAGCGCTCAGGCCTAGTATTCAGAGGGCGGTGATCCTGTCATATATAACGTCACACTAAAAGCCCGCGTATGTGGATTATCACCCCGTCCACAAGATGGCGCAACTGTGTTAATTTACGCTCGATTCCAGTATTAAGTTTGTATGCTTACTTACATCGCTTTAAGATAGATGTCTTAATAATTTTGAATACATCACGCGACACATGGAAGCGTGGTATCGTGAACTATCATACACTCACAAAAAGAACGCTCCTGTTATCTTACACAATACTTTATTCTAAAGAAGCTGAATAATATTTCTGGCCTCAATAGTAAAATTTGGAAATGGGTTTTTTTGCTTAAATCGAAATGGATGGACTGTTCAGTCGACAGGCAAAATCAGGCAAATTCAGACAGGGATGACCGCCCCGGGAACCCAGCTTTCGCTTTAGAGTAAAAGTGCAATCC
Organism: Maratus speciosus; assembly: GCA_963932465.1. Taxonomy (NCBI): domain Eukaryota; kingdom Metazoa; phylum Arthropoda; class Arachnida; order Araneae; family Salticidae; genus Maratus; species Maratus speciosus. The sequence goes on along the minus strand of OZ010798.1, from coordinate 258,074,151 downwards.
CGGGGTGGAGACTCAAATCCACTTTCTCAACACAAACATTTTTCACATACACTTCAACAACATTTGAAAGAGATATGTACTTCAAAATTTATTTTTTAAAAATAGTGCGAATAGAATATAGAAATAGTCGCCAGTGGCAACATTCTGTTATGTATTGGGTGATTAAAAAGTCCGTGACCGATTTCCGATACATCGAGTTTTGGAGTGTACCCAAGTTGTTTTAAATGGGGGTAATGCAGTCGAATTATCAATATTTAGTCTCTCAGCATTCTCTTCAATAATGACCAGTGGATTATTATTCATTAAATCACGGATTAAGTCATTATGAATGCCAGAAGTTCGCCCAGAGCGAATTTTAGCATTTAGATTGAAATCAACATTTCAAAATCGGCAAAACCTCATTTCAGCTATCCTAATAGTGGGATTCCGATTCAAATAAACTACTTGAATATATTTTTTAGCACATCTAACTCTAACTTCTTTTTTTAAACTCATATAACATTATATGACAAAAATGTAACTTTTCATTTTCCATCTTGAATATCAGCCTTGCACAGAAATTAACTTGAAAAACTTTTTTAACGTTAAATTGACTCACGACACACGCAGATACCTGTCAGTTAATAATATAGTTAAACATCAGCACAGTCATTATGGCAAGCTACTGACATCTATGAAATAGGTCTGAAACTTGTGCAATCACCTAGTATACAGGATTCGCACGGGTCCTGGAATTTCTAGACTAGAAAATTCTTCGCTACCAGTAGTTTCTTATAGAAAATCTCTCCTTAAATAAAGCGAAATTTCGCAATTGTTTGAATTAAATAATTTTTTCTTTATAAAAAAAATAGAGATATTTCATCTGGCAAATAACGGTAGCCGTACGAACCCTGAATATAATATACATATTAAATATGTAATATAAAAAATATATATATGAATTTGATATTTTTAAAATGTGTAATTTTTAATACTTATATTTTAATAGGGCAACGCAACGTTTGCAAAATTTTGTGCGAAACAGAACGATGATTTTATCAGGATCTATTTTAATGTATTTTTATACGCTATTTCAATATATTTTAAAATAGTTTGGGCAGAAATTATAACTATAATTTGAATGTAAGGCAAGAAAGAAAATAAAATAAGTATAAAAGTAAAAATTGTTTTTAAAATCCACCTTTTTATAATCTTTCAATGTTTATCTTTAAAATCAGTCTTCATTTCATAACTGCAATTCACGTTGTTCCGCAAAGCTTCTATTACAATACATTAATGTAGCGCAGGCCTCGATAATGGGGGGGGGGGGGGGGGTGCGTCGTTTTCAGTTACACTCGACTTAGTAGAAAGCGGAAATTAGTGGATTTATTAATATCTCTGTTTCTTTTTTAAGATATGGGAACAAGAAAAAAAAATCATTGTTTAAACTATTTGTTCAAGATTTCTAAATTAATTTCTCAACATAATAATCATAATTTCTTATATTACACTCTTTATTAGCCCCCGGTACGGTATTCTATTTCTTTCTCTCAGCTTATTTTGTGACATTTACAAAAAATAATGTTACCTTACAGAAGCCAGTCGTAAAACAAAGCAGTACGATTAAATACTCTATAGCAATTTTTTAAACTTCTAAGCATCGCACATTTTCCATTTTTATACCGTCGTATTGGAAAAAGAAGTACTTTCAAATGCAATTTGTTTGAAAACTGCATCTCCATTTATTTTTGAAATATTATTTATTTTTGTAGTTTTTGAAGCCATTTGCTTAATATTGGCAACGGAAGTACTCCATTTCTGTAGAAAGTAAAGGAAAAGTAGTCGTAAAATATTAATTATATATTTTTGTTGCCATTTTGTCACAACAATCGAAAGAAAATGTAATTAAAATACGTGCTATTTTGAAAAATATAAACGAATGATTTCTGTTAAAACATTGAGCTATTATAAACTATATTTAATTATTAGTATCTGTATTAATGTTACAAACAAATGAAGGCCTATGAATCATTAGACTCTTTTTGGTCGAGTTACTTTAAGGACGGCATCTTTTTTCCGCATTTGTGTATTATTTCGCGATAGTGACGTTCTATGCTTACTTTACTGTATTACTGTAGATGTTTAAGAGTGGATCGTAAATGTGGAATTCTTAAGCGGAAGCGAATGACGTCATTTTACACAAAATAAAAGCGTGTGATGTAAGTCTTAAAATTGAAATATATTTTGTACTATTTATATGTAGGGGAGAGGGGGGTGCCTTTGAACTGGGAGCACCTTTGAACACTGTAAATATTTTCCTTTAAATAAATTATATATTTTAAATATATACGGCAGCACAGTACTAGTGCATCAATGTAACAAGAATACAAAGCTTTACTATTTTGCATGCACACTACTGTCTAAGCAAGATATGTATATTTTGCTTTCTTGAATCTAAAGTTAACAAAATAAAGTTGTAAGCTTTTTGTTGATAATCTTGTATCCCTAAAACTATAATTTACTTTTTAATACCTAAATAAAGATGTTAGCTTTAACTTATATGGGTTGTTTTATTCGAATTCTCAAACCTAATTGAGTAAATAGTTGTAATGCTAGACTCCATGTGATGGGGCACCATTGAACGAAAAAGTTGGGGCACCATTGAACAATTAAAACTATGAAGCAAAGAGTTATAAATGTATCTAAATATTATTATTGTTGAATTTTTTTTAAATATGAAAATTAAGAGATTAATTGCTTTTATACTTAATATGAAAGTTGTACTGATGCAGTAATTCAACTACAGCCAAATTCAGGACACACAACAATAATTCATGATTTTTCAGATTTGTCTAACAAACCCTATACTGTTTCATTTACAATGGTAAACATTATTTCTAGATTTCATAAAACAGCGTTTTATCCCTTTTCTGTAAGAATTTGAAAGAAAATGATTTCCTTTTAGTTCAATTCCATGCAAAAAGAACTTTTCATTATCTTGGTCAGATTAAATTGCTTAATATCAGGTTTCTTCGTAAAAAGGAATATACGATATATTTTCCAGAGGCATCATATATCAATTTGGTGGATTTTAAGGATATTATATAAAAAATTGCCACAATTAAACATAATTCGAGGGATCCTCCGTTGTATAGCTTGTTCAAAGGTACCCCTACATGGGGCAGGTTTGAACAGAAAACTTTCAGTTTTTTAAAGCCTCACAGCATATTTAATTTATATTAACAACTGTATTTTTTTATTTTATAAGATGCAGAATTACATTTTTTCTCTCACGAAATATTTAAAATTCAATAACTATAATTCAAGTAAGAAATATGTGGATTTTTTTTAATTGTTCAAAGGTACCCCCCCCCCTCTCCCCTACATATTTTTTTTGCATCGAGGGTGACACTAAATTCTGAAAAAGCACAATTCCTGTTTTCTAGTTTTTATATATTTTTTATTTGCTTCCTTTTTGTGAATAAAATCTTTAACTGTTGCAGTTTCACAGCCAGTTGGCAAATTTTAGCGAACATGATGTCGCACAAAATTAACTATTTTTTTTTTTTTTTTTTTTTTTTCAACTCACAAACCGTTGTAACCATGAAGAAAATATAGTATAAACACAGTATAAATTTCGTGAATGTATACTGTCATTTTGAATTAAGCTTTTAGGACAAGCTCTCTTTAAGTTATTTACCACTAAATATACCGAGAATTTTACTTAAGTTTTATAGAAATATTTCCCAGTAAGATACTTATCTAAAAGTATTAACTCTTTATTTAACCTTTTGTGGACAATGCCGCTTCAGTGACAGCATTTAATTTTAATTGACGAATGTCACACTGACATCAATATTTTTAAGAAAAAATTTTGGATTCTTATGTACACCAATAAATTCTTTTGCCTATTTTCAAATAAATTTTATCTTAAATTCCGGGCCCATTGTGACATTTGAGGATTAAATAAAGGATAACTTTGCCTGTGCCTGGGAGGAGTGGGTTAACTTATTTCTGCGTATTTCATATTTTATTTATTTTCTGCTGAAATTTCTCATTCGAATCGAAATATTTCAATTTAGTTCTGTTTTTGTGCACAAACTATGTGGATTACTTTTGACGAAGGTAATTTTCTTATTACATTTTCTACACTAGAGCTGCGTAACATTTTCCTTAAAAGTCGTTTGTCACCAGAATAACCGAAAGATATCATTGACTGATTTAATATGAAAGTTTGTTTCATTTAATAGCATGGCGTAAGTTGTGCATCCCTATCCAAAACAATACGTTTTTCTGTGTCAAGATTTTATTTTAACACTCCAATGCCCTTGGTTTAATTCGTTATTGAAATTCAGTAAATGCGAATTCATACCAGAAAATCTGCAAAAAGAAATTTTGCTTTATTTGAGGACCGAGTGTTTGTTATTAAATAAAGCAATTATTATTAATTTAAAATTTAGGTGTGAATGAAAAAAAAAAATCCCCTAAATTCGCAGCCCTAATAACATAAATGCTACCATGGAAATTAGAGGGTTAAATGTTTACGCTGGAATTGTCTGTATATGACAGGCTTATTCCGGAAAATTCATCTCTTAAATCTTTCTTAGCACCCAATGGCATGATCTCTTTAAAAGTAATTAAACAGCAATTTATATGTGTCACAGAAGAATACGTCTAGGGCACGCAACCAACGAAGCATGTATCGGACGCTGCACAATGTACCGGATAATCAATAATGGAAGCAACACACGAGGATGTGTTTACTAAAATTAGACTTAGAATCTAATAACAGTAACTGATTTTCAAGTAAAATAATACGAAGAAATGTGTACGTTAATACGAAAATGATTGTCCTAAATAACAGGGAAACATTTCGAATACAAGTTTTAACTTCAGATTTAAAAATTGCAGAATAAAACTGTTAGCACCAGTTTTATTTTGTAATTTTTTATTATTCTAGATTTATCGACGAAATAAGCAAAATTTTGCAAAAAACATTTTCTGCTGTACCAAAAAAGTCTCCACACCACGTCCAGTTCATGCAGTGGTGGCATTCAGTTCTAAATATCTATATACATGATATAGCACATTCATCACACACTTTATTGGCACTTTATGCGGATGATACTACAATCATGACTCGCACATGGACATGGTTCAACTACACACACACTTTCAGTCACACGTGTACTTACCTGAAAAGTTTCTCCCTATATGGTTAATTAAATTTAACTTTAATAAATCTACTGCTGTCTTTTTCTCAAGGAAACGTACTTTCTCATCCCCTCTCAAAATTCAATGGTTCATTAGTGCACTTTGGTCGAAATATCAAATATCTGGTTGTGCATTTAAACAGTAAACTTTTATGGCACATGCGCAACGAACATATCTTCCGTAAATTTTACAAAGGTAAAAATTATCTTGCTCGCCTTATTTATAGTGATGAGATGAGTACGGCAAACAAACAGCTGTTATATAAAAAGGTATTTAGTACCATGCTTTTCTAAGGTGATACTCCAATCTGGAGTTCTGCGACAATTTCCAATATCCAAAAAAATTAGTTTGTTCAAGTAAAGTTCTAAGACAGGACAGTCCCCTGGTATTGCAGGAATAGTTTTGCTATCTGTCCCGCGTAAATAAAGGCTCCAAATGCTCTAGACATCCCTAAGTTCGTAAAGTTTATTTCACCACCTTCGGGATGAGCGTCTTTTACAGAATTTTTAATCTTTAATCACAGGTTTTTTAAAACATAATTTTTTGCCTAATTGAATCGGGAAAATTCTAGGATTAAATAAGCAAAATTTAAAAAAAAAATTTACTGGCGAGAATAATCTCCGATTCTGAGCATCTTACGCGGCACGAATACCGATCGCTCGACCCCAAGGGGTTAATAGCAGATATTCGGTCAGTAGATAAAGCGAAGAAAATTACTTTAAAATACTGGTGTCCAAAGCATTTGGAGATCCGATTTACGCTGGACACCTGGCAACATTATGCAAGAATCACACCATTCATAATCACCTGAAAATATAGCCCATTCAAAAAACTATGAAAAATAACGCAATAAACTTTTTTGAGAAAATTCATTCTATTCCTAAATCTGGAAAGTACAATCTCTCTGACTATGGAGAACGGGCAAATTACAGCAGGCCTCGTACTCTCCAACGTACCACAGAAGTTATTAAACCTTCACTTTATTTTCTAGTTTCTTCTGTTGACTATTGCTAGGGCTGGGTACCATCTTTGCGTTTTGTATATATTTGTTGTATATAGTTTTTGTGTATGGCGTTTTTTTTTTTCTATTATATTTTTTTTTACTGTAACTATTTTGTAGGCTTATTTTTATACATTTTATTTCTAAATCATTAATTTCTTTTAAATTGTACTTTATTTATTTTTAGCCGAAAGCGCGTCATTTTGTGGTTTATTTTTCCTTTTTTCTCATAGACCGAGAGGCGGCAGCACAGACAATCATCTCATCGAGTTCACGGCAGAGATTCCAGAATTAGCTAAAAATCGGTTTGCATATTAAAACGCAATCGGTCTGCGAGTCATGTCTTGGTGAAAAACACCTAAAAACCTAATTTTAGCGGTTAACTCGTAGGTTTAAAATTGTGTTTTCTTGCATCCAGTGTGTCATGCTTTCATACATTTGGATGCTGGAAAACACAGTGGTAAACCTGGGAATCGACCTCAAAATCGGGTTTTCAGGTGTTTTCTTCCAAGATATGACTTGGCACACCGATTGCGTTTTAATATGCAAATCGAGTTTTAACTATTTCTGGAATTTTAGCCGTGAAGTCGATGAGGTGATTGTTTGTGCTGACGTCTCCCATTCTATCTCCTTGGACACCTATTTTACTTTTCCAGTGTAATTGCTGTTTTGGGCTTCGGGTAAGGTCAAAAATCTGAGATCTCCATTCCTCTTACTAAAGATACGGAGCCCATGGCTCCAGATACTCTGAATAATGAACTGGTTTCAAGTTCCGTCCATACAGAATATTCATCTAAATTAAAGTAATCAAACTTAGAGCGTGTGGAGTAGGTGTTAAATTTTTTTAGCGCGCAATAGCACCACTTTCTTCTCTTGTGGTCAGTTGTGAAAACAAACTTGCGTTGTAAGGAAAACAGTTACTAGTATTCTGAATTTTTAAAAAAGTAGCGAACATTGAACACTGGCTATCAGGGCGTCAAATGCGAAATTTTGACTAATCGGCCTCGAGAGAGCGCTATTTTGAATTTGCTAATTTTTTTTTCCATTTATCAGCAAGGGCTTTATTTAAAAATCGGGAGCCGAGAATATAAAGTACTTTAACAAAAGAGAAGTGAACACAGATCAGTGCATGAAAATCAAAAGGCGATATCACCACGGAATAATTTTATAAAAAAATGTTTAAAAAGAAAAAAAACTAATTACATATTCAGTTACATGTTCCATACTTCTCTATTGTCTACAATCTGGTGTTCTATGACAAATTCCAACATCGAAAAAAATTCTGGTTGTACATGTCCGAGCTAGGGAAGTTCAGGAAGTGTTACGTGCCGATTTTAAGTAGAGTGGTGTCGTTGGAAAAATCTCATAGCGGGGAGTTAAAAACTCATTGGAACAACCCGTCGCAAATCAGCCGTTTTCGAGATCTGTCAATTTATGTCACGCAATTTGTTTATTTATTATAATGTATTTTTATGCTTTAACATTTGTTATGCCGGTAATTTTATAATTTTTGCTGTTAAATGGCTTCCTGCACACTTCTATATAGAAGACCCCAACCACACCCCCTACAAATATCCAGCATCAACAAGCATACACACAGCACACGAAACAATACATTATCAAGGTTACTATTGTGGACTATTTTGTTATTCCTCTCAGACCACATTCTCAATTACAAATCTTTCACATGTACTTCGACAGCGAGGGAAATGTACTACAAAATTTATCTTTTGAAAAACAGTGGTGCATTAGAATATAAAATAGTCGCTAGTGGCAGCCTTACATGTAGAGCTATTAACGCCTCTGCCTTTCTTCTCAAAGTTTTTTTTTTTTTTTTTTTGCTTATTTAATTTCTAATCCTAAGTAACATAATTAAGTTAACAAGAAGCCATTTAACTGCAAAAATTATAAATTTAATAATATGACAAATGTAACAGGATATATACCTTGTAATAAATTGTAATTATTTTTCTTTTTTGCTCTTCTTGGGGACACTTTTAACTTTTTCCAGTGTAATTGTTGTTCTGAACTTCGGCTGCAGTCGTAAATTGAAGATCCACTTTCCTCTTACTAGAGATACGGATCCCATGGCTCCGGGGACTCTTAATAATTATCTCGTTCCAAGTTCCAAGTATCTTACATATTTACATTACTTAATCAAATTTACTAGGAGAGACCCCCAAATTTTTATACATTCTAACACTATAAAAAGAACGAAGGAGAACGCATAAACTGCCTATTTATCAGAGATTAACTGTATGGCTACAGGACCGTACGTATTAACCGAATGGGCATTTTTTCTTTTTTTTGCAAAATAATCTTTGGCATATACTTCTACTTGGATTTTTTCAGTAGAAATCAAACACAAAGAATTTTTTTTCTTTGTAAATTATGATACGATTGAATATAAAAATAGGTCTGACCCAGAATACAAGGTTGCCACGGGCGATTATTTTTATATTCTGTTTGCACCATTATTTTTTAAAAAATGCATTTTGTGGTATATTTCTCTTCCAAATGCTGTCAAACCATATTTAAAAGATTTTTTTTCCGTAAAAGTGGTGTGAAATAGAATTAAACAAATAGTCGCCCGTGGAAGCCCTGGTATTAAAAGACTGAACCTTCCTACCCTGTTGAAATTTTACTTAACCTTAATAAAAACATTTCATACCAGAATTTTCTTTAAAAACTATTTAATGTATTTATTTATATTAGTTTTCGGTGTCTTTTATTTATCTTACTTTACGAAAATATTTCTGGTTCGAATTGAATGAAATGAATTATTGTCATGGGTCAATTAGACCCATTCAGGGTAGGAAGGTTAAAGAACTTTACGAAAGGAAAAAATTTCAGTAGTAGCAAAAGACTCATATATTTTTTATAAAATAATTCAAATTATTGAAACTTTTACACCGGAATAAATTAAAAGGAAAATTGTTAACTTAAAAATATGATGTTAGAAAGTTCTGCACGAAAGGATCTATCACTATTTATTCATGTAACCATGTCTTCCCGGACATGTAGTAATAAACTAAGTTATGGATATAGTAGAAAGGGTCCAGTTTACCTGTACCTCTGGGAGTAGAGTTAATTCGGGGTGCGCATTTCTGTTCCTTTTTAACAAAGAAAACGAACTGTTCCTTCAAATTTTGGAACTGTTCTTTTTATCTGTCAACAGGTCACGTTATTTCAAATTGAACAAGACACGAGACATAAATGCTAATACCTTTTTCTATGGGACTGCTGCTGTAAAACCCAAGTCATTGATTGATAATTCCGTTTCAGTGATAAATAAAGCCGACTTCTATCGTTTCTTTAGTTCTGAAGTTGTACAATACTGAGGAAAGGTATTTAAAGTAATAGGTAGATAGGTTTTCATACAAAATAAAATCGAAAGACATGATGTTGTTATTCTTTCTTTCTGTCACCATTTTTAAAAACATTCAAGAGGAAAGTTTGAGAAGTAATAGGTTCAGCAATATAAAAATGTACAATTGGAATCCAGCCCAATACATAGAACATCTTCTATAAATGTTAAAACAACTGCGATAGTTTTTATCTTTCTTCTGTTATTAGGAAGCCCAAGAATGTATCCATTGTTAATATTAATATTAATAAAATACGTTAGCATTTGATTTTTTTAAAAACCTGTTTAAAATATGTTTAAACTAAGGTTAATAAAATCACACGTTACAGAAAAATACCGGACGCTCAGTAGGTACACCTCCTGGGAATTTTCAGCTATTAATCAAGCGAAAAAAACTTTACAATTTTAGTGGTGCAAAGTGCATCTAAACCTCACCCCATCCTCTGGCTACGCCACTGATTGCGATTATTTTTTTAAATACACAAAAAATTTATCAAAACTAGTTAAAAAAAAATATTTTGTAATAAATCTGGTACACAAGATTCATCTTCCGAGAATAAGTAAGGATTTGAAATTCGTGATTGTATTTTGAGCAGGCATTTTCAAAATAGATTTGTCTGTTTGAAAAAAATCTAATCTGGCGATATTATGAAAGTTATTGAAGCTATTGTTTAGAATAGTAAAATATTTAAACAATTAAATGACCAATACTTGCTCGTTTAATATTACAACATTTAAGGCAAGCATTTTAAACTAAACTGATTCCGAATTCAAAATGAAATGAGTTCTAAAATAAGTGAATAAAATATTTATAAGTTAAATAACTTATCATCTGCGCTCTAAAAACGAAAGAAAAGACTTAAAATTAAATACTTTTTTGTATAATTAAATTCAATACATATTCTAAACATTCATGAACTTTTTTTCTATACGTTACTATACTCATCGGGAATACATCAGTGTATATCACTTTTTATACTTTTTGCACATCAGGAATTGAGAAAAAATTAGACTACATAATTCTATCGTTACAGATATTTGCTAATTTTATTTGTCATTTTTCTTAACATAAAAAAATAATTAAAATCGAGCGTATTTAAATCAGCGATATTTGAAAGTATATCTACCCTATATATATAAAATCCTAATGAAACGAATTTATGAAACGAATATATGAAACGCCTGAAATGTATCGATTCTTTGAATCGACTGATTAAACAACTGATTTTGTTTCACGGCGATTTCTCCTAAAATATGGAATACTTTGCGATGAAATTAACACCAAAAATTCGTGTTCATCCACAGATCTCAAAACTGGTATTAGAATTTTTTAATTCGAATTAGTTTTCGAAATATTAATTTTTTTCTAATTTTAAATACATTTTTTCTAATGATGGCTACTCAAATTTTAATCATAACAGAATTTTTTTTTTCATAATTCAGAAAAGGTTACTATTTTAAATTAATTTGGCGACAGTTGGGCCTCCTTTAAATCTATGCTAAGAACAATGCTTTTTTTTGTATTTCGTTATCATTTTATTAAATACAAAACTTTCATTTAAAAATGAAACAGTTAAATTGATGGCTTTCACTTCTTAAAAAAAAAAAAACGAAAAGAAAAATATTAGACACAGATGGCATATACGCACCGGGGTACCTAATTGGCGCACAAATGGCATTATTTTGATAGACATGGTAACCCGGCTATTGTTGTTTATTTAATAATAAATATACATTTACATTTATTTCTTTTTTTAATTTCTATAAATTATTTTGTTCTATAGTAATTAATTATTTTTTTGCTATTTCCTTTTGAAAATAATAGAAAATAATAAAAAAATACGGTACAATGCAGTAGTTATTCCGTCACCCAATTTCGAAAATTATATAAATCGCCAAACCACTCGTCAAATTGTACAGATTGACAAAATATTTATTTTAAATAACGAAAGAACAAATAAATTAGTATAACATTAATAAATATAAAAATAAAAGGTCGAAATAAAAATCACTTGATGATGTAAACACATGTAACTTGCTAAAAATTAAGTAAATGTGACATGTGACATTTACGATCAAGCATTATTGACATTTAATCTTATATTTCGCGATAGATTTTTTGCCGACGGTATAACTAAGTAGTACCAAAAATACATATGTAACTGATATTCGAAAACGAGGCTTTCGCCAGATTTTCGTTAAAAAAAAAAAAAAAAAAAAAAAAAAAAAAAAAAAAAAAAATAGCAATTTATCAAATTACAACGACCATTTGGAAAACGATTTTTTTTACGACTAAAATTTAAGACGTAAAAAATCGCACGGAGTTGATCATACATTACGTACGCCATGAATTAAACATTAATAGTGTTATTACACGTAAAAATTGCAAGCCAAAAATATCGCTTGCGACCCGTCAGATTTCATGAAACTTAAGTATTATCCACCTGAAACTTACGTAAATATCCAAGCATTTCATTGGCAGTTCGGGAAAAGGCTTTTCCATCATCAGATTTCCAAGAAAACTGACGGCCAATTTTAAATGAAATTTCATTCTTAAACTTCTAAACATCCGACAGTATTACTTTTTACACCGTCGGATAGAGAAAAAAAATTACTTTTAAATGCAATTTGTTTGAAAGCTGTATCTTAATTTGTTTCTGAGTTATTATTTTTTTTTTGTAGTTTTTATTACTTTTTTGTCATAGTGGCAACAGAAGGTATCCATCGTTGTTGAAATTAAAGGGAAATACAGATCACTGTATAGACCAATCATAAAACGAATAAAATGCGGATTAAACCAATGAAAACCTCCAGATATGCTTTTGGTTTCCTACCCTGACAGAGAACAATAACCATTTTTCCAAATGGTTAAAAAAAAAAAAAAAAATCATGCCAGACATGATTATATGACATCTGGCGAAATATTAAATTATGTAACAAACCATGACATTTAATTTCAACTTCAAATCAATGTTTTAATTTACCACTCGAACAATAAAAAAAATGCTAACTGGCGAGTTGAAAAAAAGATATTCGCGAGATTTGCACCCAGCTTTTTTTTCTTTCGGCACAGATGTCATATACGGCCCCATATTGGCGCGATTTGTTTCTGACGCCAATGTCATATACGCAACGGGTACTTAACTGGCACCAAAGTACCGCTATTTTGCTTGATATGGTAAGCCGGATGTTGTTGTTTATGCTGTTGATGCGTTCCCCAAATTGGCGTTCGGAAAAAATCGCGCCAATATATGACATTTGTTCCAAACTTTCATATGAAAAGCGAAGGGATCAGATCGTATTTGTTTATGGCATTTGATGACTTGAACTATTATAATATAGATGAAATGATGGGGATAGAATAATATTTGGCGACTTATCACCTGCGCCTGGATAACATTAAAGTATCAAAATGGCACCTAGAGTATAAAAAGCAAAGTGTTCCGCCCGGAACTCTTGATGATAGTCACATGATTTAGGCTATTGTTATAGAGATTGTTTTAAAATATCGATTGACAAAGACTCTGAATGCTTAATTCGTTTTATTTTAGCTTCTTTTCAAATGTTTAACTAATCCTCTTTAATCAAAAACGAAAACAACCATTGGATGTCTTAACAGCAACTGATTATCCGTTAAATTTTTGCAATCAAAGGGAATTTAATGTAAACCCGTTTACAGGGAGATCTGCACAGCTTTTTCAGTATAATTTAATCTTCTCTAATATTTTAAAAACCCATTAGATTTATAGATTTTCAGATTCTGCGGTGTCTGAACGGGGGTTGGCGAGCGTAGCTTGCAGGGGGCAGAGCCCCCTAGTATTAAATAATATTTCAACTTTTTATAAAATAATATAAAAACTCGTTACTAACTTGTTTTACTCTTTTGAAAACGAAATAGATGAATTCTTTTAGAAAAGGAGTTTTCTTACAATTTCGAAAAATACAGCTATTCGAGGCCATTTTGCCATTTTTACAATTGATATTATTCCTAAAAAGAATGTTTTTATCTAACCCCTTAACGGTCACATTAAATTACGATTTAAAAATTCAAATTACTCATTGGCACCACTTTTTTGAAAAAGGAGTATTCACCTTATTTAATGACAGGTAAAATGATACCATAATAAAGCCCATTACACTATTTTATAAAACTGGTAAGAGTCAAACAAAAAAGAATAAAATGAATAAAAGACATAGCCCGTGAATATCACAGGAGCGAGAATTATGGGGTTAAATAATTAACTGTAATAAATAAATTAAATAATCACGAATAAAAATTAATAGAACATAAGTACTACTTTGTCAGAATATAAATATGTACTACAAACAAATGAAAACACGACGTTTTTGCTTGCGCAGTTATTTCATAGATGTACAATTAAGGGTAGCAATGTCTTTAAGGGAAGGCAAAACTGGGTGAAATCCTATGGGAAATATGCGAGATTTAAGACTCGATTTCTCAGAAATTATCCGGCCGATTTTATAGAAATTTGGAATCCATATTCACTGGATTACGCATTGCAGACTTGACTTATTGACGCATTGACTTATTGCAGATTGATTTTTTTCTGCGACTTAAACTTTTTATTTTAGAGCAATGGAACATTTTCAAAATTTTCCTATTTTCAGAAATCTTTTTTTTTCTGAAATTAATTATTATTTTTAAACTGTCTTCCACACACGGTCTTATATTTATACTCTACGACTAAAAAATAAATTAACGAAATTGCTCGAGCACTTTAGGAGTTAATAGGTTATTTAGCATAAAAATACGGTTTTTCGGAGAGCTAAAAACTTGGACACTTCTAACTTGTGTGAAGCTCTTGCATAGTTTTATCAAACACATGAATTAATATATATATAAAGGCTTGGATAAAATTTAGTTACATATAATAAATACGTATAAAATGTTAGAGTAATATTAATGTGGGTGGGCGCGGCGTCCCAGACAGGTTTTCCCTTAACCCATTAACCGCCGAAACTATACCATAGGGATCTTCAATTTTCTTGCTTGAAAACGTTTAACACCATAAATTTTGAAAGAAAATTTTCGCTTTATTTAATGATAAAAGTTTCTGTTATTAAATAAGGCAATTTTTTTTAATTCAAAAATAGTGGTAGCTAGATAGTACATTTAAGCGTGGGTATTTAAATTTACTGTTGTGTGAACACAACACCAGCGGGTAATGGGTTCACTAGAACGGTCATAAAAGGTAATTTTGACCGGTACCAAAAAAAAAAAAATATTTTGATTCGAACCAGAGATTTCATTAAATATGTACCAGGGATAAATAAGTTAAATAAATAAGCTAAATAGTTTTAAATAAAAATTCTGGTGTAAAATATTTTTATAACACTTGAGTGAAATGTCCGGTCGTTGTAGTGTTACTTGATTATCAAAAAAGAAAAAAAAGTTAGCCATCTTCCTGTAGTTCAACCCCGTTCGCTACGTGGCATGTGACCTTTCATTGATGTGACCTCGTCTTTAATCTTGTGGTTACGTCACTCATCTAAGCTAGGATGCTTACTTTGTTTCCTGCTTTGATGGAATCAGGGAGATCCGTATTTTCTCGACACTTCACGAAGTAAAGACGAGTTGTGTTTTGCATTTGAATGTTTTAATATTGAGCTAAATAGTATTAATATTTTACTGTTACGAATTATGATAAGTGCAGTGTTACTAATCAGCCCTTTCAAGGACAGTGGTTTGTCTGTGAAACCATAAAAGTTTAATTGCGAATTGCAACAATGTCACCAGAATTTTAATGTAATTTTTTCTCATTTAATATGTATGTTAAATATCGCTTTTCTTATTTATAAATAAATTTATTCGTAATTTCCGGTGTTACTCATTTATTTCAACATTTGAGTAATGGAAGGGCTTTGTCCGTGAAACTGTTTAAAAAACTCAGAATGCTACAGTTTGCCATCACCTTTTTAGGCCACTTTCTAGATTCCAATCACTCTTTTAAAATAAAATAATTCGTCTCATTCTCGCATTATTTATTTTGTCATTAAATAAGATGTCAACTTCTCCTTCAACCACTTTCAAAAATTGATGGCAATCATGCAATCTAAATCTTAAAAAAGCAGAGAACATGCAACACTGGATAGCAGGCGTCAAATGCGAAGTTTTGATTAATCAGTTTCGAGAGAAAGCTATTTTCAACTTGATTAATTTCATCTATTTATCAGCAAAGGCTTTATTTAAAAATCGAGAATCGAGAATCAAAACCATCTTAACAAACGAAAACAGAGCACACATCACTGTATAAAAATCAAAAGAAGAGATCAAAACGGAATAATTTTCTAAAAAAATGTATAATAAAAATAAACTTTATACATTCGTACCTCTATTTAACGAACCACTATTTTGCGAATTTCTCTATTTTGCGAACTTTTACTTGGAACATTTTGCAAATTTCTTCGTAAAATAACCTCCAAATATCTAAATGTATTCTCTATTAAACGAACTTTTCCTTGGGCTCTAAATTTTTTTTCTCCCTATTTCTTCAGATATTATTGGATATTTCAAACTTATTCTTTCTTTTAACACATTTTATAATGATCAGTGACCATGAACAGGTATTATCAGGCACCTAACTCACTGAGAGCAGTAAAATCGTTGTGATTTCTTTGCTTCCCATCCAAGAAGAGCAAACTTTCAATGTTTCCTTTTAACCCTCAATGGAGCTGCTCCGTGTCCTTAAACTATAGTTTCCCATTTTCTAGATTGTTGATCAGGTCAATCGTGTTGGTAATTTCGGTTCTTGTAGCTCGAAAATGTCAAAGCGAAAGTGCTTGAGCATCAAAGAAAAAAAAATTGTTCTTGATGAGGTGGATAAAGGCATGAAGAAAAAGAATACTGCTTTATAATGTGGTATTCTTCCAAACAGCTTATCAACCACAATAAAAAACCGTGATTATAATGTAATTTTTATTTTAAACTGAAAATACAATGTATTTCCAGACAATGTTTTGTTTCATTCTTATTTCCCTTGCAGATTTCTTTTTGATGGGTAAAATAAATAAAACAAATGGATATAATTTATAAAAAAAGTGCGAGTAATTACTTTTTTTAATTATATTTAGTGTTTATGGACATAAAATGTGTTTTACGTAGTTTAAAGTATTTTAAACGACGACCCTCTATTTAACGAATTTTCCATATAACGAACTTTTTTTCGGGATTTAGCGACTTCGTTAAATAGAGGTCCGACTGTACATCTTATGTTACATATTCCATACTTCTCTACTGTCTCCGATCTGGTGTTCTGCTGCAAATTCCGACATTGAAAAAATTCATGTTGTCCAGAGTAAAGTTCTAAGAGGTATCAGGAAATCTCGCTGGTATTGCAGGAATCATACATTCACAATTATCTGAAAATAAATCCTTTTCGAAAAGCTATTAAAAATACACAATGAACATTTCTACAAAAATCATTTTATTCTTACTCCTGAACAGTACAACTTCTCTGAATAGGATGAATGGGCAAGTTACAGGAGGACTCTTGCTGTCCTCTGTATCCAGGAAATTTTTAAATCTTGAAAACTTTCTCTAGTTTCTTCCGCTATTGCCAGGGCTGTCTTTTCACATTTGATCTTTTTTTAAGCTGTAAATATCTTGTACGCTTATTTTTATATCATTTATTTCTATATCATTAATTTAATTTAAATTGTACTTACAAGGGAACCACTTTTGGTGTTGCTCGCACCTAGCATTGAGACCTGGTGCGTTTTGTAGCCCTATACATAAAAGTTAGAGAACCGAAAAAATTTCTCTGTTAAAATAACATTTTACATACTTTTTTATACTTTTAATTTTTTATTATTACATATTTATTTTTTTATTTCACGCCAAAAGTGAGTTAAGTCGCCAAATATGGCGCTACAATTTTTCCGCCCGCTTTATCCAAAGAGAAAATGTACAGAACATATTACTAGAATTATATCAGATTGCGATTTTTTTTTTTATAATTGATAGCATAAGAAACAAATATTAGGTTTTTATTTTTTTTTTCTATGCAGACGATAAATATAAAAGTGATAGATATAATTCTATAAAAGCTTCGAAGATCATTCTAAACTATTTTTTAGTGAAATACAAAATAAGCAAACTTTTCTTTTGAAATCGAAGGAAATAAAGTTTCGAATGTTTAAAATGAAATGCTGCTGTATTAAATGGTCCTTCGGTAAAAGTAATCATAAGGTAAATTAATATTTTTACACAATTTAGAAAAATTACTGTGGCGAAATAGGTCCAACATTGAAATTTCTAGCTATTACAAATTCAGCTATGACATTTGACAAGGGTTGACGGAAAGCTTTACTTTTGGAAATAAACGCCAACTGTTTCCCCGCCAAAAATATGAATATAAAGTTGCAATTTTTCAAAATCAAATTCGTGGGTTTTTGAAGGAATTTTAAAACTTTTTTCAATATTTTACACTTATTATTAACTAATTTTTATTTTTAAATGCTTTTCTTTAAAAAAAATTCAATGTTAATAGCCCGATAAGTGGTCTCGAAAATTGCATTTTCAGAAAGTTATGCTGCTGTATAATCAAGAAATATTATTTTAAAACGCACCAGGTCTCAATGCTAGGAGCGAGCAACACCAAAAGTGGTTCCCTTGTTAGTTTATTTTTGGCTTAAAGCTGACTTTTTGTTGTTAATTTCTTCTTTTTGATCTTCTTGGGGTTCTATTTAACTTTTCCCAGTGTAATCGTTTTTCTGAACTTCGCGCACGGTCATAAATCTAAGATCCACTTTCCCCTTACTAGACATACGGATACCATGGCTCCATGGACTGTTAATAATGAACTCGTGCCAAGTTCCTAGTATGTTACATATTTACATTACGCAAATGAAATGTACTCGGAGAGCCCCCATCCCAAATTTCTAAACATTCTAAAGCTATATGAAGAAGTAAGAAAAATGCATAAAGTGATTATTTTTCAGAGATTATTTAACTGTATGGCTACAGGTTGGTACATACAAGCCCAGTGGACTATGTTTTTTATTCATACCTCTTTTTGAAAAATAATCTCTGGCTTATACATTCACTAAGATATTTTCGAGAGAAATATACAACAAAGATTTTTTCCTAAATTGTCATACGATGGAATATATTAATAGCGATCCTTGGCCCTTAACAAAAAACTTAAAGAACTTTACGAAAGGTAAAAAAAGTTCCAGTATTAACTATAAACTCTGATATTATTTATTAAATGCATCAAAATATTGAAACTTTCACACCGGGAGCAATTAGAAGGTAAATTATAAATAAAAAATAATGTTTTATAGTAAGTAGTTGCCTGCTAAATCCTTCCAGTGTTCAAGTTAATGTGTCAACCCGGACATGTTGAATTAAAACAAGTAATCGCAGAAAGTTTCAGATAGTTCTTTAGAAAATTGTCCAGTGTATCTCTGCTTCTGCCAAAGATTTAATAATAGGTGGGCGTTTCTGTTCTTTTTCAACAACGAAAATGAAATGGTCCATCAAAACCTGTAACTGATCCTTTGACCTATTCCAAAACAAAGGTCACGTTATCAAAACGAATAAGACATATATACCAAGATCTATTTCTATTTGACTGACTGGGACTGCTGCTGTACTTGATTAATTGTTCGGTATCGGAGATAAATAAAGCTGTCTTTTCTCTTTCTTTCGTACTCAAGTTGTAGAAAACTGAAGAAAGTTATTTAAAGTAACGGGTTTCTCATACAAAATAAAATCGAAATACATGATGATGTAATTCTTTCTGTTTCAATTTTTAAAAGCTTCCAAGTGGAAATTTTGAGACGTAATAGGTTCAGCAATATCAAAATGTACAATCGGAAACCAGGGTCCAATACATAAAATAACTTCGATAAAGGTTTAAAACAAATGTGATACTTTTTATCTTTCATTTGCTTCTAGGGAGTACCAAAACTTATCCACTCTTTATACAAATATTAATCAAATGCGTTTGTATTTGATTTTTTTTTAAATGTTGAAAATAATTTTAACCTGAGCAAAATTAAATCACATTTTCCGAAAGAATACTGTGAGTTTAGTAGGTATATCACCCGGGTATCAAGTATACGTTTCACATAGAGTTCGTATTATTTTTATTTTTTAGTTCCACTAGGGGGCTCGGCCCCCTACGAGCTACGCTCGCCAACCCCCGTTTAGACACTGCAGTCTCTAAAAGCACGCTAATTTGATCGGCTTTAAAAAGATTTTGGAAGATTGAATTATAATTAAAAAAACAAAAGCGATCTCCCTATAAACGGGTTTCTATTCATTTCTCTCAGCTGCTGTTAAAAGATACAATGGCATTTCAAAATCATCTAATATAAAATGAATTAAGTAAACAGAGTTTTTGTCTCCCGGTATTTTTTAACAAAGCGAAAAGAAAGTCCTTTTAAATAAGGCATTTTAAATATATCGTTTTTAATCTGACGTAATTTTCACCAAACTTTTCTTTCCCTTTTTAATATTCACGTGAAAATGCTTTTATTAGAAATGAAATATTATTTGCGCTGTCCAAAAAAAAATATATATATATAGTTGAAAAATTCATCTCAAAATATCAAGTAAATGTCTCGCGCTATTTTTAAATTTATACTGTTTTGCAATATTATTTTGTGTTCATTTTATGTAATAACTATAATGTGACGTAATTGTGATGTAATTTCTCCTATTTAAGACTTCTAACGCATGTTAATAAATTTATTATTTTACAATATCCTTTCTCTGTTAAAATTCATGTGTAATTATATATGAAGTAATTTTCAATAAGTTCCTGCTTTTTATAAGTAATTATTTAATTCTAATTTGAAAGTTTTTTTCTGTTTATAATAGTCACGTGTAAATAAATTTTTAATTTGAAGCAAACGTTATTGTTTCCGTTGTTTATAAAGTTGGCAACAGGTTAAATTAGTACAATTTTCTGATATAAGAAAAAATATCTCTCGAAATGCTGAAAATTTGAATTTAAAATAGAAATGAAACCTCGAAAAATGAGTCAAATTAAAAAAATAAATTAATTCTGCACACCAGGAAATTATAACGTATAAAATGATCTAAAAATTATTAAATTCTGATGTATAGTTTTTGCTCCTATAAAACTTTTTTAGTGGAACGATTTTGTCCAACTTTAGCATTAAATATCTCTTAAAATAATTCTTCGATTTGAAAACTGTCTCCATCAGCCTGTTTATCAAACATTTTTGTATAATACTACCGATTTTCATATTTTTGTATGCATTATTTTTCTTAATATTAACGAAGAAAGACCTCCGGTCACAAAAAATTCAAAACCGGCGGCGGCGGTGACAGCGGTAGTTACTTTTTTTTAGAATAGAGAGATAATATTTCAGTCATAATCTTTCCCTTTTCTAATCGTCGAAGTCATGGATAAAATAACGCGAAAAATAGTATACGGAATTGCAAGAATTAACAATTAAAATGTCGCTAACTCCCGTCATAAAGTGGCTAAAGCACATATGGAATCGTATTTTAGAAACTAAATATTCACGAATATTTATATGAGTAGAGATTTTTTCCTGTGGATATACTTCACACATGTTCTTTAAACGTGTCTTAAAATATGCACTTTTAAATCGTTATTTCTGTAATATACTAGGTAACATTTCAAAAGAATATAAAATTTTGAAAAACATTCCTTTTTATCATTTAATACAATAAAATTTAAACGCGAAACTGAAGTATATATTTCTACCTATATCGCCAATAGCGTTGCCAGGTGTCCCACGCAAATCAGGGCCACACATTCTCTGAACACCACTAATTTCTTACAGTTTATTTCGCCATATTTAATTGCAGATAATTTTGCCATTAGATAAGGTGAAGAAAATTACTTTAAAATACTGGGGCCCCGATTTACGCGGGACACCTGGCAACGTTAGTCGCCAATGTTGCCTCTTTAAAAGTAGTTTTATTCAGATATGTACCACAATTACCAAACTGTAATATTTGAAATTATTAATCTGTCATTAAATAAATGGAATATTACTATTCCGAACCATTGGTAGATTTCCGATTTTAGAAAAATCCGCTAAATTGACAACATTGCGTGCAGGATAAAAATAAATGTAGTATCATGAACAATTAATGGATTATTTAACATAGATACAATAATGACTCTTTCAGTTCTCATATAAAATTTAACCATAAGCAGATTATCCAACACCAGAACGAGATTTATGCATTAGCTAGATCACTCAAACCGTAGCACTAACCAACAAGAAAGAAAAATCATGCATTAAGCATAGATTATGAAACACTCTCCAACACTTCATGAATGCTTTAACAAAACTTCGTTATTTAGGGAAATAAAGTAAATGAGATAACTAAGTAAACATTTTATAAAACGCGTAAAACATTTGAAAAACTGATTTCAATAGTTACCGTCCATAGCCAAATATGTATTCTAATTCTTTTAAACAGCCCTATATTTGATCTGTAGGTGGATATATATATACTATATAATGGGAAAATTTAGTTTAGAAAGAAAATGCATAACAGGTCGAAATTCATCTTTCATCAATTTATACTAATAGATTTAAACATACTTGAATACTTTTGCACAGCCTTGTAGTTTACCTAGTACCTTTATTACATACCACTATTTAGCTAAAATTTAATTCAATCTAAAACTCTCTTAAAACTACTGAAATTACATTTCCAGAAATTATCACCCACAGACGGCCATGTATCCAACTCTTTGCGTGACCCTGTATATCATTTTATCTATATTCTACAAATATTTCTTACTAAACTAAATTCAGTTCAGCGTAAAAATGCATAACTCGTTTAAAACCCACCTTTAAGCAATTTATGTTCATACTCAGTAATCTTTACGAATTCATTTCTGTAGCCTTGTATATGAACTGTAGCATTTATACTCACTTTATAGTATGCATAAATATAGTGAAAAAAGCTCATATCATAATTAAAAATGCATTTCGAATAATCGTTACTAATATACAGTAATTCGGATACAATATGGTATCTGAAATCTTTTCAAATACACCGCAAACAATTCCCTTATACCATTATGAACGGAATTCTTTTGTGTGGCCCTGTAAATGAACAATAACTATTATTTGCACCGCATATTGAACAGAATGCGATTTTGAACAGATTATTGAACATAAACATTTTTTTCCCATTGGCCGTAATGTAACGGAAAACTTTTGACTGTCCCTGTAAATGAAGTAAACTTGCTACAAACTTCATTTGAAATAGGGGACGTGCTATGGTAGAGGTTACTAACATCCAAAAATTTCAGAAAGATCCGAACATATTTACGAGAGTTCGTGGCCAGACGGACAGACAAACCGAAATCATAAAGACTTTTCAACTTTGTTGGAAAGTGTTAAAAATGGCATATGATATAACGAAACGATAAGTTTTGCATAAGATAGATAAACTACGTATCTTGAAAAACAATATCTGAAAAAATAATAACATTTTTCATATAAAATCTTTTATTAAAATCTTTATTTAACGCAGATGAGTATCTAGACATTATCAGTGCCAAGGATAACGGATTTTGACTACCACTTCTTTATAATAGTATTTTTCGTCTTATTTAACAAAGTAGTTTGTGATTGAACAAGATGCATGTTATGTATAAAATGCATGTATGTATATTTAA
Source organism: Maratus speciosus (assembly GCA_963932465.1). Lineage (NCBI taxonomy): Eukaryota > Metazoa > Arthropoda > Arachnida > Araneae > Salticidae > Maratus > Maratus speciosus. The sequence continues at coordinate 258,050,921 of OZ010798.1, read as the reverse complement.
ATATATAATCGGAAATATATATTTGGAAATTTTTAGTACCTATGTATAAAAGGTGCAATGGAACACTTGTGAAATTTTGTGCAAAACAGCAGATGGTACACTTTTTATCAGGATCTTGGTAATTATATATTAGAATCTATTTTAATATGTTTTAAAGGATTTTAGCCAAAACGTAAACTATAACTTGAACACTCAGCCAGAAATAGAAATAAAATAAGTTTAAACGTAAAAATAGTGTTTTTTGAAACAATCTTTTACAATCTTCCAAAGTTGGTTTTGGAAATAACGCTTAATTTCATCACTGTAATTCCTTCTCTTGGAAGAAAGGTGAAATAACTAAATTTATTTAAAAAATAATATAATTTTTGTTTTGTTTCTTTTTTAAGATATGGTAACAGAGAAAAAGAAAGCAACTATCAAACTATCTGTTCCAGATTTCTAAATTGTTTTCTTAAAGTATAATCGTATTTTTTCAATATTAAAGATTAGATTAGACAGGGAGGCACTGCATAGAATATCGCCTCATTGAATTAAACGCTAAAACTCAAGGATTAGACAGAACTCGTTTAGCATATTAAAAGGCATCTCGTCTGCCAATTCATAATATGGTGAAACCTACCTGGAGACAAAATATTAGTGGTTAATCTGTAGGTTTAATATTGTGTTTTCCTGAATACAAAGCTTTGAAAACATGAAGGGCTGCGAGCAAGAAAACACAGTGGAAAACTTAAATGTAAATCACTAAAATAGGGTTTGGTGGTGTTTTCCACCAAAGTATGACTTGGCAGACCAGTTGCATTTTAATGTGCGAATCGAGCTTTAACTAATCCTGGAACTGCAGCAGTGAAATCGATGAAGTGATAATTTGCACAGTCGCCTTCCGGTTTATAATCTATCTATTTATATAAAATCCAAGTCTCTGTGTGTCCCTCACGATTCCGGTAGGACCGCCTCATTGAAATGAGCAATTGTTGAAAAAATCTAATGCAGGGTTACCACAGTAGCGCCAAATGTTAGCCAACTTGGTGATAGCTGGCTAATTTGGCGAAATTCCCATTTAAAACCATTAATCTTTCATAAAGGAGGTCACCGAAATTTAATTTAAACTCCGCTCTTTTAAGATATTTTTCAAAATCTATGAGTGAGAATTTAAAGTACATCTTTACATCTTCCTCCCGATGCTACTAATAAAATTACCGCCAATAGACGACGCTGTACTGTGTGAGCTCCTAACTGCGCGATTTTAATGTGCTTTAAGTACTTTTCCAGTATAGGTGCCTTGGCGAAAAAGGAAATTTGGCAACATATTTTCCGGGAACCTATCCACTGTTTCATTTTATATACACACGCATTTTTTTTTCGATATTTATACGGTTTATTTAATATAAAAAAGACGTTTCTCTAATTTTATAAAGAAACAGATGTGATTTGTACATAAAAATATCAATAATATACATATAAAATAAACATATAAAACAAACAAACACGCTCATCAAGTTTGTTTTCATAGCTGTTTATATGATTTGACAACAAATCTCGATATTTTTCCGTTATACGGACACCATGCCAAAATGTATGCTAATGCGCCAATTATAACAAAATGCTAAAAGATATTTTTAATTTTATGCCAGCAGTTTAATATGAGTTTTATTTTATTGCTTTATTTTATAATAGTTATTTGTTCACTTATTTTAAGTATATAATTGTGATTTAATGAAATAGTTCGTAAAAGTCTGGAATTTTCAAATGTTATATTTTTGAAATGCTCACTTTAGTATCGACAATGTTTTTTCTTTTATTTTTCAAATGCTTCAATTCACGTGATTTTCATTTTGCGCCATCTATTAAGCTTGGCGACAAAGGTATCCGTATAACGGAAACGAACCCAAATCTTACTTTTTGATGCCCAAATTACACCAAGCTTTTTTTAAAAAAACGCCAAAGCTCCTACAGTGGAAAAGTACCAAACTGTCTATTATTTTGCGCTATCTGTGTTATAGTTTGTACTATATGTAAGGGGTGTGGAGCGAAGAGTTTAAAAATTAAATATTAAAGTTTCGGCACAGATGTCATATACGCCCAATATTGGAACGATTTTTTTCTGACGCCAATGTCATATACACAACGGGTACTTAACTGGCGGCAAAGTGTCGTTATTTTGCTTGATATGGTAACCCGGATGTTGTTGTTTATGCTGTTGATGTTTTCGCCAAATTGGCGTATATGACAACTGTGCCAAAGTTTCTATAAAGCAGTATAAGACTAAAAAATTAAGAATAGAATAAATGCAAAATAAGACTAAAGAAGAAAGAAAAATCATGCGTTAAGCATAGAATATGAAACTCTTTCCAACACATCCTGAATGCTTTAACAAAACTTCGTTATTTGGGGAAATAAGATAACTAAGTAAACATTTTAGAAGACGCATAAAAAATTTTAAAAATTGATTTCAGCAGTTACCGTCCATAGCCAATAGTATCGCTATTACATGCCACTATTTAGCCAAAATTTAATTAAAACTACTCTTAAAACTACTGAAATCACATTTCCAGATATTATCATCCATAGACGGTTATGTATCCAATTCTTTGAGTGACCCTGTATATTATTTTATCTATATTCTACAAACATTTCTTAGTAAACTAAATGTAGTTCAGCGTAAAAACGCATAACTCCTTTAAAAACCACCTTTAAGCAATTTACTCTCATACACAGTAACCCTTACGAATTCCTTTGTGTAGCCCTGCATATGAACTGTAGCATTTATACACACAGTATAGTATGCATAAATGTAGTGAAACATAAAAGTGCATATCATAATTAAAAATGCATTTCTAGCAATCATTGCTTATGTACAAAACTTCGGAGAAAAGTTGCTTGGCGAGAAAGAAGTTTGCCAACGTATTTTCTGACAACCTATTTACTGCTTCATACTCACAAGCAATTTTTTTCATATGTATGCAATTTATTTAGGTAGTTGTTAGCTATCCCGTCGACCAGTTTCGCCAAATTATATAAATCGCCAACCACTAGCCAAATTATACAAATTGACATAATTTTTATTTTAAACAACGAAAGATCAATTAAATTAGCAAAACATTAATAAAAATACAAATATAACGTCGAATTAAAAATCACTTGATGACGTAAGAAACACATGATCATGTTTAATGTCAACAATTATTGGCATTTAATCTTACAATTTGGCGACAGTAATTTGGTCGACGGGATAACTAACAAGTACCTTTATTTAATGTAAAAAAAGCTATTTACCCATTTTTAAATATTTTTTTACCCATTTTTTAACAGAAGTAATTTTGGCACAGATGTCATATTCGCCACATATTGGCGTGATTTTTTTCCGACGCCAATTTGGCGAAAACATCAACAGCATAAACAACAACATCCGGGTTACCATATCAAGCAAAATAACGACAATTTGGCGAGAGTTAAGTACCCGGTGTGTATATGACATTGGCGTCAGAAAAAAAATCGTGGCAATATGAGGCGAATATGACATCTGTGCCGTAATTTTGCGCAGATGTCATATACGCATCGGGGTTGGCGTGATTTTTCTCTGACGCCAATTTAGCAGAAATCTCGCTTTCGAATACCAGTTACTTATATATTTTTAAATTATTTGCTATCATTTTGAAAAGGAAATAACTATAATTAAATAAAAGTTTGAATAATAGCTATAGAACAAAACAGTTTATATAATTAAAAACAGAAAATAAAAGTAAATAAACAATTTATTAATAAATAAGAAACAATAGCCGGGTTACCATAGCAGGCAAAATAACACCATTTTGGCGCCAGTTAGGTATCCCGGTTCATATCTGAAATCTGTGCCGTAATTTGTATATAAAAAAATATTATATATATTTAGAAACGATTTTTTTATGTATATAAGTGCATATATAAACAAAAATAAAAGTTCATTAGATTTGTTTTCATAGCTGTTTAGGAACAGATGTCAGATTCGCCCCATATTGGCGCGATTTTTTTCGGTTGCCAATTTGGCGAAAACATCAACAGCATAAACAACATAATCCGGGTTACCACATCAAGCCCTTTGGCACAAGTTAAGTACCCGTTGCCTATATGATATTGGCGACAGAAAAAAATCGCGCCAATATGGGGCGAATATGACATCTGTACCGCTGTTTATATATTTTGGCAACATATCTCACTTTCTGATGCCCGAACTGCGCCAACCTTTTTTTTATAAATGCGCTTTAATGGAAAAGTACCTAAATAAATAATTAACAGAAATAACCAATTATAGAAACTAAAACTTTTTATGGAACAGATGTCATATTCGCCCCATATTGGCGCGATTTTTTTCTGTCGCCAATATCATATAGGCAACAGGTACTTAACTTGCGCCAAAGTGCTTAATGTGGTAACCCGGATTATGTTGTTTATGCTGTTGATGTTTTCGCCAAATTGGCAACCGAAAAAAATCGCGCCAATATGGGGCGAATATGACATCTGTACCCTTTTTATTTCGAGATCAAAGCATTGTTTTTAATTTCAATTAAAAATACATATATCCTTGGATAACTTTAGTTGAAATTAGGTTCACAGCTTAATATCTCATTCCATAAACCTAAACAAACACAAGTGATTCATTCATTGTGAAACTTAAAAATTTTTTAAATCATTGAGGTAATCATTCACAAAGTAAGTTCTCCAACAATCAATAGACAATATTCTAATGACGTCATAGTAGGTAAAATGGTGGCGGTATCGTTTGTTTATGGTTTGAAATCACAAAGATTTAATTTTGCAATGTCTCTTAGTTACATTATTTTATTGTCATATTTATGAGTTCAGAACAAAAGCATATTTTTTCATTATTTAGTTATTAAAAGACGGAAAAAAATTATAAATGCATGATTTGAAAAATTTAAATAATTTTCTTTGTTAATAGTAAAAAATAACATCGGGAAATAACAGCGGGTTTAAGTTAAATAAGTTTAACTGTTTAATTCTGTTGTAATATTCAAAATAACTGTATTTATTAGATTTCAGTAAAGAACATCAGGGCCCGATTAAACTTTGAAGTTAGAGGAATTCCAATGTCATTTCAGGACCTTTCTTTTGGAGAAGCTTTTCTCAATTTCATATATACATGGAAGCTCTTCAGTGTTAGAAATATTATTCTTAGGACTGACATAACACGAGAACGGCCTGCAATTTTACACAAGTTTTTGAAAGCTACTTTATATCAGAAATTTTACTAAAAACTGGTTACTTTTTTGTTATAGCGGCCCACACTATTAGGATTATGACAAGTTGCAGCCAATTTCGCCAACGTCGTAACCAAGTTCGTGAAGCACACACACATAATACCATATAATACCACTTCATGAAATCGTATACGATAATTTAATAGTTTTTACCTTACCTCAAGTGTAAAATTTATTTATTTTTAAGGCTTAACAATCTAAATTGTCCAATATATGAATTTAAAAAAATGTAAACAAAGATTGAATAGACATGACCGCAAAAAGCCTCAAATCTGCATAACACTTGGAACCAAACTGTGCAGATTAGTGGTCTTCTACTGTACACAGTTTTTCATAAATGTGTTTCGTTATTTAAATGTGTTATTTTCATCTATCACTGCGGAACAAGCGAGAAAACTCATATTCTTGCACATGAGTTGTATATATCTTTATATCTAAATTTCCGTCATTTTTGACGGGCTACCTTTCTAGTTATCTATTATATATATATAATCCAAACGGAAATTTCGTTCCGAACGCCGAGATTTCGAGTTCTACCGCATGGATTTTTACGGAACTTATACCGTTAGATAGGTATCGTTCCAGGGAAGGTTTTAAGCTATAACACATCATTCTACCTAGATTAGTTAAGAATTATTACGGAAAATTCTATTATTTTGGACTTTGTTACTTCATATTTCCTTAAATATCTGGGCTCCTATTCGTCGTAGAGCTTAGATATCGCGCCAAAAGTAGCTCCGAAGCACACAAGCAAACTTTTCCCCGCGATTATTTTGACGTCTTCCGATTTCTTCTAACTCTATTAGATGCCCGCGTAGAAGCCCCTTTAAAATATTTTTCGTAGTAATTTCAGCAATTCTCTTAAATTATTGGTTAAGACCGCCACCCTCCCGATTCATGTATCTACGGAAAGGTTGCATGAAGGAGTTTCGTTCAGATACGCTTTCGTTAAGAATAGAGAGCGCTCCCTGGTGGTGGAATGTGGAACTAACATAACGCGATATTGTTAAAATTAGGAAATCTAACAATGCGATCTGTTTTAAACTTTGAGATAGTTCATAACACATAATCTATTATCTATTCTATTATATATATATATATATATATAATATCTATTATCTATTCTATTATCTATTATATATATAAAATCCAAACGGAAATTTCGTTCCGAACGCCTAGATTTCGAGTTCTACTGCATGGATTTTTACGGAACCTATACCGTTACATAGGTATTGTTTCAGGGGAGGTTTTAAGCTATAACACATTATTCTACCTATATTAGTTTTAGAATTATGACGGATAATTCTGTTGTTTTGGGCGATAAGGTTACCATTTTATTTCTTGGCGAAATTCATCGTTGATAAAAAAAATTGAAACGGCTATTAAACCTCGAAAAATAAAAGAAAAACTGTTACTAATTTTATTTAAATGAAAAAAAAAAGAAAAAAAGAAGAAGAAAATCCCTTTTAATGAGTGATAATATTAAAAAACGGAAACATTTAATCAAAACCTGAAAGAAATATTTGTAATGCTTAAAAATTAATTTAATAAGAAATATTACACTTGATACGCAATATTTGGCTCTTTATCGCTCGCATTAGATATGGAAACGAATCTGAAAATTTGATTAGATGAAATTTTAACGACATTTTCTTTCTGTTCTGTTCTTTTTTTTTATATCTAATTGTCTCATAACGTGACTTATAGAAGAAACAAGCAGATGTAATTGTGAGTCACATGTGTAATTACTATTTGTTTTTAACAATTTTTTATTTTTCTTTTGCCGCCAAACAATGTGATTTTAAGCCAAAAATGCATAAGCGTGACATTAGCTTGAGGATGTTCTCACAAATGGTGTTTTTTTAGGTGAAAGAGATCATTTTTTGAGTACATTTTCATATTCAATTGTAACTTATATAGATATCAGTTAATATTTAAAAAAATGGAATCGAATACTTAAATTTCAGTGTGAATTTCTGCCACACATACATATTGTAAAATAATTTCATACTTTTTAAAATGTTTTTCGCCGTAATTCCGAAAGCATGTGATATTTATAATCTCGAACTCAGATCAACGAATATTACCCATTTTATTTAAGCAAATATTATCTATTTTCTCAAGTCATATCGCCAATTTCATTTATAGGAAAATTCACAGATTCGAAATCTAGGAAATAAAGATAATTTTTAAGGAAATTTATGTTTTAATACGTTATTACTATGGAAAAATTCAACATTTTGAAAAAAAAAATTACAAGACTTTTGTAATTCGTCATTTCTTCTTCGTCTTTCTTCGTACTTTCTCCTCTGTTATGTAATATTTCAAATGATATTGGACTAATTTTCGATCATCGATTCACCGCAAAATCGCATATCTAATATAGTATATAAAATAAAGGTCTGCATTAGGGGACTAATTAACGCACAGCGCAAACTACTGAACCTAAAATCTTGAAAATCGTGGTAAAAATACTTCTTATGACATAAACTTCTGCTAAGAAAGGATTTTCTAAAGTGTCACCCCTAATGGTTTTTGCACGGGGAGGGGAAAAAATCGAATATCAAAATTATGCGTCAAATGATAGCATATTTTAATGTAGTTTTGTATGCTGAATCGAATGCTACCCAATAAAGTTTTATAAGTCCAACAGTTCATGACACATTTCATATTTTTCTAATTTGGCGGTGTCTTTGGCATCTAAACCTCAAAATATCTATCATTACATCCGTTACTCTAGCAACGGAAAAAATTCAAATCAACCCTTTTGGCTAAAAAATAAAAACGGCTCTATGAGTTTGAAATAAAAATGCAGGCATCTTAATTTTTTTTAAAAAAACTAGGGGGCTCGGCCCCCTACGAGCTACGCTCGCCAACCCCCGTTCAGACACTGCAGTCTCTAAAAGCACGCTAATTTGATCGGCTTTAAAAAGATTTTGGAAGATTGAATTATAATTAAAAAAACAAAAGCGATCTCCCTATAAACGGGTTTCTATTCATTTCTCTTTGATTGGGGAATTTTACGGAAAAATCAGCTGCTGTTAAAAGATACAATGGCATTTCAAAATCATCTAATATAAAATGAATTAAGTAAACAGAGTCTTTGTCTCCCGGTATTTTTTAACAAAGCGAAAAGAAAGTCCTTTTAAATAAGACATTTTAAATATATAGTTTTTAATCTGACGTAATTTTCACCAAACTTTTCTTTCCCTTTTTAATATTCACGTGAAAATGCTTTTATTAGAAATGAAATATTATTTACGCTGTCCAAAAAAAAAAAAAAAAAAAAAAAAAAAAATAGTTGAAAAATTCATCTCAAAATATCAAGTAAATGTCTCGCGCTATTTTAGGTAGATTTCGTAAGAAATACTACCTATTGCAGTCGTTACCATGGTGCGACTTTTGAAAAATTCCTTCATAACTTTTCATTATAGGATCCCAGGAACCCAAACCCACCCCCACCTAAAAAGTTTATATATATATATATATATATATATATATATATATATATATATATATATGTATGTATGTACTAAATTTTGTCCGCACGATAAAAGTCGCAATTATGCAAGGATCGTCTTCAAACTCGCCAACAACTTTGAGATGGTTAATATCTCGGCGGGGATTGAAAATGGGCAAAATCGGCCCAAGGGAGTGGAAATGGGGAGGGTTCAAAATTTTGAATACCGCCTTAACATGATTCGGATAAAACCAGTTCTTACACAACAATGTCAGGAAAAAATAAATATTAGGTAGATTTCGTAAGAAATACTACCTATTGCAGTCGTTACCATGGTGCGACTTTTGAAAAATTCCTTCATAACTTTTCATTATAGGACCCCAGGAACCCAAAAGCACCCCCACCTAAAAAGTTTATATATATATATATATATATATATATGTATGTATGTATGTATGTACTAAATTTTGTCCGCACGATAAAAGTCGCAATTATGCACGGATTGTCCTCAAACTCGCCAACAACTTTGATATGGCTAATATCTCGGCGGGGATTGAAAATGGGCGAAATCGGCCCAAGAGAGTGGAAATGGGGAGGGTTCAAAATTTTGAATACTGTCTTAACATGAATCTGATAAAACCATCTCTTACACAACAATGGCCGAAAAAAAAATAAAAGTTTTTCGTTATAGCAGTTGCCAACAATAAAAAAAAAAAAAACAATAAAATTCTCACCACAACAATTACTTCTCTTTTGCAAAATTTTCACGTGTAAAATTAAATAGTTTGACAAATTGAAAACAAATTGAATATTACGTCATTTCTAGAGCAAGATTTCAGCATGAAAACTCAAAATAAAATAGTTTGACGAATTATAAAAATATGTATATTGCGTCATATTGGAAATATAATGGACCTCAGCAGGTGAATATGTAACGCCATGTAAGTTTGAAGAAAGGTATTAAAACATGATAAAAACCCGACTATGGAAATATTAAAACATTTTAACACTTCAAGGTTCTCTGAATTTTTTGTAGCCATTTTTTAAACCTATTCCATATACATGTGTGTGTGTATTCGTGTATATTATAATTTTCACAAAAAGTTTAGCTCCCTACAGCTCACTCTTTGTGAAGAAACTGGGTTTTATCTCTAATCTTGATTTAAGTTTTGTTGAAGAATTTAGTACTTAACATCGAAATCTACCTCTAGGCCCGAGCCGGCAGGGATTTTTTAAATTTATACTGTTTTGCAATATTATTTTGTGTTCATTTTATGTAATAACTGTAATGTGACGTAAATGTGATGTAATTTCTCCTATTTAAGACTTCTAACGCATGTTAATAAATTTATTATTTTACAATATCCTTTCTCTGTTAAAATTCATGTGTAATTATAGATGAAGTAATTTTCAATAAGTTCCTGCTTTTTATAAGTAATTCTTTAATTCTAATTTGAAAGTTTTTTTCTGTTTATAATAGTCACGTGTAAATAAATTTTTAATTTGAAGCAAACATTATTGTTTCCGTTGTTTATAAAGTTGGCAACAGGTTAAATTAGTACAATTTTCTGAAATAAGAAAAAAATATCTCTCGAAATGCTGAAAATTTGAATTTAAAATAGAAATGAAACCTAGAAAAATGAGTCAAATTAAAAAATAAATTAATTCTGCACACCGGTAAATTATAACGTATAAAATTATCTAAAAATTATTAAATTCCCATGTATAGTTTTTGCTCCTATAAAACTTTTTTAGTGGAACGATTTTGTCCAACTTTAGCATTAAATATCTCTTAAAATAATTCTTCGATTTGAAAACTGTCTGCATCAGCGTGTTTATCAAACATTTTTGTATAATACTACCGATTTTCATATTTTTGTATGCATTATTTCTCTTAATATTAACGAAGAAAGACCTCCGGTCACAAAAAATTCAAAACCGGCGGCGGCGGCGGCGGTGACAGCGGTAGTTACTTTTTTTTAGAATAGAGAGATAGTGATTTTATGTAAAATAAAAGGGAAAAAACTACTGGGAATTTAGCGTTATAAAACAAAAATGGAAAAGGTACTACTTAGATATTCCGTCGACCAAAAATCTATCGTCAAACTATAAGATTAAATGCCAATAATGGTTGATCGTAAATATCAAATTCACTTGAATTTAAACAAACTACACGTGTTTACGTCATCAAGTGATTTTAATTTCGACGTTTCATTTGTATTTTTATTAATGTTATACTAATTTATTTGTTATTTCGTTATTTAAAATAAAGATTATGTCAATTTATATAATTTGGTGAATGGTTTGGCGATTTATATAATTTGGCGAAATTGGTCGACGGGATAACAAGTAGTGCCAATGAAAATATTTAAGTATGAAAGCAATGTTTGTAACGACTTAAAAATTATTTTCATATATATAAACTCGGTTTATGGCGTCAGATGCCGTCATCCGAAGAATCTACAAGAGTCTTTTTCCATTTTTTCCGGTCATAGGTTCCTCAATGAAAGAAATTGGAATTGGAATAATATTGTGCGATTTATAAATTGCTCCTCGATAAGAAGAAAAAATGGGTACATTTATAACAACCGTGCGCACATCTCGCTGATAGCATTTTTAAAATTCCCAGTAGCAGTAGTTACATTTTGCGTATGTAAATTAAAAATATTTTTTTGCTTTTAATTATGGCATTATTTCCTGTTATTGTTTATCTTTTCAGTTTTTTAAATGAAATTAGTATAAGGCATGCATTTTAAATTAAATGAGTGAAAGGTTTGTGTTTTAAATGAAAATAATAAAATAAGAATATGCTATGAAAACAGTCTTTATTGATTTATTACCTGAGCCCGGCTGACATAAAAGTATCACAAAAGCCACATATTCACTTTTCTTTGAGTAGTTGCTCATGAGAATTCAAGTTAACCTTCCGTAATCGGATACCTCACATATTGGTGTATTAGCTTTAATGTTGAAAGCATCGTTTTTGTTTGAAGCGAAAACTTTACTATGAATTCTATTACACAAAATCGCATCATCATCATCTACTATATATTTACAACGGAAATTTGTATTTCATTCCGATTGTTTATAATACTTTCGTAGGATATACCACAATTAGTTAGGTAATAATTTTGGAAAGGTTTTAGTGTATACATATTGTTCAAGGGTACTTAGATATAGAGCAACAGTAAAAGTTCAAAAATTAAGTGAACCTGATTATGAAAGTTTAGCCTTTTTAAAAAAATCTACAGAACAAATTTGGTACAAGTGGCCCTGTTGCACGACTTTTAGGAATGGTGTTAGTATATACGATTTCATTATATGTTGATTAGTTACAGAGGTATTAATTCCTGTTGTCATAACGGTCTCATTACCCGACCATAAGTGCGCTGTTTATAATCAACTAAAACAATTACTTCTTAATTGCTAAATTTTGTCCAACGCTTAAGATAACATTATATCGCAATGGCGTTCGCATCGTTTTCAGTAATGTTCGAGGTCAAGCTGAAGATCCATATTGTTTAAAATACAAGTTCAAATTCACCATTTAGTTTAATCCAAGGTTCATTTGGAAATATTGACCAGCGCAGCGGGCATAGCCTGCTAGTCTTCTATATATATATAATCCAAACGGAAATTTCGTTCCGAACGCCGAGATTTCGAGTTCTACCGCATGGATTTTTACGGAACTTATACCGTTAGATAGGTATCGTTCCAGGGAAGGTTTTAAGCTATAACACATCATTCTGACTAGATTAGTTATAGAATTATTACGGAAAATTCTATTATTTTGGACTTTGTTACTTCATATTTCCTTAAATATCTGGGCTCCTATTGGTCGTAGAGCTTAGATCTCGCGCCAAAAGTAGCTCCGAGGCACCCAAGCAAACTTTTCCCCGCGATTATTTTGCCGTCTTCCGATTTCCTCTAACTCTATTAGGGGCCCGCGTAGAGCCCCTTTAAAATATTTTTCGTAGTAATTTCAGCAATTATCTTAAATTATTGGTTAAGACCGCCACCCTCCCGATTCATGTATCTACGGAAAGGTTGCATGGAGTTTCGTTCAGATACGCTTTCAATAAGAATAGAGTGCGCTCCCTGGTGGTGGAATGTGGAACTAACATAACGCGATATTGTTAAAATTAGGAAATCTAACAATGCGATCTGTTTTAAACTTTGAGATAGTTCATAACACATAATCTATTATCTATTCTATTATATATATATATAATCTATTATCTATTCTATTATCTATTATATATATAAAATCCAAACGGAAATTTCGTTCCGAACGCCGAGATTTCGAGTTCTACTGCATGGATTTTTACGGAACCTATACCGTTAGATAGGTATTGTTTCAGGGAAGGTTTTAATCTATAACACATTATTCTACCTATATTAGTTTTAGAATTATGACGGAAAATTCTGTTATTTTGGGCGATAAAGTTACCATTTTATTTCTTGGCGAAATTCATCGTTGATAAAAAAAAATTGAAACGTCTATTAAACCTCGAAAAATAAAAGAAAAACTGTTACTAATTTTATTTAAATGAAAAAAAAAAAGAAAAAAGAAGAAGAAAATCCGTTTTAATGAGTGATAATATTAAAAAACGGAAACATTTAATCAAAACCTGAAAGAAATATTTGTAATGCTTAAAAATTAATTTAATAAGAAATATTACACTTGATACGCAATATTTGGCCCTTTATCGCTTGCGTTAGATATGGAAACGAATCTGAAAATTTGATTAGATGAAATTTTAACGACATTTTCTTTCTGTTCTGTTCTGTTCTTTTTTTTTTTATATCTAATTGTCCCATCACGTGACTTATAGAAGAAACAAGCAGATGTAGTTGTGAGTCACATGTGTAATTACTATTTGTTTCTTTACAATTTTTTATTTTTCTTTTGTCGCCAAACAATGTGATTTTAAGCCAAAAATGCATAAGCGTGACATTAGCTTGAGGATGTTCTCACAAATGGTGTTTTTTTAGATGAAAGAGATCATTTTTTGAGTACATTTTCATATTTAATTGTAACTTATATAGATATCAGTTAATATTTTAAAAATGGAATCAAATACTTAAATTTCAGTGTGAATTTCTGCCATACATACATATTGTAAAATAATTTCATACTTTTTAAAATGTTTTTTGCCGTAATTCCGAAAGCATGTGATATTTATAAACTCGAACTCAGATCAACGAATATTACCCATTTTATTTAAGCAAATATTATCTATTTTCTCAAGTCATATCGCCAATTTCATTTATAGGAAAATTCACAGATTCGAAATCTAGGAAATAAAGATAATTTTTAAGGAAATTTATGTTTTAATACGTTATTACTATGGAAAAATTCAACATTTTGAAAAAAAAAATTACAAGTCTTTTGTAATTCGTCATTTCTTCTTCGTCTTTCTTCGTACTTTCTCCTCTGTTATGTAATATTTCAAATGATATTGGACTAATTTTCGATCATCGATTCACCGCAAAATCGCATATCTAATATAGTATATAAAATAAAGTCTGGATTAGGGGACTAATTAACGCACAGCTCAAACTACTGAACCTAAAATCTTGAAAATCGTGGTAAAAATACTTCTTATGACATAAACTTCTGCTAAGAAAGGATTTTCTAAAGTGTCACCTCTAATAGTTTTTGCACGGAGAGGGGAAAAAATCGAATATCAATATTATGCGTCAAATGATAGCATATTTTAATGTAGTTTTGTATGCTGAATCGAATGCTACCAAATAAATTTTTGTAAGTCCAACAGTTCATGACACATTTCATATTTTTCTAATTTGGCGGTGTCTTTGGCATCTAAACCTCAAAATATCTATCATTACATCCGTTACTCTAGCAACGGAAAAAATTCAAATCAACCCTTTTGGCTAAAAAATAAAAACGGCTCTATGAGTTTGAAATAAAAATGCAAGCTTCTTAATTTTTTTTAAAAATAGTGATTTTATGTAAAATAAAAGGGAAAAAATTACTGAGAATTTAGCGTTATAAAACAAAAAGAGAAAAGGTACTACTTAGATATTACGTCGACCAAAAATATATCGTCAAACTATAAGATTAAATGCCAATAATGGTTGATCGTAAATATCAAATTCACTTGAATTTAAACAAACTACACGTGTTTACGTCATCAAGTGATTTTAATTAATGTTATACTAATTTATTTGTTATTTCGTTATTTAAAATAAAGATTATGTCAATTTATGTAATTTGGCGAATGGTTTGGCGATTTATATAATTTGGCGAAATTGGTCGACGGGATAACAAGTAGTAACAATGAAAATATTTAAGTATGAAAGCAATGTTTGTAACGACTTAAAAATTATTTTCATATATATAAACTCGGTTTATGGCGTCAGATGCCGTCATCCGAAGAATCTACAAGAGTCTTTTTCCATTTTTTCCGGTCATAGGTTCCTCAATGAAAGAAATTGGAATTGGAATAATATTGTGCGATTTATAAATTGCTCCTCGATAAGAAGAAACAAGTGGGAAATTGCTCGTCAAACGTGGCAAATGAGGTGCGTTCGTACTATAACTAGTTTTATAATTATTTTTTGCACCCCATATTGTACTGAATGTATACTTTTTTGCACTTCATAAAGCGTATAGTCTGATACATCATTAAAATGCACTTCCAATAATTTTTTCCCATTCCCCTAATGTAACGGAACACTTTTGACTGTCCCTGTAATTAAACTATACATCCGATTTTCCTAAAATTTGAAATAGCTCAACAAAACTTTGCAACAATTATATCTTTAAAATTTCAGACCATTCGGAAGGCTGTAATATCATTAAAATGCACTTGCAATAATTTTTCCCATTCCCCGTAATGTAAAGAAAAACTTTTGACTGTCCCTGTAATTAAACTATATATCCGATTTTCCTAAAATTTGAAATGGCTCGACAAAATTTTGCAACAGTTATATCTTTAAAATTTCAGATCATTCGGAAGGCTCTAATATCATTAAAATGCACTTGCAATAATTTTTCCCATTGGCCGTAATGTAAAGAAAAACTTTTGACTGTCTCTGTAATTAAACTATACATCCGATTTTCCTAAAATTTGAAATGGCTCGACGAAATTTTGCAACAGTTATATCTTTAAAATTTCAGATCATTCGGAAGGCTCTAATATCATTAAAATGCACTTGCAATAATTTTTCCCATTGGCCGTAATGTAAAGAAAAACTTTTGACTGTCCCTGTAATTAAACTATGCATCCGATTTTCATAAAATTTGAAATGGCTCGACAAAATTTTGCAACAATCATATATTTGAAATTTCAGACCATTCGGTTGGGTAGTTTTTGCTCTGTTACATGCGGACAGACAGACGGACGGACAGACGGACGGACTGAACGACGACTATAGGTGCTACGTATTTATATAATTACGAACGCACCTAAAAATGGGTACATTTATAACAACCGTGCGCACATCTCGCTGATAGCATTTTTAAAATTCCCAGTAGGAGTAGTTACATTTTGCGTATGTAAATTAAAAATATTTTTTTTTCTTTTAATTATGGCATTATTTCCTGTTATTGTTTATCTTTTCAGTTTTTTAAATGAAATTAGTATAAGGCATGCATTTTAAATTAAATGAGTGAAAGGTTTGTGTTTTAAATGAAAATAATAAAATAAGAATATGCTATGAAAACAATCTTTATTGATTTATTACCTACGCCCGGCTGACATAAAAGTATCACAAAAGCCACATATTCCCTTTTCTTTGAGTAGTTGCTCATGAGAATTCAAGTTAACCTTCCGTAATCGGATACCTCACATATTGGTGTATTAGCTTTAATGTTGAAAGCATCGTTTTTGTTTGAAGCGAAAACTTTACTATGAATTCTATTACACAAAATCGCATCATCATCATCTACTATATATTTACAACGGAAATTTGTATTTCATTCCGATTGTTTATAATACTTTCGTAGGATATACCACAATTAGTTAGATAATAATTTTGGAAAGGTTTTAGTGTATACATATTGTTCAAGGGTACTTAGTTATAGAGCAACAGTAAAAGTTCAAAAATTAAGTGAACCTGGTTATGAAAGTTTAGCCTTTTTAAAAAAATCTACAGAACATATTTTGTTACAAGTGGCTCTGTTGCATGACTTTTAGGAATGGTGTTAGTATATACGATTTCATTATATGTTGATTAGTTACAGAGGTATTAATTCCTGTTGTCATAACGGTCTCATTACCCGACCATAAGTGCGCTGTTTATAATCAACTAAAACAATTACTTCTTAATTGCTAAATTTTGTCCAACGCTTAAGATAACATCATATCGCAATGGCGTTCGCATCGTTTTCAGTAATGTGCAAGGTCAAGCTGAAGAACCATATTGTTTAAAATACAAGTTCAAATTCACCATTTAGTTTAATCCAAGGTTCATTTGGAAATATTGACCAGCGCAGCGGGCATAGCCTGCTAGTATATATATATAATCCAAACGGAAATTTCGTTCCGAACGCCGAGATTTCGAGTTCTACCGCATGGATTTTTACGAAACTTATACCGTTAGATAGGTATCGTTCCAGGGAAGGTTTTAAGCTATAACACATCATTCTACCTAGATTAGTTATAGAATTATTACGGAAAATTCTATTATTTTGGACTTTGTTACTTCATATTTCCTTAAATATCTGGGCTCCTATTGGTCGTAGAGCTTAGTTCTCGCGCCAAAAGTAGCTCCGAAGCACACAAGCAAACTTTTCCCCGCGATTATTTTGCCGTCTTCCGATTTCCTCTAAGTTTATTAGGGGCCCGCGTAGGGCCCCTTTAAAATATTTTTCGTAGTAATTTCAGCAATTATCTTAAATTATTGGTTAAGACCGCCACCCTCCCGATTCATGTATCTACGGAAAGGTTGCATGAAGGAGTTTCGTTCAGATACGCTTTCGTTAAGAATAGAGTACGCTCCCTGGTGGTGGAATGTGGAACTAACATAACGCGATATTGTTAAAATTAGGAAATCTAACATTGCGATCTGTTTTAAACTTTGAGATAGTTCATATTACATAATCTATTATCTATTCTATCTATTATATCTATTATATATATAAAATCCAAACGAAAATTTCGTTCCGAATGCCTAGATTTCGAATTCTACTGCATGGATTTTGACGGAACTTATACTGTTAGATAGGTATTGTTTCAGGGAAGGTTTTAAGCTATAACACATCGTTCTACGTAGGTTAGTTATAGAATTATGACGGAAAGTTCTGTTATTTTGGGCGAAAGGGTTACCATTATTTTACTGGCGATGAATTTTTTGATAAATGAATTGAAATGGCTGTACATTGCGGAAAAAAACTGTTACTAATTTTATTTAAAAGGAAAAAAAGAAAAGAAGAGAGAAAATGAAAAAAAAATGACGAGTGGTAATATTGGAAAACGAAAATATCGAATTTAAACGTGAAAGAGAATGTTCGTAATGCTTAAAAATTTATTCAATATGAAAGATTGCAGTTTTAAACTATATTTGGCAATTTATCTCTTGCGTCCGGTTAAATAAAATGCATCAGAAAATTTTATAAAATAATATCTGAGTGGCAATTTTGTTTTTGTTTTTGATTTCTTTTAAATTTACTTTTTATTTTTATTTAACTCGACCATCATGTGACATACAGAAGAAACTAGCAGATGCAATTATAAAAATGACGATACTTGTGAGTTACATATTGTATGTTTTTTGCGATTTCATTTTATCGCCAAACGATTTAATTTTAAGCCAAAAATGCATGAGCGTGCCATCGGTGTGAGCGACGTTCACAATATTGGTTATTTCTCAATAAACGACAGCATTTTCTGGAAATACTCAATTCTACTGATATATATATATATATATATATATAATTCAAATGGAAATTGCATTCCCGCTGTTTATAACTCGAGTTCTGCTGAATGTTAGATAGGTAATTTTCCGGGGAATTTTTTAGTACATAACACATCGTTCTACGTTTCTTGGTATTGAATTATGGTTTAAAGATCTTTAATGAGATGAACCTGATAATGGAAAATTAGCCTCTTTAAATGATTCTGCCCAATGTATTTCGATGGAACTAGGACTGTTAATTAGATAATTTTCCAGGGGCGTTTTCAGTATACAACATGCCCTTCTATATTGTTCAGCCATACCGTTTTTGGGAAAATTCTGTAGTCTGGTGTACGCAATTATCACAATAGCCTTTTTAAAAATTAAAATAAACGGTTTTTGATAGAATTTGCATTATTAGTTTGATAATTTTTCAGAGATAGTTTTAGTATATAATATATTGTTCGACACTGTTTAGTCATAGAGCAATGGGTTAAATTCTGTAATTTTCCAATATAGCTGCGAGTTGCAAAAAATGGGCTTGGCAAGACAAGGAAAGTTTTCATCCATATTTTCTGTTCAGTAATTAGATAATTTATTTACTATAAAGAATACATTTATCCCTTTTTTATATAAAAACAGAAGTAAATTGTATATAAATAACAAAAATATTAATATTCATAAATAAAAATCTATATAGGAATATATATATGAATACATATTTTAAAAAGCTTAAAGTTCATTTTATTTGTTTTTAAAGCTGTTCATATCATTTGGCCACAAATCTCACTTTCTTAAGCCCGAACTGCGCCAAGCTTTTTAACATCTAACAGTACCCATTGATCTTAAAATCAGGAAAATTGCAAAGTAGATGTAGTTTATAAAGTATGCTATAAATTAAGGAGATAAATTACGTTATCGAATCCATAGACAATTGGCATATTTGGTACCGATAAGTTACATAATTGAGTCTACTGACAATTGGCGTATGTTACCTGGCGTGGTTTGGCGCATAATTAACTTAGGAAAAGGTTTAAACTGATTCTGTGTTTTTAAAGCGGAGCTATTCTATAACCGAATTAACACAGAATTGGCGTGATTTGAAAGAAAACTTTTTGGCGACCTTTTCCTATTTTTACGTTATACCAACACCATACCAAATTGTATGCTATTGCGCCATTTATTTCAATCCTAAATCTGCAAAATTTTTTGGTAATTTACAGTATAGGGATCTTGGCGAAACAGAGAAAATAGCCTTGGCGGAGAGAAAATTTGGAAACATATTTTCTGGCAACCTATTCACTGTTTCATTTCATATAAACAAGCATTTTTTTTCTGTTTATACAATTTATTTAACATAAAGATGCAATTTATCTAATTTTAATTAGAAACAGAAGTAATTTGCATATAAAAAACATTTATAATACACATATATAAACAAACAAAAAATTTCATCAAGTTTGTTTTCTTAACTGTTTATATCAATTGGCAATAAATCTCACTTTCTGATGCCCGAATAGCGCCAAGCTTTTAAAAAAATGCCAAGGCGCCTGTAGTAGAAAAGAAAAGTACCAAATTTTATTGCAAACGATGCCAAACTTTGGGGCTTGATATTTATTGAACGCGAATTTCTTTTGGCTTTAATTATTATTTATTCGTAACACTGCAAAAAATTTTAATTTACTATTTTTTGAAGGTGGAAGTATTTTTTATTATCAAGTAAAATTAAGTTATAACTTCATTTTTCGCTGAATAAAACATGGAAATGTTTACTGCAGGGCCAAGAGACACTTAAAATGTCATGCGCGTAGTTGGCGATTTTGAAAAAAAAAATATTTTATAATATCGGAACCCACAGCAAATTGGCTCATTTTAACGACAATGTTTTGGTACAAAATGAAATACATTTGTTGTATACATAATAGTAAATATCAATACTCGCCGATTGAAAAGTCTTTAAAATTATTCAGCAGAGACAACGAGAAATAACTTGAAGTTTCATAAATTTTAATAATCAATATTCTTATCTATCTATCTACTTCTACTTTATATACTAGAGTAAAATGGAAATGGGAAATTCGTCCCGGTTGCATATAACTTGACCTCACCTGAATGGATTTTGATGATAATGATAGTTAGATAATTTTTCAGGGAAGATTTTAGTATATAAAATATCGTTCTACGTTGCTTATACATACAATTATGTTTTAAAGTTATATAATCAGACGAACCCGATCATGAAAGATTAACCTTTTTAAAAGATTCAGCCGAATTGATTACGATTGAATTTTCACTGTTAGTTAAATATTTTTTCAGGCAGAGTTTTAGTATATGCTATACCCTTCTGCATTGCTTAATAATAGAGGTGTGGTGGAAAGTTCTATAATCAGTTGAACCCGATTATGAAAGTTTAACATTTTTTAAAGTTCTACAGAACGGATTTTGATAGGAATTTCATTTTAGTTAGATATCTATTCAGACATGGTTTTAGTATTTTGCATATTGTTGTACGTTGCTTAGTCATAAAGTAATGGCGGAAAGTTCCATAATCACATGAATCCGATTATGAAAGATTAGACTTTTCAAAAAGTTCTAGATGGCGGATATTGATAATACTTTCTTTGTTGATAAGACAATGTTTGCGGAGGTTTTAGTTTATTGCGTATCATTCTACGTTGCTTAGTTACAGAATTATGGGGGAAAGTTCTATAATCAGATGGACCCCTTATGAAAGATCAACCTTTAAAAAAAGTTTTACTTGATGGATTTTGTCCGTTTGTTTGTTTGCATTATTACAAGTAGTTATATAATTTTTCAGGGTTTGTTTTATTGTATTGCGTATTGTACTATCTTTCTCTACCAATCCTACTGTTATTGATCAACTAAAAGGGTTAAGACCTTAATAGCTGAAAATTTGTCTACACATTACAAAATATAATAGCACATTGGCGTTCTTATCGTTTTCAGCAGTGCGAAAGGACATTCCAGGTAAGGTTCCATATTGCTTTAAATCACAATGTCAAATTCAATGATGCATTTTGTTTAATTCAAGGTTCATTTGGATAAGCAGACCAGCGTAGCGGGCATAGCCTGCTAGTAATTGATAAAACGATTGATGGTACGTATTTTTGAATATTACAGTTTTATTTTTTATTTATATGTTATTTTCTATTTTCTCATGTTCAAAACATTTAACTTTTGCAGTTTCATAGCAAGCTGAAGAATATTAACCCCTTTATTCTCCCTCCCGTATTATTCACGTGCTGTGTCTTTTATTGAGATTATTTTATTTCCACCAGTTTTACAAAATAGTGTAATTAGCTTTATTAAGATATCATTTTACCTGTCATTAAATAAAGTGAACATTTCTTTTACAAAATGTGGTGCCAATGAGCAATTTGAATTTTTAAACCTCAGTTTAATGCGACCGTTAAACCTTACCGGCGCGGATTAATTCTGTGTATAAACTGATGAAACAATGGACTGACACCGCAATTTATAAACGAATTTATTAGAAAATATGAACTTGCTTATTTTCATGCACATTATAACAATAAAACTTTAGTTAAATATTCTTGGTGCAGATTGTCAATTTTAGAATTAAAATTAGGTGTCCTTTTTTAAGGACACCGCGCCGGAAAGGATTAAGGGGTTAAGGAGCATTGTTTAGACACAAAATTAATTCCATAGCTGTTGTAAATAGTATACAGTTGCAACCAGAAAGAATATTAGGCTACAGCATCTAGAATATATAGTGTGGAAATCACCGATCCCAGTAACACTTAAAAAAGTGGTAAAATGTTGGATCCCATAAATGTTAAATGACGCTGAAATCCAAAGAGGCGATTGCAATGACATCTGCAGAATATTTTCTAAAACTCCCAGACGATTTGGTCTAGACCAAAGCAGTGTATATAGTAAGCAAACTATCTTACATGGGAGAGATAACCGCAAAATTAAAGGCGAGGTCACATCAATCGAGGTCAAACACGCCACGTAGTGGACGGGGGTGAACTACTACCGCTGAATTAAACTGCCACCAGTAAAAATGAATACCAGTTTTTGCCATTATTTTTGACTGAATAAAGCGTTTGGCTACAGCGTCTAGAATACCTAGTGTGGAAATATGCTATCCAAACAGTGCTAAAAATCTGTATCCCTTAAATGTGCGACGATACTGCTAAAATCCCAAGTGTCGATCGCAGCGACATCTGCGGGATTTTCTTTTTACTAATATTACTTTGAATAGACTAGCAATATCTTGCAGTCGTAGAAAATATCCTGCAAATGTCGCTGCGATCTTCATATTTCAGCAGCATCGTTGCACATTTAAGGGATACAATATTTTAATGCTCTTTTAAGTATTACAGGGATAGCCGATTTCCACACTATATATTCTAGCCGCTATAGTTTGGATAAAGAGAAAATTCTTACTTTTATTTGTTGTGGAAGTTTTCCCCGGTATTAATGAATCCCCGCGAATGCTGTTACAGTCGAAGCTTCTCTATTTTAAGAATATGCCAGTTCCTCTTTCTTAATAGTTCCATGTTCTGTCATGTATGACGTCATACTAAAAACCCGCGTATTTGCATTATCAACCACGTCCACCAGATGGCGCAGGTGTGCCAGCTTACTCCAGATTCCATTATTAACATTGTACGCTTAATATATAGGCAACTGTCGTCTAGACGCCAGGGTCGCCAGTTTGGCCTTTTATTAATTTAAATATTTCGAATTCATCCCGGAAAATCTGAAAGAATTTTTACTTTATCCAATACCGATTTTTTTTCTTTAAATTAAAGAAAAGAATATGATAGAAAATCTCTGGTATCAGTATGAAAGGGTATAGCCGGATTTCTTAGTAAAATATGCCATTGAGTCAACCAAGTCGAGTCCTACATGAATCGATAGCCCTTAAAAAGAGATGGATTTCTCCCCAGCTTCAAGCTTATACCCCAAGCCCATGGGGGGTTATGACCCTTAATGTCCGTTTTGGAAAAGAATGCATTGTGACGAAACTGCTGGTCGGATTTCAACGAAAAAAATAAGGGATGTATGATATTACTATACAAATAGTGTATATTTTTTTCAACAAAAGAACAAGTTTTAATACATTTTTCTTGTTTTTAATTGAACATTTTAATAAAGAATCTCTCGAAATATTTCTCTGACCACCTTAATTTTTTTGCAACAAATACTACTGAGTATGATATATATTTTGTATCAGTTTCAACATTCTTCGCAGGGTACATCATATAAAAAATTAACCCTTTGAACCCTAAAAATTAATCGTTTCCTTGCAAAATTTGTTTTTGGAACCAGTAATAAAGGAAAATAAAATTTGCCTTATTTAATCCGAGCCTTTTTGAAATTGTGTACTTGAAGGAAACTTCTTCTAAAAGTGGTGCCGATCGAATCAAATTTGTGTAAGAGACGCCGGAGTCTAAAGTGTTAAAATTTCATTACAGTAGGGGGGGGGGTGGGGGGGCTCACCTTAATCTCACATTTATTTATAAATCAAGTGCATTTGCTACTAGTTTCCAATAAACACAGGGTGCACAGAACATTATAGAATATATTAATTATGGAATTCATAACTGATTGTCATCGTTAACTACAAAAATGTTTTTTTATAAAGTATAACAAACTTTTCGCAAAAGTTCGTTTGTCATGGCGAATAGCCTTCTTCTTAGTCAACAGATTAGGAAATCGTCTGAATTCACATACTAGCTTGACGAAATAAGTTATTGGCCATTTGCAAACTTTAAATCGACGGATGTCCTTTATTTGCCATAAATGACAGAAAATGGCTTAAAAATTCTTTTTACTGGCTCTTACCAGTTACCTCCAGCTGTCTCTTACCTATCCGAAATGATGGATGAAGACAACACAATTCATCTGCAGTACCTAAAAGAAAATAATGCTATTATAAAGTTCTAAGTAAGATCTCAACACATACGCAGCAAATCGTATCGATGTTACGTTGACTACACCCCAAATTCGATCGGATACTCGGGCATTTAACGTCATTACTCCGAATGCGGAAATGGCAATAGAACGTACGGTTATTGTTCTCATATTGCTACTATACTGTTCTGTTTTTCGCATGCCCGGTATCTGTCTAAAATTGTCCGCCCTGTTCAAATTTTAAGCAGGCTTTCGATGTTGAAAACATAAATCCTGTTATTAACAAAGACAGCAATGAAGATTGATTGTTTATTATTTTCTAAAAACAGTCGAAACAATTAATGTTATTGCTTTTTAAAAAAAAATATTTTTCGTAGATAACGATAACAATCAGTTATGAATTCCATGATTAATATATTGTTCCATATTCTGTGTACTCTGTGTTGATTTGAAACTAGTACCAAAATCCATTTCATTTATAAATAAATGTGAGATTAGGTGAGGCACTCCCCCCACCCCACCACTCCCGTCCTGGAATGAGTTTTTTACACTTTGGACTCCGGCGTTTCTTATACAAATTTTATTCGGTCGGCACAAATTTTTAAAAGAAGTTTTCCTCAAATACCCAATTTCAAAAATGCTCGGATTAAATAAGGCAAATTTCATTTTCCTTTATTTCTGATGCTAAAAACAAATTTTGCAAAGAAATATGATTAATTTTTAGCGTTCAAAGGGTTAATTTTTTTATATTATGCACCCTGCGTAGAAAGTTGAAACTGACATCAAACATGCATCATACCCCGTGGTATTTGTTGCAAAACAAATAAGGAGGTCACTGAAATATTTCGATAGATTCTTAATTAAAACGTTCAATTAAAAACAAGAAAAATGTAATAAAACTTGTTACTTTGTTGAAAAAATCTGAAAAATTTATCCACTACTTGTTTGGATACAATATATTATACAATATATTATATATTATACAATATATTATATAATAGGTTGGACAGAAAAAAACTTTTTTTCGATTTTCGATGATAGGTAGAGCGGAAATGTTGACACTGGTGGCCCTAAATTCAGAAAAAATATTTGAGATTTTTCGGACAATTCCTTCATTTGCCGCAAATGGCTTGAAGTTTTGCTCAAATGCTGATTTTTAAACTTTTTTACCAAAAATTTAAAAAATGTTAAATTTAACTTATTTTAGCTGAATTTACTTGAAATGTCATGTTTAGTGTACGAAATGTTTAAATAAGCTTTGATTATGTATTATCTAATAGTTATGTGCATTTTGAATTAGGTGACTTTTATACCTTTTTTGCGTATAAGTGAGCAAAAATTGTAGGAATTGTGACAACAGGGACTGAGGATCTCGTCATTCATAAAGACTTGGTCAGGAGGCAGAAAAAGAAACTTGGAAAGAAGATACAGGAGGAGGAAGATCTTGGAGGGAAAAAAATTACAAGCATCTTTTTTGATAGCAGAAAAAATAAAACGATCTTCATAGAAAAAAGAGAACTAGCAGCACTATCGACAGAAAAACGAAACAAATATCACCATGTTGTCTGAACGTGGATCCCAATATTTGGGTCACTTCACACCTCCTTCTGGTCATTGAGGAGAAATAGCAAAATCGTTATATAATTTTCAAAGCCAGAATAAAGTCTGCTTCGAAAAAAATCAAAAAGAGAACTGCAACATTTGATATGTATTCTTCATACGAACGAACTTCCACTCTGACAGTGACATCAACTGTCTAAACCAGATTTTAAAACCAGTTGACTTAAGACCGTTGCCAACTGATACGGAGCAAGATTAATAGAGAAATCTTGATCCTTTTGCATTTCTGATGTCCATGAAAGAGAAATAGGATCGTAAAAATGGGCACGTACATTTTCGAACGCCATTAGTGATATGTGCTTCGTATTTCTCTCGACGGTGCCACTTGTTCACTTTTTCTATGAGGATCGTATTATTATTTCTACCATCAAAATATATGGTTGTAATTTTTCATCCTCCAAGATATTCCCCTTCCTGCATCTTATTTTCAAGTTTCTTTTTCTGTCTCCTGATCAAGTCTTTATCGATGGCGAGATCCTTATTCCTGGTTGTTACAATTCTTGTATCCTGAAGCACAGATGAAGCTCATAACGCAATTTACCTATATGATATGCCATTTCTAAATCCGGCGAACGCTGTGTGAGAAAGGGATAAGCGTTTGGGAGTGTCTGCTTTTGAAGGCTCTGGTTCAAATTCTGATTCAGACGAACTGCCTGCTTCAAAGTTTCCACTTTTTGAATCCCCTGAGAATAGTTGTATTTTAGAGCAGAAAAATAATTAACATCCCATCTCGCAGTTATTCCCATCTCCTATTTCTTCCCTCATCCCATGATGACTGATTGCGTTTTCATTGGTTTCTACTCCACATTCTCCTCTCCTTCCAGAATTGCAGTCAAGACATGCTGTGATCCGTCATCCAAATATGTGACTCTGAACACATCGAAAAACAGAAGGAAGGGCGAGGAACATAATAAAGACAAAAGAGAGAAACCGACGAACGAACCAAACAATACTTGCAATTTTGCTCACTTATAAGCGAAAAGGCTACAAAAATCACTTAATTAAAAATGCACATAACTGTTAAATAATACATAATTAGAGCTTATTTAAATATTTCGTACACTAAACATGACATTTCAAGTAAATTCAGCTAAACTAAATTTAATTTATCATTTTTAAAATTTTTGCTAAAAAAATTAAAAAATCAGCATTTGAGAAAAACTTCAAGCCATTTGCGGCAAATGCAGGAATCGTCCAAAAAATCTCAAATTTTTTGTGTAAACTTGGTGCAACTTTTTCTCACTACCCATCATCAAAAATTGAAAAATAGCTTTTTTCGGCCCACTCTGTTATACAACCCTTATTTTTTTCGTTAAAATCCGACCAGCAGTTTTTTCCGACAATGCACTTTTTTCCAAAACAGACATTAAGGGTGATAACGCCCTATTGGATGGAGGTATAATCTTCAGACTGGGGAGAAATTCATTTCTTTTTAAGGGCTATCGATACATGTAGGACTCTACTTGGTTGACTCTCGGGCATATTTTACTAAGAAACCCGGAGGGTCTAAAAAAAAAGACTAACTGGCAACCGTACTAGATGCTGTAATAATACGATATTTACAATGAAATTTGAAAATATGCCGCAGCTGTTGCTGGGATCAACTCCTTGGATTTCAGCATCGTTGCACATTTAAGGTATACCCATTTTTAGCACTGTTTCGATCATGGAACTATTAATAAGTAGGAACTGACATGCCCTTAAAATAGTGAAGCTTCAACTGTAACCGCTATCGCAGGCGTTATTTACCGCCGGTGGAAACTATCACCAGTAGATTTATATAGAAACTTTCAACTTATTTAAACGCCTAATAATTACAGAATTTTAGTCATAAATAATTCTAGAAACATATTTTCATTTTTACTGGTAGGAGTTTACTTTGGCGGTAGTTAGGCCCTGCGTTTCCGCCATATTGTGACAACCAGGGTAACAAACTTACAGTTTTACAAGGCATACTGACACCAGTAAAAACAAATAGAACTTTTTATGAGATTTTTGAGAAAAATTTCCATATATAAGACGCTTAAATAAGACGAAATTTTCTATTCAATTTTACTGGTGGGACGTTTGCTCTGGCAGTAATCAGAGACTGAAGATTCTATTTAAAAAAAGGGCAGCCGCCATCTTGTGACAACCCCCTCAGTTACTTCACTCGCAACTGGTAGACAGTACACTATATGTCTCCTCCTCTTTATTCATAACTCCATTGTTTGGATAGAAGATTTCCGCACTATTTATTCTAGACGCTGTAATTAGGCTAGCTATCACCTATGCCCGGATAAGAGAAAAATGTCTTGAAATTAATCTATCATTTTACATTTAAGTTATAAAAACATTAAAATGTTATATTGTTATCGGAGACGCACATGTGTTCATATTTTTTATAACTCTACCATATTAGGAAGTGAGTGAAACAGCGGTTAAATTCTATAATTACATACATGAAGTTACATTAAGTTAAATAAAAGAGTGTAAAAATGCTATTGTCATAGAACAGTAATTCGTTTTAAGTGACGTTTTAAAAAACTCATGACGCTCTAAGAAAAACATCAAAATATAGCTAATTTTAATAGAATAGCCGCAATTAAATGGAAAATTTTACCTCATTCAATCGGCAGATTACGACGATTTAAAAAGGTAAAACCTTGTATAAAATGTTTGTGGTATAAAAAGGCGTAAGATTTTGGCGGCTATGTAATAGCAGCCACATAAAATTTAAATCGCTTTAATATTTCCTCAAAAAAGGGTTTTTCAAAACCAATTATTTTTCATTAAAGTTCGCAACTGATTTTGGTCCCCTAAGTGAAACAAAAAGTTAATTCAAACTGAACTTTAAAAAGCAAATGTATATTTTTAAATAAGTTATTAATTTATAATTCAGTATTAAATAAATAGAAATATTCGAAAAATCCGCGACTTGTTTTTAAAATTAAATACTAATAATTGCTTTCTTTAAATCGTGAATGTAAAGTTAGTTGGGGCAACTGGGACATGATTTTACAATGTGACTCTAGAGCTTCTGACAATTCACCTTCAAAAAAATAATGTTCATTTGAATTAAAGTCTGAATTTTTGTAAATGTGTTCAGTTAGGTTCCCTCTATCAGATAGCAGTGTTCAAAATTACATTTTAATATCTAAATATATATATATTTAATCTTTCCTACCTCATGGTTCCAGTTGCCCCGTAAAAATAGGGAAACTGCACCAGGGAAGGTCTATGTTCCACACGCGTTTTTTTTTTTTTTTTTTTTTTTTTTTTTTTTAATATGGGGTATCAGATCCTGTTTGAAAAAGTGTAAACAACTTAAAAAAATTTAAACCAGGCAGATCATTTAAATTGTATGTCAATAAACAGCATTGTAAGTGAAACCTTTGCTGTCAATGAGTCTAAAAAGAGCACTAAAAGTGAAAATATTAGATTTATTTATGCCAAAAACATAAAACTTAAGGAAGTACTTATGTACTTTAGTATAGATAATAAGTATAAAAGTCGCATGGGTATTTTAAGGAAAAAAATAGTAAGTTAAATCTATGAACAAACGGCTACGTATGTGTACTTAAGTATTTTATCTTTATCCAGGAGTCGCATTTATATGGGGAAATTTTTATTGTTCCTACCAGAACCCTTAATAAGTTACCTCCATGATCATTTTATTTAACATACTTTTTAAAAAAAGGTGCGATGAAGATATTATTTTCAAAATAGTGGTAGGAACGATAAAAGTTTCCCTATAGTTTGCGACCACTGTGTATAGTACAATTTCAAGGTCTGGCTATCTCGCTTTCAGGTGCAAGGTACTTGCATTCGTAAAATGTTGAAATAATTTAATGACATCAATATTTACAAGAGAATCTATCTGAAAACAAGTAAAAGTATATTTTCGCGTACTTAATAAAGGTGAAATTTTCATTATAAAATTCAGGTGCCAATGTGAGGGGTCAAGAAATTTGGTTTGATACCACTCAATATGCTTTTTTTAATTTCATTACGTAATTTTAATAAAGTACTCTATCATTTTCTTTATTGTGAAAAAAAACAACGGAGAAATTTACTTCCCGTAGTAAGAAAAACAGAAAAAAATTATTTATAACCATTGGAGTAACTGGATCCAGCATGGTCCAGTTACCCCATTCTTGAAAAATTTATGAGGTAAATGGGACACCGGGCTTACATTTGAAACATGAAGTAAATATGTATAGATACCTAATAATATTAATGTAATTATATGTCTAATCTTTATAAAAAATGATTGTTTAATAAAAGTACTTACAGTATTTTAATAATAAACCGAGGAAGTTCAACCATATTGACGTTGTTTTTAAAAAAGAAAAGTAAATTTTTGACAAGCTATCTCAGCAAAGTGAGAGTTATGAATGAGTTGATACACGTTGTTTTAGGAAGTAGAGATTAAGGGGCATTGTTCACAAAAGCTAAAATTAGAAAACACCAACAGTTTTTTTATAAAATAGCCTATGGCCCAGTTACCTCGTGGTTCCAGTTACCCAAACAAACCTTATATGGTTCATGACAAGTTCTTTTTAATCTCTTAATCACCGCGTTCCTGACTTTCATGTG
Organism: Maratus speciosus; assembly: GCA_963932465.1. Taxonomy (NCBI): domain Eukaryota; kingdom Metazoa; phylum Arthropoda; class Arachnida; order Araneae; family Salticidae; genus Maratus; species Maratus speciosus. The sequence continues at coordinate 258,020,237 of OZ010798.1, read as the reverse complement.
CAGGATAGACTACTTTATTTTTAATTGAAATTCTTTGTTTCTCAACAGTTTTTTTTTTAAAAAATAGCATAATTCATTTTATTCTCACTTCATTTTCTGGTTCATTAGATAAGGTGAATATTTCTCCTTCAAAAAAGTGGTGTCAATCAAACAAACTGAAAAAAAAGTAGCCTGTACTTATAGGGCGCTACGTTAATATATAGGGGTTAAGTTACTTACTACTAAACATACAAAGAATTTTACTGATGTTTTATACAAATATTTTTCATATATCAAACCAGAATTTTTTATTTAAAACATTTAACTTTTGAATTTGATTTATTTCTGAATGAGGGTGATTCATTTTATGATAAAGTTTCTCCTACACGAAATATTTTCATTTGATATACGTAAAATGAGTGGTTTTGCTAGATTTAGAGTTATATTGTTAATTGAGCATTTCTTTAGTACACACATTATATTAGTTAGATTTGACGGATGTAAACTTCTTGTTCTTACATATAACTAACTAGGGCTGTCTAACATTTTAAATTAAAAGTCATTTGCCATTAGAATTCCCGAATGATATGTTTGACTTATTTAATTTGAGAGTTTCCTTCATTAAATAAATTAAATTATTCCATTAGAATATAGTGGTAATTCGATGGCCTGCGAATATCATAGACTGTGAATAATTTTTTTTTTCTGTATCAATTTTTTACTTTAATTGTTATGCTCGATCTGTGTTTAGTTCAGGCTTATTTTCCAAAAATGTATTTCATAAATCTTTCATAGCACCCAATGGCGTAATCTCGGTAAAAGTAGTTAAAGAGCAATTTATACGTGTCACAAAAGATTACTTCTAAGGAGCGCAACTGAGGAAGCATACATGGGACACTGAAGTGTCTGAACAGTGAATCAAATAATCAGTAATAGAAGCAGCACAGGCGGATGTGTTTACTCAAATTAGACTTAGGATCTAATAACAGTAGCTGAATTAACAGTAACTGAAGTAAGATAACACGAAGAAATGTGTAAGTTAATATGAAAATGATTCGCGTAAAATGATACGAAAACATTTCGAATACAAGTTTTTTCTTCTGCTCTAAAAATTGTAGAATAAAACTGTTTGCACAAGTTCTATTTTATTATTTACTATAAATTTGTTACAGATTTATCATCGAAAGCGGTTGTATATATAGGATATATATCTGAACTAGGGTGATTTTAATAGAGCGACGTCAAACAGTTGTCAAACAAACGAGTAGTATTTCACATTATTTTTACCATTTGAAGCAACGTTTAATTTTCGCATTTCCCCATTTAAAAGCTTACACTCTAGCACAGCGATTATACTTTGAGTGTATTCAGTGCATGTTAAATTTGTTAATGGACATTAGCGCTACCTTGCGGTCGGTGTGCAAAAAAGAAATGACCTGTAAACAAAACTGCATGCATATTAAACGTTATATCTTAAATGAGAGAGATAACCGCAAGATTAAAGAGGGGGTCACGCGCCACGTAGCAGATGGGGTTGAACTACAAGAAGATGCATAACTGTTTTCTTACTTCACACCACTAAAATTTAAAGTTTTTTTCACCTTGAGTAATAGCTGAAAATGCTCGATTAGTTCAGGCGAAGAAATCTTCTACAACTGGACCCCACCCCCTTCTCGCTGCGCAATTATTTTGCAATAAATCTGGTAAACGAGATTCGTATTCCATGAGTGACTAGAGATTTAGAAATTATTCGTTGATGGTAGGTATTGTGTCATATATGGCGTCACACTAAAAGCCCGCGTATGTGGATTATCAACCCCGTCCACAAGATGGCGCAGAAGTGTTAATTTACGTCCGATTCCAGCATTAGGGTTGTACGCTTTTAACCCCTTAACGATCGCTTAATATTTGGAAAAACTATCAAAAAAGTACCTATTTATTTTATTACAGAAATTGAATAAGTGTAAGGTTTCTATATAAAATATGCAATTAGTTTTTTTTTAAGGCGAAAAAAAAAGATGTTATATACCAAATTCACATTTCTGGAAAAGCCATCATGCGAGAATTCTGTGTTTTAATGTTTGTTTTACACCATGCAAATTAATGCAAAATAAGACCTTTATTTTGCACATCTTAGATCTTTATTTATCATCATCAAACAAATTTTTACAAACAGTATAATATACATTAAATTTTGATTATTATTAATTTTTTTGATTGAGATCTATTTCGAAACATGCAATACAATATACAAAGTCCAACATCACAATCAGCGCCAAAAACCCAACCCAAACACTACTATTCAAAGACTTCACACCGAAATGTCACTTAATTTTTTCTGGTTTAAAGAGTTTTTTGCAGCAATAAATCTCCAGCCCGGAAATATGACGGGCACGAGAAATAACGAACGACACTTCAGCCTGTGATATTGACGGAAGCGAGAATTAAGGGGCTAATATGTATGCAGTCTTGCCTGCAAACCTCCATTATGTACATTTTGTTCAGACACATGAGCGCCACTATCTTCTCTCACCGCGAGTTATCAGTGAAAATGCCGGGGAGGGAAACAGAGTAGCTAGAAGATGTTCTTAGATTCCGTAGTTCATCGTGCTGACTTTAGCACGGCGTGAGTTATCTGTTTAGGTTCCGCGTTTTATCCAGGTATTAAATGACTATTTTTGTATTTTAAGATATATTTTTCTGGTGACAACTTTTTATTTTACAATGTGTAGAATGAGCACCAGACGTTTGAGTTTGCTATTTTCAACTTGCATTTCTTCCATTCATTTGATCAGTCTTATTATTTAACCCATTCGGGATCATGGGTGCATTCATGCACCTTCAAAAAGTGGGTACATAATTTCTTTTTGTTACCAGGAAAAAAGAAAAGTAATATTCGCTTTCTTTAATTATAGCATTTTCGTGTTTATTTAGCTAAAGATAATTTTTTTTTAAAAGTGGTGCCAACCGAATAAAATTAATGTAAGAGCCGTCGGTCCCGAAGGGGTTAATGGTTTTGCTTACTGCTGAAGTGAATTGTATTATCACTAAAGCTCTAAAAAAATAAAAAAGGTAAAATGTACATTTGAACAAGCGAGTTGGATTAACGTTGAACAGTGAATGGAAACTGGGAGCTTCTATTGCCCGGAGGTTACACGAGTAAAAGAGGAGTGATTTATGTTTTTTGTAAGCTTTAATATTGAGCTAACATGAATAAATATTTTGCTAACACGAATAGTGATACACAAATATAACATGGGCGGTTTATTATTTTTTAGCTTTAATATTGAGCTAACAAGAATTAATATTTTACTGGTACGAATTACGATAACTTCAGCGTTTCCAAAACGTTAACTCTTTTAAAAATCAGATTGCTACCGCTTGACACTACTTTTTTTACGCCACTTTCTAGATTGCCAACACTAATTGAAAATAGTATAATTCATCTCATTATCGCACTATTTATTGTGTTATATAATTAAGAAGAATATTTCTACTTCAAAAAAAGAGACCACAATCAAGCAAACTCAAAAAAAAAAAAAAAGCATGCAACATAGGATAATTGAACATAAAATGCAAAGTTTTGACCATTTGTTGTCTAGAGGGCGCCATTTTCAACTTCCTAAACTTCTTCTGTTTATCAGCACTATCTTTGTTTATTAAAGAGAACCAAGAATAGAAAGCATTCTAATAAAAAATGAAAGGAACACAAGAAGGGAACACGCATCACTATGTCCAAATCAAAAGTCGAGATCAACATGGAATACTTTTCTAAAAATTGTTTATTAAGAACAGACTATTTATATCGTAGGGAAAATATTTACTTTACTTAAATCAAATTTACTGGGAGACTCACCATAATTTTCATACATTCTAACGTTACAAAAAGAAATATGAATAAACTTTATATATTTCACCAGATGATTTAACTCTATGACTCCATGTTCAGACATGCAAGTCCCAGTGGAATGTTTTTTTTTTTATTTTAGTCGTATCCATTTTACTAATTTAACCTCTGTCATGTACCTATACTAGGTTATTTGCACGAGAAATCTACTAGAAAAAAAATATTTTGTAAATTCTGATACGATTAAATATAACAATAGTCACGCTTGGCTTGCTATCAAAGTGTTAAAAAACTTTGAGAAAGGAAAAATGTTCCAGTATTAGCTTCGAACTGTGATATTACTTACTAAATGCTTCAAAATATTCAAACGTTTTCACCGGAATAAATTAGAAATAAATTTATTATTATATAACATGATACTGTGTTTACGAAATCAGGGTTCGCCGTGTTGCTAAAATTTTCGCACTTTGCTACCACTAAATTAAAACGATAATATTTGTTGTATAATTATATTATAAATGTTAAAAGAATCCAATAAGAATAATTCTTATTTAAAACACTGGTAGCAAAGTGTGAAAATTTTAGGAAGGGTGCGAGCCCTGCGAAATACACCTAAAAGTAATGTATTGTGCATTTTACTATGTCTTTTGGGCATATGGATTTAAAATAAATATTATCTATCATTGAAAAGCTTTAATGGCTCTAAAACCACGCATGCCAACTTTCCATTAAACATCGGTAAAATGCGAGTTAAATTAACGCAGGTTAAACAAGTTTTGAATCAGAAGTTTTTCTTAAGAAATGATTTCAAATAAATTTCATACAGAAAAATTGTATTAAATGTATAATGATGCATCAAATTTTCTTTCCAGTTAGTAACGTGTTTATCCTGGGTCATTTTAACGAAGTTCAGTTGAAAATTGGCGAGTATGCTATAGTAAAGTGTCCAGTGAACTTCTGACGTAGATATATTTGAACTTGACGTTTTTACTCCTTTTGAAAAACGCAACAGAACTGTTCCTTCAAAATTTGGGAACCTTCCTTTTAATACTGTTCCAAAGAAACAGATCGCGTGATGTCGGAACGAACACCACGACCAGTTTCCTACTGTTTCTGTGTGCTACTGGGACTGTTTTGTAAAACACAGGGTATCGATTGACTGTTCGTTTTCAGAGATAAACAAAGCCAAAGCTTTCTTTACTTTAATTTTAGTACTCAAATTGTACATTACTGGGGACGGGAAATTAAAATGATGGGTTAATAGGTTTCTGATACAAAGGAAAATCTAAATTCATGATATTGTTTTTCTTTCTTTCTTTCTTTTTCCATTTTTACGTGTTTTCAAGTAAAAGTTTTGAAAAATAAAATTTTGGTTACATGAAAATGAAGAAGATGGTGCTTGAAAAAGAAAAGAAATATTCAAAAAATATATTTTAATAATAGTTTCAGAAACATATGAACGTTTAACTGGAACCCGGCAACAATATTTAATTAACTCCGATATATATGTTATATAAAAAATTTTACTTCGGGATATTCCTTTACATTATTCTAATTTTCCGGCATATTCATTATTTTCCTATTTCATAATAATATCTATTATTTATTCCTATTTAATTTCCCTTTAATTTTAAAACTCTTATATTAATAATTATTTTATTTAATATCTTAATCTAAAGCTTTTGGTCCCTTCATCAATTTTATCAACTATCCCATCTATAATATTCTGAGAGATGCTACATTTTTATTTTCGAATGTTGTAAAGAAGCCATTTTGTTTCTAATCTTCATTCCACGAATCTGGTTTCCCGCGCATTTGGGCAATAGGCTTTCACTTCAAAAACCTTACTCTACAAGGTAAGGAACTCTTTCGTCTTAGGCTGTTCCCCTCTCGCGCCATTAGCTTAACTGCTCACCTGCGGACGGGCGCTTTTCACCGAATTATTCGTTTGCGTGCTACGTCGGTATTAATTTTCTTCTTCAAGTGTAATAAAAAGCCCATGCACTGAGCTGGGGCTCAGATTCTGTTTTGTTTCAAGTACTCAAGAAAATGTTATCTGGTGTGTCTATTAAATCTCGTAGGCTTATAAATTGCTCCTGAAGATCTTGCAGCATGACATAAGTCTCGTGTCAAAGCCTGAAGGCTTCACGAAATTTTCATAACAATGTGGAACTTGTTTATATTTTTATGCCGGATGAATAAACTTCTTCGAACGACAAGCTGACTTCGTTTTTTTATTTGTGGAGAAATTTTTGGATTCCTGAATTCTCTGCTTTGTTTATATTTACGCCACGACCGTATGAATTAATAATAAGACTGCAAACAGCCACTATGTTTTGTCACTAGGAGTTATACTTTAAGACATCGAAGTATTCGTCAAATTGGTCGAATAAATTTGCATCCTAAGCCACGATTTCACAAGTAAAATGTTCGACCTCATATTTGCTGTTACCAACAAACTTCACATATATTTAAAAGAATCGCGATAGCTTTTATCTTTAACTTATCATTGTAGTACATATTGTACCACTGATAGGAATATTTTATGGCTCTTTCAGATGTATTAAATAATCTACCCATCTTTAAGACGTGTAGTACCCTGGCAACTATGAAACTCCTGAACTGATCCACTGTACATAGAACGTAATTTTTTTTTTTTATTTAAAAGAAAGAAAAAAATATCTGATTATAAAGTGCATAATAAGAGCCAAATAAACTCACATTTTACAGAAAATGCTGACAAGTAAGCAGGTATGAGGGCGGTTGCCAAGTATACGTTCCACATGGTGCGCGTATTGTTTTTATTTTTTAGTAGCAGAATATTTCAGCCAAAATCTTTGGCTTATCTCGTTATGGAAACCCAGTGTTACCAGATTGGGGATTTTTTGTCCCCAGATTGTCACCGCTTTTTTGAAATAGAAATATTCGCCCTATTTAAAAATAGATTAAAAATTTTGAAAAATAAGGCGAAATATACTATTTTAAAAAGTGGTGACAAGTCAAATAATCTGAATTAAAAAAGTCCCCATTCTGGCAACACTGTGGAAACCTTCGATTAAATAACGCGAAAAATACTAAGCCACTTTCGAAGGCAAGTAATTGTGTTTAAGTAATGTTGAATTCCCACCGGAATTTTCGTAAAATTGCATTTGAAAATAATGAAATGCAATGTTACAATTTTTTTCACTCAAGTTACAAAAATAAAACTTAATTAAAAGATTATGGCGCATCGCTTAATTAAAATTAACTGAAATATAATGTATTCTACCGACTCTCAAGGGATTAAGGAATTACAGGTAATATCCTTGAGAGGGTACGCATACGCACTGTTCTAATACAAATTTTTACCAGTTTTTTTTTCGCCATATTTAACTATAGACAAATATTTCAAATTCCATGAAAAACGATGTGGTTAAGATTTCTGTGTTTTACAAAATCAAATAGAAATTTCGTATCGTTAATAGTGGTGCGAGAGTCCTTGTCAAGTTCCCAGCAGCACTACCACTGGCGACTATTTTTTAATTCGATTTCACACCACTTTCTCAAAACAAAAATCTTTACCTACACAATGTTCAAGCAAAAAAATACTACAAAATATATCTTTTATAAATAGTGGTGCAACCAAATATAAAAATAGTCGTCATTGGCAGTCCTGTTTATCCAAGGAGTAGGACGCTTGCGATAAAAAAAGACGTTAGTTAACCCATTTATGCCTAGCGTCCCATTTCTGGGACGTTTCAAATTTTAATGAATTTGTATAATTTTCTTCTCCTTTATAACGAGAAAATTGCATGAAATCATTATTTATAAATGTCTTTATTTGTAACCAAGAGATGACAGCATAAGGTGGATATTTATTTGCTTAAATTAAGGCTTATTAAGGGGTGTTTATAGATTTTTAATTTTTCAAGATGGCAAAATGTAAAAAGTAAGTTTATTTGTATTTTTACTATCAAGGATGCAAAATCGTAAGTTATAATCTTAGCTTGTAGACGTTTTTGAAATGCGTATTTTTTTAAATTGCGAAATTAAATGTTCAAGCCTATTTTTTATGCATTTTTGTAATGTCCAAAATATACGGTTCTAGGCACAAATGGTCATATATTTTTGTTAGAAATTTAGGAGACAATTATTTATGTAATCTCCTTTCGAAGATATTTATGAAATAAATTGTTTTTAAGTCTGCAATACGATTATTCTTATTTTATTATTAACAATAATTATAATGTTATTAGTCTCTGCAAAGAAATAAATATATATATATTTTTAGTTCATAAAAATACTAATTATAGTACATAATATACAATTTAAAAACATTTTCAATATAAATGCAGGTAAAATATATAATTATGCATATTATTCTACTAGAAATACTCATATTTAGTTCTTTTACATTTTATCAAATAAATACCAAAAAAATTTAAGCTTGATTTTTTTTAGTATTTTTCCAGTTCATTTTGCAACATTTTAAAGTGATTTTACCAAAAAATTTGAGAAAACAAAAATTCAGGCACAAACGGGTTAAATGACTCCCATCATGAAGGGGTTAAAGTATATATCGAGTCTTATTTTGCAAACTAAGCAATTCCGAATATTTGTATGAATACAGATTTTTTTCCCGGTATATACTTTATGCATTTTCTTTAAACATGTCTTAAAATATACACATTCAAGTCAATATTTCTTTAAAATAACAGGTAATGTTATAAATAGATAGAAAATTTCAAATTTATTTTAATCATTAAATACAATAAAATTTCATCGAAGAAATTGAAGAAGATATGTTGACCTCGATCGGCAGTATTGTCAATTTGAAACTATTTTTATCCAGGTATCTATCGCATTTTCCAAACAGTAATATTCGCATTAATTAATCTGTCATTAAGTAAAGCAAATATTACTATTCGTAAATATTAGTAGAACTCCGAGTTTTCAAAAATCTACTAAATTGATAACACTGTCGGACGCTTAAATGTAAATGTTAGTACAATTAACAGTAAATGAATTTGTTACTAGACAAGCAGTAATAACTATTTTTACCCATAAACAAGTTAACCCTATGTAGCTTATCCAAAACAAAAACTGGATTTACACATAAACTAGACAAACTGTATTCAAATAGTACTACATTTGCAAAGATTATTGAATTTGTCATATAAAATATTTCTTCAGATCTTTGTTTAACGTCAGTGAGGATCTACATTTTATCAGTGACACGCTATAATTGCCAACCCTCAGGCTTTTTTGTACAACACAATTTTAATATCAAATTTTGCCTTTTTTAAACGCCGTAATCTGGAAAATAAATAACGCAAAAGTTTCTATTAACTTTTGTGATAAAAAAAAGCGTAAGAATTGTTAGCTGCGCCCAGGATAACGAAATTTGAATATACCACTCCTTCAGATTAGTATTCTTCGATTTATTTAATCAAAGATTTTTTCAATTAAATAGGTCGCATCTTACATATAATATATATTAACCTTCTCGCATTGCAACCCGAGATTTCCTCGGGGATGCCTTTTTTCGTCGAATTAATCCTCCTTGATTATTACCACCCCTTATTTTTTTAGTGTACATTTTTCCTTATTTAATCGGAGCATTTTCCCATTTAAATTATACAAAAATATTTGTTTTGAAAAACCGGAGACAAAAGAATAAAAATTCTTTAAAGTCGATCGTCGCGAAGATATTTTAATAAAACAATTACGCAGCGAGAGAGTTAAAATACGTAATAACAAATATATATTTGGAAACAGATGTATTTCAAACGTGTATTTTTCAGTAACTCTGGTGTAAAGGTATGGAGGGGGACACAATACATACTAAATTCTGTGCGAAACAGCAAATGGTGATCTTTTTTTCAGGATCTATTTCAGTATGTTTTAAAATAGTTTTGGCATTAACTAAACGGCAATTTTCACTTTCGGAAAGAAATAAAAATAAAATAGGTATAAATGTAAAAAAAAGTTTTTTTTTCTTTAAGACCTGTATATGAGCAACGTTTATTTATATTTCATCGCTCAGTTTCTTGACTGTAATTCATTGCCATGGTCACAATTTTATTTTATTTATTTATTATAGGGTTCATACGCTTCAGGGGATTCATGGAATTTTAGGGATTTGAATATCAGAAATTTCATATATTAAAGTAATAGTCGTGGTATTTAACCTGCATCGGACGCTAGCTCTTTATACATGCTTCTATTTTTATATTCAATTTCATCGCTACATTTTAAAAATAAAGTTTGTATCACATTTCACTTGTCCTTGCTGCCAATGTACAAGTAAAGGTGTTTCTTAAGAGAAAAGTGGTGCAAAGCTAATAAAATTCATATAAGCGATGCTGATATCGATATCACGTGGTAAATGACACAGGACCGATAAGGGTTAGATACAGAATTGTTGCAGGGCTCGCACCGTTCCTAAAATTTTCGCGCTTTGCTACCAGTATTTTAAATAAGAATTCTTCGTGGTAGAATCCTTTAACATTTATAATAGAAATGTACAACAAAGATTATTGTTTTAATTTAGTGGTAGCAAAGTGCGAAAATTTTAGGAACGGTGCGAGCCCTGTTGTTGTCATAAATTAATAACTTAAATATTAATTTAAGAGAAAATCTGTTATTCTGCCGTTGATGGGCACAACAACGTTATAGGCAATTTTTAATGAATATTTTCCCTAAACTGCGCCTTTACATAAAGACTAATTTTTCAGATACATTTTCTATACTGTGAAATAAGAATAAAATAAAATTTTTAACTTATTTAATTTTTGATATACACCACGAATAACTTTCCCCGTTTCTTCTTTTCCCCTATTGTGTGCAGAAAAGTTTTCGGGTTAATTTGTCTTCAAGATTTATAAAAAGATGGCTTACAAAAGTACAATAAATTTGAAATAAAAAGAAGGTAATTTTGAGAGTCATTTTTACTCCAAGAAATAATTTTTCAAAGATTTCTTATGAATTTAAAAATCCCCAAGGCAATTTTGTAAAAACATATCATCAAATCTTTGTACAAAATGTCATGCACATATCCTGCAAGAATGTTTGGATATGTCATTTTAAACAAGACAAGTTATATAAAAATGCATTTCGCAGATAAATGGAATTTTTTTTTTCATTGAAAGAAAAAAGAAATGTTAATAAACGGAAGGGGGAAAGACAAATTATGACAGTAAAAAAATGTAATGTAATATATAACGATACTTTTATCATATTTCATTAAAACAAAATAATTAAAATATGAAATACATACACAAAGTAACGATTTTTTCATTGAAGTGTAAGAATTAATAATTATTGAAAATACTGAAATTTTAATCATAAATTTTCTTTCTGAAAAAACCCAGTTTGTAATAACTTATACTCATGAAAACATATCACTTAAAAAATCATTTATTTAAAAAAACTGTTCTCAAATCCTAAAGGGCTACTTTTTGACACACTTCTGAAATCATTTTTGTTCCGAAACGCACGAAATTGATAGGTGTTATTATTCAAAAACTGTACAATCGAAAGACGTTTACCATTTCTTTGTAAACGGAAACGATCTTTCAGTAAAATACAGCCAAAGTTGACGTTTTGAACCAAATTTCAGAACTTGACAGCGAAAGAAAAGAGAAAATCTTGTCGTGAAGTCACCAAATCGCTTATATCGCCGGTACCATGTTAAACTATCCAATGTGAAAACATCGTGCTACTTTTTTAAAATCCAGATTTCTTGATTGACACCACTTTTCCGAAATGGTAAAATTCCCCTTGTTTTCGCCTTAATTAATATGACAATAAATGCCATTAACAACCTACGCTCAAATCGCCGTTTTTGCGAAAAATTTCTGTTTGTTTTTGTTATTTTAAATTAGATTCCAAAAATGCCTTACTTTTAGTTCAGCGATAATTAGAAGCAAAGTTATAGCCCAAAATATAAACCTTTATACATAAGTTTTTCGGCTATACTAAAATCTTAACTTGTGTTTTCTGAAAAACTGCGTTTTTCATTGTTTACGTTTACAAGCAACCCCATTTAATAAAAAGTTTTAAAGATATAAAAATAAAATTTGGTCACAGTGTTCTGCTCCTCTACTGGTATGTTATGAAGCAAAATACACCTTTTAAGTATGTATATATGAATTTAAGAGCTGTTTTTATTGAAAAATACACGTTTTATTTATCATGTTTTGTATACGAAATTTGGCATATGTTCGTAAATTTAAGAGGTATTGCAAATACTTTGCTTCATAACACAGGTAAGTGGTTTGCTAATATATTCTTGAAAGAAAAAAGTGAAATATATTGAATAGATTTTGTTATAGAAGGTTTGGCATAAACACAATTCTTTGCTAAAATTTGACTAATTAATAAATTTGACTTAATTTGAAAAGTTAATTAAAATTTCATTAAAAATTTATTGTAAATCATACCGGGTGTCCTAAAAAGGACTAACTGATTTTAAAATTCAATAACTTGTAAACGGTGACAGATATTTAAAAAATTCTTGCAGGAGGGTTATGCATAAGGTCAAAAGTTATTTTACAGTGATTTTCGATTTTAGTTCGAATTACAAACAATAGATGGCGCTGCGATCAATAGACGCTCAATTCAGGCTCGATTTTTGGTACTTCGTGGCCCGTATAATACATTTCCATCTCCTTTTTCTGCATGGAACAAGAGGAAGGACCAAAAATCGATCCTGTATTTAGAGACTATTGCTTACAGCGCCATCTATTGTTTGTAATTCGAACTAAAATCGAAAATCACTGTAATAAAACTTTTGACCTTATGCATAACCCTCCTGCAAGAATTTTTTTAACATCTGTCACCGTTTGGAAGTTATTGAATTTTAAAATCAATCAGTCCTTTTTAGGACACCCGGTAGTTTTATTCACTGTTTCAACTAAAAACACGTGCGTCAGTTATTTCAATGCATTATAAAAAAAAAGCATTTATAACTCAAAATCGGACTTTAGTTAGGATAATATGCATAATTTTCTATTTAGTATTATAGATATCCGATTTCCATGAAAATAGGCGCCACAATCGTTAAAAATGAACTCATCACTTCAAATAGGAAACGCCACACTATACTTTAGTACAAAGTAATGTTTAATGAATCTCTGTACTACAAGACATATTATTTACAGGATTACTGTACATATTTACATCGCAAAGCTCAGAAGAAATCCGCTGATCTGGAAAACATTTTATCATTTCCCGCCTCTCAAAACTCCGCGTGAATTAAAAAGCAAGACAGCTTTCATTTCGAAACCTGCCCATTGCGAGTCTCAGAATTCTCTGCGGGAAAGCTAATCCGCATGGAATCATGGGAAAAACCTATTTGGCAGCCCGCTAAAATTAGAGACTGTCGTGTGCTACTATCTAGTGTATAGGTATTTAAATATTTGTTACATCCTCCACTCTGGTTCCTTAGACGTCACGGCAAGGGACCAGGAACATTTTTCTTTAGCCTACCACGTTTCCTGAGTGGAATAACTGGTTGGTCGGTAACATTGTTACAACTTTTTAGGGCAGATATATGGTAAGGCCCTAAGGGAATTTCAGAAGCTTGTAAACTGGCAACTTCATAGGAAGTGGGCGAGCGCTGTGTGAGCACTACATAAAGTCCGTCACGTCGAGGACTGAATTTGGCGGTTCTTTTCTGTCTAGCATTGCTAACGGGATGGAGTTCTACACATACATGATCACCAGGAGAATACTGAGGTCCTTCTATACGTCTTCTGCCCACATACTGTTTTCTTTTGCGTGGTTCGATCAAGTCTTTCACAGCAAATTTCTTTGGTTTCGGGGTTATCTCAATGGAGATTGTACCGATTTCACAAGAGGACGGGGTGGCTCCTCCCCCTGGCTGAAAGATTGTTTAATACCTTTTCAGCAAGTAATTTAATTCTGACTTCTGGCCAGAACATTCGAGAGGCTTTGGAACAGGATCTGCAAAACCATACTTTATATGTGGCATATCGCCGAAGTACCAACGTTTGTTCTTAACGTCTGGTACAAACCCTGTTTATCAAGAAAGTCTCTTCCTAAAAGGGTTCTGTTTCCTTTAGCTTTAGGTAACATAATAAAATTTGTACGAAATTTTCTTCCTTCAATTTCTACAGTAACAGTTGTGGTCAAACTGTCTTCTTTTGACCGCTGGCCGTTCGGTAAGGACATATTCAGAGAAGTCATCTGAAACGTTGCACCTTTTTCTTTTAAGACAGTATACAATGATTCACTAGCCAGGCTATGACTAGATCCGGTATCTACGCAGGCTTTGCCATAGACCCCATTAATTTTAAAGTTTACCGTGATTAAAGGTGTGGTTGTGGTTGAGCATGTCGATTTTCTCAAACTAAGAAGATTCAGTTTTTATCACAGGGTTGCAAGTAGGGCACTTAGCACGAATAAATCCGGGAGCACCTCACCCATAACATTTCAAGGTTGGGCGATCTTCTATCAGTGGTTAGGGATTCACCTTTCCGTTTTCTGACGGGGTTGTCTTCTTTGAGTAGAAGGATTCATTTTGAAATGAGTTATTAAAAGAGCTGGTTGGTACGGTCTCTTTTGGTTTTGACCAGTTTTTATTTTTCTGGTGGATTTCCACTACTTTGGATTTTAGAGGATTTTCTCTTAGGACATCGTAAGCATCTAGGTTGTCTACTAATGTTTTTGGATCATTTAAATCAGTCCAAACGTCTAAGAAATGTTCCGTATGCTGTGGGGAGCATCTTCTCTTTAATTTGTCAGATAAAATAAGATTTTTTAAATCTTCGAACGAAGTTATGTTGAGCTCAGAGAGCCAAACTTCAAAGTATGTTCTAAGCTCGAAAAAATAGTCTTTCCAGGTACTTTCTGGAATTTTCTTGTGCTGAACGAACAAGATTCTAAATTTTTCAGCGGTCAATTTGAATCGTTTCAACAACATCGCCTTGATGTGTTAGTAGTCCTGGGCCTTTTCTTCTCGTTCCCTAGCAATGAGTCTAGCAATATCACTAGGTAAAGCGCTTATGAGATACGTAAACCAATTTTCTTCCGGAATCCCTAGGACCTTTAACTGTCGCTCACATTGTCGCAGTAAGAAGATGTTCATATCATCTTCGTTTGGGCGAAAACGGGAAATCAATTTTTGTAGGTCGATTCGCGGTTTTTCGTAAGTGCACCTATTATTTTCTAACTCCGAGTTAGATGCCGAAATCAGATGGGTAAGACGTAATTTTTCGATTTCGAAAGTCCGTTCGTGCTCTAAATTTTCGTTTTCGATGTTACGTTGTTCTTGTTCGATTTTACGTTGTTCTTGTTCGAAAATACGTTGATTTTCTAAATCTAAGCGCTCTTGTTCAATTTTTCTATTCTCGACTACAGTTGTAAGTAAGTTTTTAGTATAATCCTCCTCGTAATCAGCGTGCGTTGTAATTAAATTACGCAAATCGACCATTTTCATTTATTCAGTGGCAGTTAAGCCTAACTCATCGCAAAGGACGCGTAGATCCTCTTTTTTGCCCTTCCCAAAAAATGCCATTTTGTTTAAATTTAACAAAACTAATATCCAAAATAAAATTTTGATTTAAAAAATTCCCTTCAAGAACTAGAATTTGAATTTAAAATTTCAAGCAAAATTTTCAAGAACAAGAATTTTAATCTAAAAATTTCAATTAAAAATTTTCAATTTCAAGAACAAAATTTTAGATTTTTCTACGCAAACCTACCCTTACACTCAGGGATTTCTTCTTTACAGAAATCATAACACACTAAAAAAATATATACATATTCAAAATACAATATAAATATAAATGCAAATTAATATATCACAAAATATAAAACTTTATTTATTTAACTCTTTCCTTCGGAACGTAACCCAAAATTGAACTATTTCAATTTATCGTTACGTAATACGATATTACTATACTTTTTAGAAAACACAAAAATATTCTATAACTTCAATATTAACTCTCAAAATAAAACAAAACTAAATTATTATTACACAGTTCTTAACTTTCAATTTCTGTTAAGAAAAGAAAAGAAAAAATATAATATTAAGTTAAGCAAGAATTTTTAAAAACTTTCTTCTCAAAAGCACCCTTTCTATTTTTGTTCTAAGAACACAATTATTAAAAATTAATTAAAATTACTTTACTATTAAAATAATTCAAAATTGTTCTCAAAAGAACACAATTAACTTTTGTTCCGGGAAACAAAATTCATGTTTTTTTTTTTTTTTTTTTTTTTTTTTTTTTTTTTTTTTTTTTTTTACTTTTTAAAACAAATTCAAATTTAAATGTTTAACCTATAAGAAAACTTATTCTTGTAAAAGTTCTGTTCAGAACTTAATTTCGTCATTTCATAAATCAACGTTATTCAAAACGAAATTCAACTTATTAAGAAAAAAAATATTTATTCTATCGTCATAGCTGACAACTTTTACGCTTTTTGGCTACCACTAAAATTTAATATAGTTTTTCATCTTGTTTAATCATGATATTTCGACGATTAAATAAGATAAAATTTACTATAAAGTTTTTGTGCTAAGAAGAAAGCGTAAAAGTTGGCAGTTATGTATCGTGAATATCTGTCAAATGAACCATTTTAATAAAATACAGTTTATTAAATTCAAAACGAAAACGTTTTCTCAAATTAGAATAAAAAATATAATTTTCACATCAGTAAGCAAAATATATCTTAACAGAACAAATTTTGTTCTTAAATTACCCTTAATCTAAACTGATCAAAGATTTTTACTTTCAGAATTTAATTCTTAAAGAAAACTGTTACGTTATGTAAGATTTCTAACTTCAGGACATTTTTACTTCGTCTGTATGCCATGACAAAACAGACATAAATTATTTTCTTTAAGAGAAAATTACAGTCGGACCTCTATTTAACGAACCTCTATTTTGCGAACTTTTCCTCGGAAGCAACAACATTTTGAGAATTTCTTCGTAAAATAACCTCCAAATAGCAAAGTGTATTCTCTATTTATCGATCTTTTTCTTCTGATATAATTTTTTTTCTCCCTATTTCTCAAAATATTTCTGGACACTTCAAACTTATTCTTTCTTTTACACATTTCATAATGCTCAATAATCTCCAATTAGTTTTACCAGGTGCCTAACTCAACGATAGCAGTAAAATCCCTGTCATTCTTTGCCTTTCATCCAGGAAATGCAAACTTTCAATATCCCCCTTTCACTCTCAAAAGGCTGTTCGTAGTAAATAAGTTTCAGTAATTAAATTTAAGGACGCATGTAGTAATACAATGCTTAAAATTACTTTGTATAATAAATACTATAATGTCATTAAAATTCATTAATTTTAATGTAAATATTTTCTTAAAACTGAAAATACAGTGTATTTCCGAACGATATATTTTTTAAATTCTTGTTGTCCTTACAGATTTCTTTTTGCTGGGTAAAATGAATAATAATAATAAAAATAAATATGATTTACAAAAAAAAAGTATGTGATTAGTTAAGTTTTTTAATGATGTTTAGTGTTTATGAATTAAAAATCTATTTTGTGTAGTTTACAGTATTTAAAAAGGTTCATCTCTATTTAACGAATTTTCCACATAACGAAGTTTTTTTCGGAATTTAGCGACTTCGTTAAATAGAGGTCCGACTGTATATACTCTCAAATACTATCTTAAACAATTTTAATATCAAAAGTTTAATAACATAAAATAATCAACATGAGAATGCAATAAACAAAATTCATTAAAATAAAATTAAACATTTATCTTCGGATAGCTGCTACACGCATCCATATTTTTATAAGCCTTCAAGCAGTAAAACTTATTTAAGGATATAAAGCACTTTTTGTTCCGAAATCGACGTTCGGTTAACAGAGCATTAGTAGAACACTTTGACACATATACGTGAAGCTTATGCGGAACAAGCACCTTTCGTGCAACATATTTCACTTCAACACTATGGCGAACGCACGGCATTTGTAATTTGCCTTAGCTGATATCACAGAAGCGACGTCTGATCAGAAGATGCTAAAACACTACTTTTCCTTCCTCAAAGCACCAGCCATTATAGCACACCATTTGTAGAATACGACACTGTGTATTAAACACCAGTATTTTTTAAAAACTCCATCTTTCCACGTTAAGCATCAGCACCTCTTTTTAAATATGAAGAGCACAAGCATTTTAAAAAAACTCGTAGAGCATCAGCATTTATTTACTCGGTCGATCGTAGATTCAGGGAAGGTCGGGAAACCCATTTATAGCTATACCATTTCCATGAAAATAGGCGCCACAATCGTTAAAAATGGACTCATCACTTCAAATAGGAAACACTACTCTATATTTAGTACAAAGTATTGTTTAATGAATCTCTGTACTACAAGACATCTTATCTACAGGATTACTGTGCATACTTACATCGCAAAGCTCAGAAGAAATCCGCTGATCTGGAAAACATTTTATCATTTCCCGCCTCTCAAAACTCCGGGGGAATTAAAAAGCAAGACAGCTTGCATTTCAAAACCTGTCCATTCCGAGGCTCAGAATTCTCTGCGGGAAAGCTAATCCGCATGGAATCATGGGAAAAACCTATCTGGCAGCCCGCTAAAATTAGATACTGTCGTGTGCTGCCATCTAGTGTATCGGTATTTAAATATTTGTTACAGTATTGTGAAATTACCAATTCTTTCACTTTGGGAAAATCTAAGGTCATTTTCTTCACATTTAAGAAGAAAAGTTCACCAATTAATCGTAAACTTTTTAAGTGATCTGGGGGGGGGGGGACCCTACAGCAAGCCACGTTAAATTGAAAAAGAAATAAAACTTTTTTGCAATTATCTCCTCAGGAAAAGTTTATGAAAATGCGAACGGTGTTTCTTCGCTTCCGATTCGGATCCCACGATATTAATAATAAACAAGTAAAAATTAAATTAAAAAAATCAAAAAACCACCTACTGCGTAAAAAGCGAACTAATTAATTATTTCTCATCACTGTGAAACTATTTTTCAGATTACTTACCTATCTTTTTTTATTTACTTGTATTGATGACTTTTAAGTTGTGTTTAATTGTTAGTTCCTATCTATAAACTCTGTTTTTATGAGGCCTATAGATGTCTATGAAGTTGCAGTAACGCTAGAGTTCCTACCTACACACTTCTAGGTTGTGTAATATTTAGACGGAGCTTCTGACTGTAAAATAATCAATGAAACATAGCCTTCATTTTGAAAGACCTACCCAATGATATGCCACTCAATAGGGTGCGTAATTTTTTTTTCTTCTCTACTGCCATTTTGTATTTTATGGACGCCATTTTGAATTTATGAAAACAAAAACTAGCCTATAACCAATAAACGGTTAAAACAAATAGATAGAGATCTCATTGTTTAAAATTCATCGAGCCGTTGGGATGTTTAGAGGATATAAAGAAATCCACATACCCATATAAGCGTGAAACACATAACCCTTCTTAGTAGTCGTGTAAAAAACGCACCACCGCCTGAGCAAAAAAATTTCGGAAATTAGGCTAGCTCATACCTGCCAATTTTCCCTTAAACTGATGTAAAATGTGAGTTAAATTGACTCGGGTCAAACACGTTTCGAACCAGAAATTTACTAAAGAAATTAAATCAAATAGGTTTCATAGAGAAACATGATTTTAAATCTTTTTAGTTGCGTTGGAGCTCTGTTGTGAGGAGGTCGTATGTTATATTTTCGCAGTGTGAATGGCAGGTGGAGCGGTTCGTTAGAATAGTCTTATCGCTATTTAAAGCTGCATTATGGCATCTACAGATGATCATGATTATATGATGGAAGTTATCGACAAAATATGTAATGGAGCGTTAAACAGCAACTTTAAGGACCAGTTTGACAGATTTTCATCAAATTTTGAAGACTATGCTAAGACTATATTGGGTGATTTTTACACCTTCGTTGATCAATATATTTTGGACATAAAGGCTAAAGACGGATATTCTGCTTCTGAGCAAGAAGAGGTAAGGAAATCTTGCCTTGATGCTTTTACTTTGCTTAAGGAGCCAACCCATGATAATTTGTTAAATTCAGCTACCTTCGTTTTTTTTTCTCTTTTAAATATAAGAAAACTGTTATTTTTTTTCTTACTAATACTAATCTTAAAAAAGAAATTTTCAATGCAGTTAAGAAAGGTGTTAAACGACCTATTTTGGAGGAGAGTTCGCCTATCCCTCTTAGTAATAAATATAAGAATATCGCTAGCGAAGTTACCCTAACTGAAAATGTGGATATAGATGAGTCAAATGTTAGTGAAAATACACAGGATGCTGTCAAAGTTAAAACATCTGTTAACCCTTTCTACGTCAAAGTCGACAGCAATTGGGCGACGGTAGCCCATGAAATTACGGAGTTAAACTCAGAAAAACCAAAAATAACACTAAAAGGCGAACGCATTGTTATACAATGTAACTCTGATAAGGACTTTAAAGCTACTCAGAAATGGCTAGACCAAAACAAAAAGAAATATACCACTCTTGATCCTAAAGAAATTCGACCCAAAAAATATGCATTAGGGGCCTCCCATGTTACACCGATACTAAAATTATCGAAGATAGTCTCAGGGAGCATGGTTTCGCAGTCACTATGGCTGCCATGCTTAAAAATCGTAAAACTGGCCAACCAATGCCGATATACATGGTAAATGTTATACCTCGTAAGAACTTTGAAGAAATTTACCAAATCAACGCTATACATTATATTTCTGTTAATATTGAAGCTTTTAATAGCAAAAATCGTGTAAAACAGTGTTACAAATGTCAAGGCTACGGTCACGCATCAGAAGTGTGTGGATTCGATGCTAAATATGTAAAATGCGGAGATCTACATTTAAGTACAGACTGTAAGCACAAGGGGCGTATTAAACCCACTTGTGCCAATTGTGGACTCGGGCACCCAGGGAATTTCCGCGGTTGTCGAAAATATCCCTATAGACTAGAAAATAAACAAAACCGTAAAACAAGTAATAGTGTCAGCAATCTCTCCCAAGAAACCCAAATCTCAGCGGATATTTTTAAGAATTATAATTACACCAAAAGTACTAAAGACTCTGAACCCTCTACTAGTAATGAAATATTAAACTCTGATATTAATGATAGTACTACCACAAACACCCATTCCTCCCCTACTATAGAAAATTTTAAAATTCCTACAAATTACACCAACGATATAAAAGATATTCTTAATATTTCCAACGAAGTTAAGCAAATTTTTCTAATCACTAAATTCTTAAAATGTATAAAGTCAACTCAACTCAATCTAAGAAACTTGATAACCCGATGCAAAAATTGATGGTTATATTAACTGAATTTCATAATCTTGCAAGTCAAATCAATATTAAGGAAGATTAATCGCTTCACTTGTTAAACTTTTTGCTTTCTTTCTGTTTGTGCTGTTTGTTTAAAAAAAAAAAAAAAAAAAAAAAAAAACTTTTTAAATTGCATATTATGCTCTCCTCATGTTATTATTCTTATTTTTTCCTTTTTTTTTGTTTTATTCACCTTCAAATTACTAGACTGGGTGGACGCCGTCTTCTTGCTGTCGTTTGCTCCCCTCGGCTTTTGCGTTTCTCTGTTTATTTAGTTTGAACTCTCCTCATTGTAGCTTTTTTACATTTTTATTCTTTTTTTCCTTGCAGTAAATTAAACTCTCTTGTAAATATGTATATAGTTAAGTTTATTATCATTTCTTCTATTTTGCTTGCATTGTGCTTGCATTTTTACTTATCATGCTATATTAAATGTATGGTCTCTGAATTGAGTCTTTTTTTTATGGGGCTTCCTTTGGTAGCTTTTTCGCCTGTCTTGGACATTTATTTGGATCATATAGACCGTTTTTTTTTTTTTTTTTTTTTTTATTAGTTATACTAACAATTTTTTTTCTTTTAAAAATTGTCTATCTTCTTAGCTTTTACTTTCTCTTTTTGTGGCTACTAGCCGCGTTTAAACGCTCTTTTTTCTAAGGTTCCCATTGCATTGTAACACGATATATATTTAGCCTGGATGTAAAGTTGCCAAGCAACTAGGGAATCCAAACACCAGCTAACATTGTTCCATTGTTCCATGATTTTAAATCTGTAGTGATACATCAAATAAAGGGCATAGCCGGATAAGCATTGGGAACATGCCTTTCAATCAAATTTCGTGATTTTTTCCCCAGTTTTGGCTACATATCTGACAGTATATTTCCCCTATTATCACCTTAATAATATTGACATTTAATGAGATAAAATGTTCTTTCAATTTTTTTAAAAACGGATTTTCTCAAAAACTGCTACACGGAATTTCATGCCATTAACTGAGGATATATAGATATCAAAGATGCATAACTGGTAATTTTTGTATAATTTTCTGTTAATAAAAACTGTGTGAAACAGCGAAATAAAAAAAAATAAATAAAAATCATATCTTATGTTTATCCGAAAATTACCATTTTCTTGTAAAAAATTCCCCATATGTGCCCGTATATTCTGTATAAATGCTGAAAGTTTGCGTTGGATACTACATATAAATATTTACAAAAATGTATGGTAAAAGTATTGAAATTCATTTTAAGGCGTTATTTGGGGCGGGGCTACTCAACTTCGACATTCGAAGAATTTTTGGAACAAAGTCAGCAGACAATGTGTCAACGTTTGTATTTTAGATTCCATTAAGCATATAAGCATTGTTTTTCAACTTCATGTTCATTTTGATATCGCCAGCGTTGAGAATATTGCTCATGTGTTCATTAAAATTTATTATGTGACTGTTTATTCAAAAAATTCTTCGGGTGTCGAAGTTGTGTATCTCTGACCCAAATAACGCCTTAAAATGAATTTCAATCATTTTAATATACATTTTTGTAAATATTTATATGTAGTACCCAACGCAAACTTTCAGCATTTATTTAGAATATACGGGCACATATGGGGAATTTTTTACAAGAAAATGGCAATTTTCGGATAACCATAAGATATGATTTTTATTTTATTAATTTTTTATTTAGCTGTTTTAGACAGTTTTTATAAACAGAAAATTATACATAAATTACCAGTTATGCATCTTTGGTATCTATATATCCTCAGTTAATGGCGTGAAATTCCCTGCAGCAGTTTTTGAGAAAATCTTTTTTTTTTTTAAATCGAAAAAACATTATTATCTCATTAAATATCAATATTTATAGGGTGATAATAGGGGAAATATACTGTCAGATATGTAGCCACATCTACGAAAAAAATCAGGAAATTTCATTGAAAGGCATGTTTCCAATTCTTATCCGGCTTTGCCCTTTTCTGGTTAGTAACGCGTATAACCTGGGTCAATTTAACTCACAAGTTTAGTTGAATGTTGGCAAGTATGCTCAAACTGTCTGTTTGAAGCTTAATCCCAAAGCGTTATAAGTAAGCGAACAAACTTAATGCTGGAATCAGGCGTAAATTAACATAGTTGCGCCACCTTGCGGACGGAGTGATAATTCACATACGCGGGCTTTTAGTGTGGCGCGTATTTCGTAAATCTTTAGTCACTCATAGAAATGAATTTTGTTCGCCACATTTATTGCGATATAATGGCGTAGCGAGAGGGGCATCCAGATGCACTTGGCACCACGAAGTTTTCTACTCCTTGTCGAAGCTACTTCAGTTATTAATCAAGGTGAAAAATACTTTATAATTTTAGTGGTGTGAGTATGAAAACAGTTAGGTATCTACCTGTAGTTCACACTCCATCCGCTACGTGACGCATGACCTTGATTGATGTGACCTCGCTTTCAATCTTGCGGATACTTCTCCCATTTAAGATAGGACGCTTACTTATATCGCTTTGCTTAATCCTTTCGCACGAGAGCAATTTGTTTAATTTTTAATCTTTTGCCACCGGTTTTTAAAACAGAATTTTTCTGTAATTGAATCGCGAAAATGCTCTGATTGAATAAGGTAAACATTGCAATAAAGAATAACTGGCTGGAATAATGAAGGATTCTGAGCATCTTAAAGAGCACGTTTACCGGTCGCTCGTCTTCAAGAATTAAATCATCGATTCTTCATTGCCGCAGATTCCGCAGGAAACAGAAACTACTTTTCAAAAATATACATTTTCTGCATAAACAATGCATTACTTGAAAAAAACTTTTATGTACTTACAACACTTCCCCTTAATATATTTCCGGTGAGAACATTAATAATATGTTTTTACTACCCACAATTATTACTCATAAAAAGAATTATCCTTACACAGAGAACTGAATGCTATGCAAACAGTAGCCTGCAAATTTCGCTTTGAAAACACAAAATTATCTTGAAGGCAGCTAGTTTTTTTTACTGCAGCTGCTGTAGTTTTACTCTCTTTCTACGGACAGCTGTGCCCGCATAAGTTTCCAGTCTGGAATGTTCATGTCAGTGCTCTTCCTTTGTTTACCAAGTCAAATAAAAACATAATTTAAACAAAAATGTTTAGTTGATAATTAAAATAAACAATTATGATACATTATAATAAATAAATATTCTGGCTTGAAACTGATTTATTTAATTTGGGGTGTGTATGTGGGGGGGGGGGCGGGGAGAGAAGGGGGTACGTCTGTTAGCTACGGTGAACTCTCAATGGATAATTAAGATTTTCGTTCATAATAATTGTTTGTATAGTGTTAATTAGGCGTTTATCCCCTTGAGGGGCAAGTAAGTGTGTTGCTTTAATGTCGAATTCACACCGGAATCTGCAAAAAGATTTCTTGCAAAATTACGAAAAAGCATCACAAAAGTTAGATAAGTAAAATTTATAAAATTTTCTCGGGTGCAAATCTTCATTAATCGTAGGTGATATAAATATATCCCACCGCCCTTCAACGAGTTAAACGTAACTGTGAAATCGATATTTAAAATTTTACAACGAAGTGCAAATGTCTCAAAAATTAGTCACGGTCATTTCACGATAGAGTCACAAAATGGCGACCATTTAAGAGTGATAATGCTACGAAATAAATATATCCCCATATAATAAATAACGACGGGATAAATATGGCCCCATAATTTAAATAGTGACGGAATAAATATGCCACGTTAACTGATAATTGTTGATCGCTTGGGAAGACTGTGCTGCTCTTCGCTACAATGTGGATGTCATATACCTGCATGTAAAATCAGTGGTAGTGAGAATTCTCTCCTTGAGAGATTATAGGTGGAATAGAGATACCAAACATGTATTGCTTTTATTAATTTATGAACAGTTACGGGTGAAAAAAAACGAAATTTTTATAAGCAAATCAACTTACTGAGGTAAAAAAAAATGTCACCCGAACAGCATTCGGACAAAGCTGGTATGTGGTTAATTATAAGTTTGTCCTTCCTTATTACTCAACAAAAGCTAAATTCCAAACCGTTATTTTAACCCCTTAATTCTCGCTCCCGTCATATTCTCGGCTGTGTCTTTTACTCAAATTGTTTGATTCCCACCAGTTTTATAAAATAGTGAAATTGGCTATGTTTTAGTATCGTTTTTCCTGTCATTAAATAAGGTGAATATTTCTTTTTCATAAAAGTGGTGCCAATGAGCAATTTGAATATTTCAACCGTAATTTAATTCGAGCGTTAAGGGGTTAAAGATTTAAATCTACACTAAGACGCAAAAGTTTAGACAATGACGTCATTCAGCTTTAAAATGTAGAATTATGACGTCAGAATTACAAAAACCTGTAAATATATTCAAAAACTGATTTAAAATGCTATGTACAAAAGACAGTCGTTTTATTTGCTATAATATTAATTTTTTTCATAAAAATTCAAATGTGCTTGTCGCAAAAGTTTAGACACTATTCTAAATTTCTTTGAATATTCGCTGGCATATGCAAATTTAGAATCGATGATGTCACAAATTTGGAGTACTTAAGTTCTGCAAACGATTGCGCTTCATAGTCGACATGCCGAGAGCTAAAGAAATTCAAGTGAAAGAGGTTTCAAGGATTTGGCAGTTGAAAGGTGAAGGGAAGAGCGTTTCTGAAATTTCTGCTATTATTAATAGGTCAAAAAAATCTATTTATCGAGTTTTATCGAGTGGTTCCGAATATAAAGCAAAATGTCGATCTGGGAGGCCACGTGTGACAAATGTACGAGAGGATCGCCTGATACAAAGACTAGCGAGTACTCAACAAATGAGCGTACGTGGAGTTCAAAGTTCATCGGGACTCTCTGTATCAAAGGATACGATTCGTAGACGAATTTTGGAAAAAGGAACAATCGTTTATAGCAAAATGCAGAAGAAACCAGCTCTGAAACCATATCATAAGTTACAAAGACTTATGTGGGCTCTAAAGCATATGTCATATGGAGAGAAATGGCAGTCAGTCATATTTAGCGATGAAAAAAAGTGGAATCTGGATGGTCCAGATGGTTGTTTATCGTATTGGCATGACTTGCGGAAGGAACCTCGACGTTTTTTTAGTCGCAGACAAGGAGGGGGCTCGGTGATGGTTTGGGCAGCCTTTTGCTATAATGGACAAGTATCTCTGACCTTCACCAGTGGTCGTCAAACTTCACAGCATTATACACAGACATTAGAAGAAAACCTACTGCCATTTGCTGAGCTTCTAGGGGGTCCTCAGTGGGAATTTCAGCAAGACAATGCTTCAATTCACACTGCAAAACATTCAAAATCTTGGTTTAATTCCCATAATATAAGAGTTCTCGACTGTCCAGCATGTAGCCCAGATCTTAACCCTATAGAAAACCTTTGGAGCATCATGTGTCGCAAAGTTTATAGCAACGCTAGACAATACTCTTCTGAAAAGGAACTTAAGACATCTATTGAGAATGCATGGTACGATATCGATCCACAAACTATGCAAGATTTAGTTTCTTCCATGCAATCTCGTGTATATGACGTAATACATAAGCATGGATGCGCAACCAGGTTTTAAAAATTGTTTATTTCGATTTTATTTAATTTGTGTCTAAACTTTTGAGACAGCAGTTTATTTTTGTTACCATTTAATTTATTGCAATATGCACAATTCCACTTTTCTTTGTTATAAATATTGTTTATATGTACAGCACATTAATTTCAAGCAGTGATTTGAAAATTGAATAAATATTTTTCAAAGTATGTAAGAATTTCTTCATTGTCTAAACTTTTGCGTCATAGTGTAATTGCAAAACAGTTTCAAATTTTGTTCTCTAACATCTTACAAGCCATTGGCGTGAATACAATAATTTTTTTTTTAGAGTTGTGAAAATGAATTTTACTGCGGTTCCTGAATTTTTTTAAGTTACATGGAGGAAAAACTATTTGCGGGCTTTTACAAATAAAACGAAACGAATCTCATTCTTTGCGACAAAAATGTATCTAGTTGTGATGCTTTGCCATCTAATGAATTTTAATTCATTTCCGGAATAAAATATGAATTTTCCAGTAAACATTTGTCATGCAGATTTAACATTAGCGTCCTTAAATTTTAATGCAGTCTAACGCTATAAAAATAATAATAAAATGCATAACTCAGGGCTGCCAAAGGCGACTATTTTTATAATCTATTTACTCTACTATTTAAAAAAAAATAATTTCTCTTGCACGTCTAGTTAATGTGTATCTGAAAGATTTTTGTTTTGAAAAAATGGTGCGAGATGGAATTAAAAAAATAATTGGTAGTGGCAGCCCTGATAACTGCGCATGATTCGAGGCTCATTTAACACTTTTCCTACGAGTCGGGACATATACGTCCCCATGGAATATTTTATTTTATTTTATTCGCATCAGTTTTTAAAAAAAATCTCCTTCTTATGGTTATAAGTGCTAGTATATTTTCAAGACAAATTTACCATAAAGTACTTTTTTGTAAATTGTGATTCAATTAAAGATAGTCACCAGCCGTCGTGAGTGAATCAGTCTTAACCCATTACCCGCTGATGGTGAGTTCACGCAACGATCAAAATAAATGTACATATTTACGTTATTTACAAATCCACCACTATTTTTGAATTAAAAAATTGTCCTTACTTAAAGACAAAAATTTTAAGATTATATAAAGCGAAAATTATCTTTCAGAGTTTATGTGGGCAAACAACGTTCATCTAAAAAGTTGAAAATTTCAACCTTATAGTTTTGGCGGTTAATGGGTTAATAAGGGTGAAAAGTTAAAGGGTGATTTGGCTATAGAGGGCCAAAAGAAAGATGGTTTTTAATTTTTTTTTCTGGAACAGGAATTAAGATTTTAGCTCCCGGTTTTGTGCATGTTAATTTATTATCATATGAAGAACATTTCCAAATTGTTTTCTTTAAAAAAACTGATTATATGGCTCGAGTTGCATCGGTTGATGTCCTAGCGTGTGCGCATGTACTTTCAATCGGGCAGGATCCGATAGATCGCCAGCAGTGGCGTGGCGTGAAAATTTTCGGTGGTCATCGCAATTATTTAAGTTTGTGGTGAAAAATTATTAACTCTAAAATTCAATGGTTGAATGTTCAAAAAAGAAACTTTAAATCTTACCTTCACTTATACATGAACTCCAAATGTTCTGCTAAAACTGGATCGTAGAGTTTTAAAAGCTTATTAAGAGTTTTAAAATATTGCTTGGTCATCGCCGCATCCAGCGATGACCGGACGCCACGCCACTGATCGCCAGAGTCGTCTGCAATCGATTTTTGTTAAGGATTATTGAAGTAGATAATTTTTCCTGGAGCTTCAAGCACTTTTTTTTTTATCAAAAAGTTGAAAATCAACGAAAATGATTGCAAATAGATCCATTAGAAAAAAAGGGTCTGTTTCTGACCCATTTTTTCGCCCTTTGGCGTTCTTCTAAAAATGTCTATTTTTTATAAACATGGCGGAAAGTGGTCCAAGCTCCAATAAGTTATATTATCTTTAATTTAAAAGAAAATTTAGCAATATCTGTTCAATGGTTTTTGCATTCTGATCCCACACAGTTTGAAAAAAGTCTTTTTGAGTAAAATGCATTTATAGTGCTCTAAAACTGTTCAAGTTTGTGAGTGCGTTGCTCTAAAGAACTAAATGACTAAGAAAGGACTTTGAATTCGGACAAATCGGTTTACAGGGATAATCTATGGACTATAGGGAATTAAAAAATGTAAGAAAAAAAATCGATTTTTTTTTTTCAACCGAAAAAAAAACATATTCCGCCTTAGGTTTCAAATATTAGTTTTAAATTCTGATACTACTTATAAAATGCTTCAAACTATTTAAACTCTGGCACCGGAATAAATAACAAATTAAATTATTAATTTAAAATATGATGCCAAATTATTTATGCTATAAACTTTTGGGTATTGATCATGTAACTATGTCTTCTGGGACATATGAAATTAAACTAAATGCATCTAACATAGGGAGGTTCAAATGCTTTTTTTACAAAAGTGACCGGCTTATCTCTGCCACATAGGGACTGTGCATATATAACGTTATCATTTTAGGGGGGAGGGGGGTCTGCCACATGATATCATAAGATTTCGGTTGGGTGTGTGTGTGTGGGGGGGGGGGTTGTCTTTTGTTATCGTTAGCATTTCTGATACAACAAACTTTTCTTTTTTTTATATTTTTAACTTGGTCTTCACATAAAAATAGTTTGTTATCTTTTTTTAGATCACAGGCTATCAAAGTCTGATAGCTAATGTGCCCGCCGGTTCTGTATGTATGTATATCCCAGACAGCATTTCTAATTTGCAGAAGTCTTGGTTTGAAAACCTGCAAAGTTGCAGCTCAGCATGACAAGACTGAAAGTTCATAACAAGACTGCAGAAAGATAACGCAAACGCCGAAGTCGCCACACTTTGAACTTGCAGTTAACTTGTTGTGCAAGTTAAATTCATGCTGTATCAAATTTACTGTAAATTAACAAAGCGATACAAGTAAGCGTACAATGTCAATACTGGAATCGGGAGTATAGTGACACAGCTGCGCCATCTGGTGGACGGGGTGAATAATGCAAATACGCGGGTTTTCAGTTTGACGTCATATATAACAGAATATCTACTATCTGCGCATCTCTTGCACATATTTTCTGAATCTTTACACACTTATGGAAGATGAATCTTGTTGAACTATTATTTTAACACAGTCAAACTGACTGGTAAAGTTATCATACGAATTGAATATTTCCAACTGAGCGAAAAAATGCCCAGGCCGGGAATCGAACCCAGATCCTTGGCTTACAAGGCCAATGCTTTTCCATTTAAGCTAACTGGGCCGACAACCAGCCAGCATATTTCGCTCAGATAACCTTATTGGTAGGAACATCTGGTCTGTCATGTAGACAGCTCAACAGACAGCTTCTGTTGAGCTGTCTACATGACAGACCAGATGTTCCTACCAATAAGGTTATCTGAGCGAAATATGCTGGCTGGTTGTCGACCCAGTTAGCTTAAATGGAAAAGCATTGGCCTTGTAAGCCAAGGATCTGGGTTCGATTCCCGGCCTGGGCATTTTTTCGCTCAGTTGGAAATATTCAATTCATATGAATCTTGTTTACCAGATTTATTTCAAAATATTTTTATTACAGCTTGTTTTGATAAAATTATGTAAATAAAAAAAAATACTCGCGATGTCATTTTAATTCGGAAAGAAAGCACTAATACTACGGAAGCATTATTGCATTTTGCCCTTAAACTAAAATGACATCGCGACTTTTTTTTTTAAATACACATATTTTTATCAAAACAAGCTATAACAAGGGCGGACATTGATATTCAGAAATAGTGGTGAACATTGCCTTGTTTGCACAAGGGTTCACCATCCCTGCTGTAGGTAATAATAATTCAATAATAATTCAATAATATTTCAATAATAATTACAAAATTCATATATTCCGCACAGAAAATTTTGAAAAAAAAAACAAAATTATACATTGATATTTAAGTTTGCAAAAAGTATGTTCATAAATAAATCAGTATGATAAGATTTCAATTTTAATAAAGTCTGAATACAGTAGTTAAAAGTAATTTAATGTTAACGAGTCAAATTTGTGAATATTTTAATTTAAAATCTGTCATTCAAATTATTTCCAATTTAGGATCTATCTATCTATATTATAAAGGACAAACATATCTGTGCGTAACGCATACGTCATTTTGCGAATGGCAACAATTTGAAATTTGAAATAAAATTTTGGTTTTGCAATTT
The DNA here is from genome assembly GCA_963932465.1 of Maratus speciosus. Lineage (NCBI taxonomy): Eukaryota > Metazoa > Arthropoda > Arachnida > Araneae > Salticidae > Maratus > Maratus speciosus. Next base: position 257,989,315 of record OZ010798.1, on the reverse strand, counting down.
TCTGTACTGCAAATTTTTAAACTTCTAAACATCGCACATTTTAAATTTTTACACCATCGTATAAGAAAAAAATGCTCTTTTAAACGCAATTTGTTTGAAAGCTGTATCTCCATTTATTTTTGAGATATTAATTTTTTTGTAGTTTTTAATACCATTTTTCTTATCGTGGCAACAAAAGTACCTCATTTCTATTGAAAGTCATTGAAAGTAAACGGAAAATAGTCGAAAATAAGAGATACTGTATCTTTTTGTTGCCATTTTATCATAAAAACTGAAAAAAAAAGTTGAAATTAAAATGTGGGCTATGTCAAGAATATTGTCTGTTATTCCGTGATAATGACGTCATATGCACAATTTTCTATAGACGAAGTTTAAGACTGCATTGTAAAAGTGGATTGCTTTAGCGGATGCAAATGACGTCATTTTATAAAAAAGCGTGTATTTTAATTCTTAAACCTGAATTATGTTTGGTAGAAGTAGGTCATTTTCACAGCCCAGCTGCTTTGAAATTCTTCACAGGTGAAAAGGCTTCACTTTTGAAAATAATGTAATCGAAATCACACACTGTTAAAACGCAATGTTTTACAAAAATTTAGAGTGTCTTTATAAAAGAGATTTGACATGTAAATAATAGCGATATATATTACAAAAATTGATGATTCTCGCCTGGATGGATTTGCTTCGCCGAGTTAGACAAGCAAACAAATAATTGTGTTTAAAATAATATCGTGTTCGTGAAGTTTTTGTCGAAAATTCTCTCGATAATAAAATTTGAATGCTATTCTTTAGGACATTGTACTATAATTTTATCAAAATAACATAATTTGCTTAACTTAATTTTTCCTAATTTTAAATAATCTATACATTTAAAACACAAGTGTGTTTTTTAGTCATCTGCCCTGATTTTTCTGCTGAACCAATTTTACTGATTTTTTTTTTTTAACAGAAAGCTTTTCCTTTGTAGATGTGATTGCACTATCTGTTTGTTTTTTTTAATATTCCCACTTTTATATTTTAATTTTAAAAGCATTTTATGAAATTTCTTCAAAATGATGAAAATTAGATAGCTTTCATTATTGCAGACAAGAGAGATATAATGAGGTATTTTTAACTTTATTCATGCTATTTTCTGATAAAAATTCAAAATTTTTGATAAAAATATTCTATACGGTTTAGTGGCGCAAAATCCCATTAGGAGCAGAATATTATATTAGCGGCATAATAACGGAAAATGACATGCTGCTTTTGAAAACACGCATTTTTCCTCATAAATTTTCTATATTGTTTTTCCTTCTGCATGTGTACTGATACTAAGTTTCCGACACTAGGCGATTTGCTTATTTAAATGAAAATGAAGTCATATTTAAAAGAAAACGATCTATTTTTTAGATAAAACTAAACATTTTAACTCAAATGCGTCTAAAAAACATAAATTATGAAATTTTTTACCCTCTGGAATTGAGATTAGAATCTCAAGTAAAGAGTGCATCTGTTCACATAAAAGATGTTGCTGACAATCGTGACTTCAAGTTTTGAGTTAAAATTATTTTTAATGATCAAACAAAATACAATTTTTTTTAAAATGATGAATATGGATTTGAGAAGTGCGTATGCAAATTTTGAGAAGGTGAAAATTGCTGTTTTCATTCCGAAATCCAAGCATAAGAGCCCCAATTGATAACCACATCCTAATAACTTATCTTTATTATATTTTACTAATTAAGTATCTATATTATAAAGAACAAACGTATCTGTGCGTAACGCTGACGTCATTTTGCGAATGGCAACCCTTCACGATTAAATTTCGGTCTTGAAATTTTCGCTACTGCAATTTTTTAATCTTCTGACCATCGTACATTTTTTATTTTCGTCGCGCAGGGAAAAAAATTTACTTTCAAATACAATTTGTTTAAAAACTGCATTCATTGACTGATGTATTATATTTTCTAAGATAATTTTTAAGCATGGTTTTTTTTTTAAAGATTACCTTATCACTTGCCGGTTTCAATACATAATAATAATAAACATTTTGCATATAAAGCAACAAACATTTTTCAGCATTTGTTTCTGACTATTTTTGCATAACGAAATTAATACTTCCTTTATAAACAAAAATAAACGAATAATATTAAAAAAACCACCAATCTAACATATTTGTGACAGACAAATTAACGAAATTAATACTTATTTTTATAAACAAATAAAAGAATAATATTTAAAAAACACAAATCTAACATATTTGTAATCGTACAAGTTAAATTTCTAGATCACCAAATAGGATTTTTTTTTTCGAATGGAATTTGTTTGCAAAGTTCACCTCGGTTTACTGATTGTGTGTGGTTTTAAAAATAATTTTAAAGCATGAAATATTTTTTAATTTATCTATATCGCGCGGAGCTCGATTACGAAAGATTAATACGATTGCCCTTAAAACAAAATAAAGAGTTCATCATTTTCTTACGGCTAATATCCATTAAAAAAATTCCCTGTGAATAAACAAATAAAATAATATAAATAAAACACAAATTTATGAGACATGTATAAGCTCTGAAATTATCAGAATATAAAAGGATGCCATAAGTAGCAAAATCTTGGCAAATAACTCTTAACATGCGGCTAATAAGAAAATATCGCTTTTGATAAACATTAAAAATTTATTTGATTGTATAATTCGTATTTTCCATATGAAAAATGCTTTTCTAATGTAAGTGGGCATTCTAAAAAAAATATTGCATATAAAAAATTATTAGTTTTCAATTAAAAAAAAATGTGTTCGCCTATATTCCTTAACCCGGGAAGCCCGGGTACGATTCCCTAGTAATTTTAATAGTAAAGTGTAATCGTTGGATATTTGCTAAATTCTTTGCTTTTGCGAAGAGTTTGTCAGGATCTATTTTAACCCATTTTCGGCCAAAGGTGCGTAAACGCACCATTGCAATAAATATTTTTTTGTTAACATGACGAATATTTTTCACTAATTTTATTTTTCTGCTATTTTTAAAGGCTCTGGAGACATCTATAAAATATCAGTAATTCAATTAGAGTAAACACTTTCTGTTGAGAAATTTTCAAATTACGCTAGTTTTTTTCAAATTGAAACGGTTATTGACAAATTCGACTTTTTGAAAATGTATAATTATTTCACTTGAGATTAATCATATGTTTTTATAATGTATTAAAGTTGCAAGTTCTGTAAATAAAATAATAATAAAACAAATGTCATAAAAAATTTAAAAAAATTATTAATTTTAAATTTAATGGTGCGTTAGTGCACCATTGACCGAGTGCATGAAATTGCCGAATGCATTTTATTTCTGAAACAAAATATTATTTTTCATGCACAAATTTTTTTTTTTGCCTTAATGAATGTAATTTAAGCATATTTCAATGAAAATAATACCGCATTTTATAAAATTTCTATGCTTGGCCTAAAATGGGTTAATACATTTTTAGAAGCTAATTTAGTGTTGCTAGTGGCTACTTTTTTTATATTCGATTGCCACCACTTTTTTGAATTGGTAAAATTCCCCTGCCTTAATTAATATGCCATTAGATAAGGCGAATTTTACAATTTCAAAAGAGTGGTGTCAATAAAAAATTCTCTACTTAAAAAGAGTAGCCCACTGGCAACACTGGGCTAATTCCAGTATATTTTAAAACAGTTTTGATAGTAACTAAATTATTATTTGAACTTTCGGCAAGAAATAATATTAAATTAATATAAAAGTCAAAATAGTTTTTTTTTACTTTAACACCTTTTATGATCATCGATTGTTTATTTATATTTCATCGTTCAGTTTCATGACTGCATTTCTCTGACTTGGTAGAAAGCAGAAATAAGTACATTTATTAAAAAAAATATTTCATTTTTGCACTATTTCTTTTTTAAGATATGGTAACAAGAAAAGGAAAAAGCAATATTTAATCTACCTTTTCATCATTTCTAAATTGTTTTCAATATATTATCATAATTATTTAATCATTAACTATGAATTGATAAAAGCGCAATTTTTAATATTACACTCTCTATTTTTTCTTTGTATGATATTTTCTATTTTATCCTGCTTAAAATTTTTCACTCTTGCCGCAATTTGTCACAATCAGTTGTCAAATTTTAGAGAGTACAAAATTTTTGCTTCAAAATTAACTCCATAGTTGTTGTAACTTGTATACAGTTGTAACTAGTGTTCGGCAGGTTGAAGGATTTTACTATTGAATGAATCATTCGAAGATGCGCCAAAACATATTTTCCAAGCTTTGAAAATATTTTTTATCAATTACCACCAGAAATTTTTAATAAATAATAGAAGCAAGAGTATAGTTCCCAAGCGCCTTACCCTGTACAATCGATTATCTTCAGAAAATTGTACAATGAAACGGATTACGATGTTTCATGGGGTTCTTAAATGGTTAATAATTAAAATAGGATACTACCTTTTTTATACAAAATTTCTTTCAGAAATTGTATTTTCTAAAAACAAACGTTGGCAGCTATGCTTTTGCTCATGTACCGTCCCCTGAATACCAGGCCTGAGCGCTGACACAAAAATGGCGGCTGCCGAAGTCGGATTTCTTTTAATGCAGGTACAGTCCCTCAAACGTAGACACCAATATTTTATAAAAGATTTCTCTGACTCATTTAATCTCAGAAAACTAAAGGGGGAAAAAACTTAAAAAAAATTATTGGTACGAATATTTAAGGGACCGTTCACGCGCTGAAAAAAATCCGCCTTCGGCAGCCGCCATTTTTGTGTCAACGCTCAGGCCAAGTATTCAAGGGGCGGTGGCTCATGGCCGAATGATGCATTCGAATAGTAAAATCATCCATTCTGCCCATCACTAGATGCCATCATAAAGAATAAATACTTGGCGATTTAAGATGCGCCTGGACTAACAGAAAAATGACTTGAAATTAATTTATTAAGTTAGATAAATTTTAAAGTTTTGTAACGTCACTGGATACACACTTGTACACATATTTTTTATATATTTAACGAATCTGGAAGTGAGTGAAAAATCGATTTGAACCAAATTTCAGAACTTGACAGCGAAAGATAGGAGAAAATCTGGTCGTGAAGTCACCAAATCGAATATATCGTCGGTTACCAGGTCAAACTATCTAATGTGAAAACATTGTGCTACTTTTTTAAAATCCAGATTTCTTGATTGGCACCATTTTTTCCGAAATGGTAAAATTCCCCTTGTTTTCGCCTTAATTAATATGCCAATAAATACCATAACAATCTACGCTCAAATCGCCGTTTTTGCGGAAAATTAATATTTTGATTTTATTATTTTAAATTATTAAGTCAAACCTTTAGGATTCCAAAAATGCCTTATTTTTAGTTCAGCGATAGTTAGAAGCAAATTTATAGCCCAAAATATAAACCTTTGTACATAAGTTTTTCGACCATCTTAACTTGCGTTTTCTGAAAAACTGCGTTTTTCATTGTTTACGTTTACAAGAAACCTCATTTCTTAAAAAGGTTCAAAGATATTGAAATAAAATTTGGTCACAGTGTTCTGCTTATCTACCGGTAAGTTATGAAGCAAAATACAGCTTTTAAGTATGTATATATTAATTTAAGAGCTGTTTTTATTGAAAAATACACGTTTTTTTATCATGTTTTGTATACGAAATTTGGCATATGTTTTTAAATTTAAGAGGTATTGCAAATATTTTGCTTCATAACACAGGTAAGTAGTTTACTAATATATTCTTGAAAAAAAAGTAAACTATATTGAATAGATTTTGTTATAGAAGGTTTGCCATAAACGCAATTCTTTGCAAAAATTTGACTATATATTGCATTAATTTGAAAAGATAATGTGTATAATTTTCTATTTAGTATTGTGAAATTAGCAATTCTTTCACTTTGGGAAAAATCTAAGGTCATTTTCTTCACATTTAAGAAGGACAGTTCACTAATTAATTGTAATCATTTAAAGTGATCTGGTGGGGGGGGGGGGACACTACAGCAAGCCACATTCAATTGAAAAAGAAATAAAACTTTTCTTGCTATTATCTCCTCAGTAAAAGGTACAGTCAATCAAGGTAACTTTGAACCACGGGGTGTAACTTTGCACCACCTCCTATTTTTCAATATTTTTGACTCTAAAAGACTGAATAAACTCCAGAACTGTGCTCTGTTGGCAAGTTTCTAAACTGGGATTTCTACTCTTTATTTTAGAAAATAAATTAGAAACATTATACTCAATTAAATGCATAATCTAACTATTTTTGTGAAGTACTGTTTTCAAGGTAATTTTGAATGTTTTTTTGAAGTTGTTGTAATCCAATTAAATTTTCATAGTAAGTAACAATATACTCATTTATCAGACATATTATTATCTAAATGTTGTAATATTTTGTGATTATTTATTTATTAATAGTTAATAAAATGTAAAATAAGAAGGCACTAGCATTTTACCGCAATTTCAGGGTAATGTACTCATTTATCAATACTCATTTATCAGACATATTATTATCTAAATGTTGTAATATTTTGTGATTATTTATTTATTAATAGTTAATAAAATGTAAAATAAGAAGGCACTAGCATTTTACCGCATTTTCAGGGTAATGTACTCATTTATCAATACTCATTTATCAGACATATTATTATCTAAATGTTGTAATATTTTGTGATTATTTATTTATTAATAGTTAATAAAATGTAAAATAAGAAGGCACTAGCATTTTACCGCATTTTCAGGGTAACTTTGAGCCGGCTCAAAGTTACGCTGATGCTTATAATTTACTGATTATAGGTGCTACTGTCGAAAATTTCCCATATTTGCACGTATATTTTATATAAATGCCGAAAGAGTGCATTAGATATAACATGTAAATATTTTCACAAATATGTGTGAAATACATAAAATTAATTTAGAGGCGTGATTAGGGGCGGAGCTACTCAAATTTGACATTTCATACGTTCGATGTTTTTTATTCTGGTTTGAATAATACTAGTACTTGTATGTATTACTGTAACTATGGATATATTTTTGAGTTAAAACATCGAAAACTGTTTTCATTGCATTTTTATGTTTTATATGAACAATAAACAGGTTTTTTTATTTCTAAATGTTCATGGTTCTCTTCTTCCACTTTTCTTATGCCTGATATTTGTTGTAATATCATAAGTTATACAAATCTTGTGGTGTTGGGAAATGTAAATTCAGAGTCTTTACATATCTGAAAACATTTTTTGGGGTTTAAAGTTATCCGGACTACAATACTTTTTTTTATAATGAATTATTTTATATAAAAATTTATCATATGGTGCAAAGTTACCCTAAATGCCTGAGTAACTTTGAACCAGGCTAAAAATCCATTTTTTATTGCTTTTATCCTTATTATTCCTTAATTTTTGATAGTCAAACAATAATTTAGGATCATTTCTTCTCTTTTATGCCCCTAGCAATATTCTTCAAATAAGAGTGTGGCATATGAAAATAGAGAAAATGCTGATCAAAGTTACCCTGATTGACTGTAATAAAAATGTCAACAGTCTTCGCTACCGATTCGGATTCCACGATACTAATAATAAAAAAAGCACCACCGTCTGAGCAAAAAAGATTTCGGAACTTAGGCAAGCTCATACTTGCCAACTTTCCCTTAAACTTCCGTAAAATGTGAGTTAAATGGACCCGGGTTAAACACGTTTCGAACCAGAAATTTACTAAACAAATGAATTCAAATAGGTTTCATAGGGAAACATGATTTTAAATCTGTAGTGACACATCAAATAAATTTTCTGGTTAGTGACGCGTATAACCTGGATAAATTTAACTCACACTTTACGGAAGTTTAGTTGAATGTTGGTAAGTATGGGCATGCTGTCTGTTTGAAGCTTAATTTGTGCGAGGGCCTTTTGCTTAATTTTTAATCTTTTACCACCGGTTTTTCAAAACAGATTTTTTTCTGTAATTGAATCGCAAAAATGTTCTGATTAAATAAGGTAAACTTTGCAATAAAGAATAACTGGCGGTGGTAATGAAGGTTTCTGGCACGTTTACCGGTCGCTCGTTCCCAAGAATTAAATCATCTATTCTTAAATGCCGCAGATTCCGCAGGAAACAGTACCTACTTTTTAAAAATATACATTTTCTGCATAAATAATATATTACTTGAACAGCGAACAGTAGACAGTTCCAGGAGCTTCCCATTTGCAGTGCAAACCCACGCCTTGTCGATGAGTATTTGTGTTGCACATCATAAGAAAAAAAAGTAAATGTTAGTCTAAGTGTAGCGAAATCACTACTGTATTAGAGAGTTCGATAACTCCCAGCGTCACAGCCGAGTATCAAGGACAGAAAGAAGTAAAAGAGAGAGAGGGAAGTCTATTTAAGTGGCATGCTTTTACTACACACAATTATTACTCATAGTAAGAATTATCCTTACACAGAGAACTGAATTCTATGCAAATAGTAGCCTGCAAATTTAGCTTTCAAAACACAAAATTATCTTGAGGCAGCTATAGTTTTACTGTCTTTCTACGGACGGCTGTGCGCGGATAAATTTCCAGTCTGTAATGTTCAAATCAGTGCTCTTCCTTTTTTTACCAGGTCAAAAAAAAATATGGTTTAAACAAAAAATGTTTAGTTGATAATTGAAATAAAAAATTATGATACATTATAATAAATAAATATTCTGGCTTGAAACTGATTTATTTAAGTTGGGGTGTGTATGTGGTTGGGGGCGAAGGGGGTAAGTCTCTTAGCTACGGTGAGCTCTCGATGCATAATTAAGATTTCCGTTCATAATAATTGTTTGTATAGTGTTAATTCGGCGTTTTCACGTCACTGTGAAATCGATATTTGAAATTTTATAGCGGAGTGCAAATGTCTCAAAAATTAGTAACGGTCATTTCACGGTAGAGTTCCAGAATGGCGATCATTTGAGAGTCATAATGCTACGAAATAAATATGCCCCATATAATAAATAACGACGGGATAAATATGGCCCCATAATTTAAATAGTGACGGAATAAATATGCCACGTTAACTGATAATTCTTGATCGCTTGGGAAGACTGTGCTGCTCTTTGCTAGAATGTGGAGGCCATATACCTGCATGTACAATCAGTGGTAGTGAGAATTCTCTCCTTGAAAGATTATAGGTGGAATAGAGATACCAAACAAGTATTGATTTTATTAATTTATGAACATTTACAGGAGAAAAAAAACGAAATTTTTATAAGCAAATCAACTTACTGGTGTCGAACAAAATGTTATCCGAACAGCATGCGGACAAAGCTGGTATGTGGTTAAATGTAAGTGTGTCCTTTCTTATAACTCAACAAAAGCTAAATTCTAAATTATTAGTTTATAGGCATAAATCAAATAGCAAAACAGTTTGAAATTTTGTTCTCTAACATGTTACAAGCCATTGGCGTGAATACAGTAATTTTTTTTTAAAGTTGTGAAAATAAATTTTATTGCAGTTCCTGAATTTTAATAAGAAAAAACCTTTTGCGGGCTTTTACAAATAAAACGAAACGAATCTCATTCTTTGCGACACAAATGTATGTAGTTGTGATGCTTTGCCATTTAATGAATTTTAATTCATTTCCGGAATCAAATATGAATGTTTCCAGTAAAAGTTTGTTATATAGATTTAACATTAGCGTCCATAAATTTTCATGCATTCTAACGCTATAAAAGGAGTAATAAAATAAATAACTCAAAGCTGCCAAAGACGACTATTTATTTAATCTATTTACCCAACTATTTTTTAAAAAAATATTCCTCTTGCACATGTAGTTAATGTGTATCTGAAAGGTTTTTTTTTTTTGAAAAAATGGTTGGTAGTGGCAGCCCTGATAATTGCGCATGATTCGGGGCTGATTACATGTTCGTACGCTTCGTTCAATTTTGTAGACAAGAAAATTTTTCGGCATTAGTATTTTCTTATAGAATATCTCTTCTTAAAAGAAGGCGAAATTTTGTGCCTTTAACCTAGATTTCTTTTTCTATAAAAAGGTACTGGTAGTTCTCCTGGAAAAATAACAGTATCCGAACGAACCATGTTTAACACTTCTCCGACGAGTCGGGACATATACGTCCCCATGGTCTATTTTGCTTAAAGAAAATCTCTGTCATATGGTTATAAGTACTAGTATATTTCCAAATCTACCATATCCCCCCAGGGGGATACCTTCTTTAGGTATTCACGGGCTTCGCAACCCCGGGCACCTGAGCGATCTTTCTCTTTTCCTTTTCCTCTTTTTTCTCTTGTCTTTCTTTTCTCTTTGTTTCACTCTCGTTGTGGTTTCCTTTTCGAAGGTGAGGGCAATTCTCCATGAGCCGATATCATCCTGTATATCGACTCATGGGGAATTGTAAACCACCCACGTGTTTGCCGTGCGTGGCGACCCGTGTCCCTGGAAAGGGGGATCCTGGCAGTTGAGGGACACCAACACACTGCTTTGGCCTCTGATTCAGGTAGACGTCAGGTGCATATTGGTCCCGTATGCATCAATCGGCTGGTCAGCTGACTTGTCACCGGCTGGGGATCAAGTGAGCGAGTACTTACTAGCCATCTCGTTAAGGGTGGAGACTGGCATAGGAGTGTCTTGTGACCGTATGGGCCCTGGTTAGCACTGGTGCACGAATGTGCATCCCCTTGTTGGGCTCGGTAGTGGGTGGTGCGGCCGGGGTCTGAACTATTTTTTTTTCAAATATGGATGGAAATACTAATGTTCCTTCTACTTCTCTTCCATGTGGAGAGCAACAAAGTGTACAGTCTTTATTTACTAGTTTTTTTTTGTTATTAAACGCACTGATAGTCTCTCTGATAGTTCTTTCAAAAAAACTTCACCATTTCTTATAGCAAAAACTTTCCAGTCTCTCTTGGGGGATGGTCATTGTCTAAAAAAATTACAATCTGGGGATTTACTGGTTGAGGTTTCTTCAGCCAGGCAGTCTGAACTTTTGTCAAATTCCAATGATATGGGTACTTTTTCTGTTTCTGTTAAAGCACATCAAACTCTGAATACTTGCCGTGGTGTAATATCTGAACCAGATCTTTTATTTTCCACTAAAGAAGAACTTCTATCTAATTTAAGCGATCAAAACATAATAGATGTTCGTCGTATCACTATCCGCCGAAATGGGCAAATTCTTCCTACAAAACACATTATTCTCACCTTCAACAGCCATATTTTACCTACTAGAATCAAAGCTGGCTATCTAAACTGTCCAGTCAGACCTTATATACCTAATCCTCTCCGCTGTTTCAAATGCCAACGTTATGGCCATACTAATACAACCTGTCGTAGCAATGTTACCTGTGCACGCTGTGCTGAGGTCGGGCATGATGGTAAAACTTGTGAAAAACCCGAACGCTGTGCAAAATGCAAGGGTGATCACACATCATATTCTCGCTCTTGTCCTAATCTGATCCGTGAAAAGGAAATTCTTGCTGTTAAAATAACCCAAAATATCTCCTACCCTGAAGCTCGTAAACGTGTTGAAATCAGGACCCCATCTGTTGGGGCATCATACTCCAGTATACTCAAACAACAACCAAAATCCGTAAGGCACATCAGTACCCAAACCGACTGCTCTTTTCCACCAAATAATACATCTATGACACATTCAACCAATACTTCACCTAAAAAAACCCGGGACGTCTCTCTTGGTAGTAAATGCTATGGTACCCCATTATTGGAACGTTGGCTACCATCCTCAGAACCAGTTACAATAGAATATCAACTTACTCAGTCACAGAAATCTCCAGTTGGATCCAAAAAGTCCTCTAATCATGAGACTGAAACTAAGGCTGCTTCATCTCCAGTTCTATCATTACAGAAACCTAATTCTCCCCGAACATCATCAGTTAAATCAAAAATATCAACCGAACATAAGACAAAAAAAAACGCCAGCTACATATAAAAGCAAATTAGTGAAACCTATTGTTTGTCCAACTCCGAAAGCAAGTGAAAATACCTTCGCTCAAAAAGAAAGAAAGAAACCTCCAACTCAAATCTCTTCACAGTGGAAAACTGTGAAGAGAAAAGGCAATAAATCATGTCTTAGCCCAGAAATCAGTAATATAAAAGATCACAAACAGCTCCTCAACTATGCAGAAGAGGCTATGGACTCTTGTAGCTATGACTCTGATAATGACGACAATAATACTGTTTTCGAAGTTATTAATCCTACGTGACTTTATATCATTTCTAAATTTTGAATTCTAACTTTGTTTTTAAAGCAGTATTATATAACATTTTATGCTTTAATTTTGTTTTTGACTAATTATAATTTTCATAACTTTAGAGATTTTAGAATTTAGAATTTTTTAATTTAAATATTCTAGTGTTTTAACTATTTTTTGTCTTTTAAAACCTTGTGTATTGTCGCTTTCATCGTGCATTATTTTTAATTACTTGTATCATCACATTGCTTTCTTCATTTTGTTTTGTTTTTTCACTTTTATATCTCTGACAATCTTTTAATGTAACTTTTAATTTTTAACTATGTTTTACTCCTTAACTTTTTCTTGGCGCAGCATGTCCCTATGAGGACTTTGTGCCATAAAACTCTAATCAACCAACCAACCAACCAAATCTACCATAAAGGGTTTTTTTTTTGTAATTTGTGATACAATTAAAGATAGTTACCAACCGTCGTCGTGAGTCAATCAGTCTTAACCCCTTGAGTGGCAAGCAAAAATGTCTCTAAATATTTAATTCTCACCGGAATAATAGAAAAGTTTTATTTTTAAATAATAAAAAACAATTAACTTCCAAAGTTAAAAAATATAAAATTTAGTTAAAATTTTCTGGTAAAAATCTTGTTTAAATTAGGTGGTATATATATTTTATCACACCGCCCCTCAAGGGGTTATTAAGGGTGAAAAGTTAAGCGGAGATTTGCCTATAGAAGGCCAAAAGAAAGATGGTTTTTAATATTTTTTTCTGGAACAGCAATGAAGATTTAGCAAGCGGTTTTCTGCATCTTGTTTAATATCACTTTAAGAACATTTCCAATTTTTTTTTAAAAATTGATTATATGGCTCGAGTGTCTTCGGTGGGTGTCCTGTTGTACACGCCGTCTACTTCAAATCGGGAGCGATCCGACAGATAGCCAGAGTCGTCTACAATCAATTTTCGTTAAGGATTATGAAAGTAGATAATATTGTCTGCAGCTTCAAGCATTTACACGTCAAATGTTGAAAATGAGCAAAGTTCAAAAAGACCCATTTAAAAAAATGTGTCTGTTTCTGACCCCCTTTTCCGCAGTTTGACGTTCTTCTAAAAATGTCTATTTTTTGTAATCACGGCGTAAAGTGGTCGAAGCTCCAATAATTTAAAATATCTCTAGTTTAAAAGAAAATTTAGCTAGATCTGTTTAATGGTTTTTGCATTCTGATCCCGCCCAGTTTGAAAAAAGTCTTTTTGCGTAAAATGCATTTATAGTGTTCTAAGACTGTTCAAGTTTGTGGGTTCGTTGCTCTGAAGCACTAAATGAATGAGAAAGTACTTCGAATTCGGTTAAATCGTTTTGCAGGGATAATCTGTGGTCTATATGGAATAGAAAAACGTAAAAAAATAATCGATTTTTTTTCATCCGAAAAAAGCACATTCCCCCTTAAGTTTCAAATATTAGTTTTAAATTCCAATACTGCTTATAAAATGCTTCGAATTATTTAAAATCTGGCACCGGAATAAATTAAGAATTAAATTTTAAATTAAAATATGATGCCAGATTTGTCATCTATGAATTTACTTGCTGCATATCATGTAACTATGTCTCCTGGGACATATGAAATTAAACAAAAAGTATCTAACATAGGAAGGTTCAAACGCGTTTTTGCAAAAGTGACCGGCTTATCTCCGTCACATACTTCAGAAAGAAAAGGTTTGTAAATTGCGGTATTATTAAATGTAAAAATAGTTGCGAGTCCTGGACGCTAATCAAAGGATTAATACAATGAATTCAAATATATATTTTTTAAAATAAGGATGGTTTCTTTTGAATAAAGAAACTTCCTGATTTTTTTTTTTATTTGAACATGTCTTCTTATAAAAAATATATATTTATATTCGAAAAAGAAGACAATATCTGTCTAAATAATTTGAAAATAAGAATTCCCAAACAGCAGAGAGGATAGTACAATCATATATTGTAACTAATTTAACCCTTTTAGGGGTACAAAAATTAAGTTGGTAAAATGATACACCAGAATTTTCAAATAAATTTCTTAGAAAATAAAAACCTCCTATTTTATACTTTCATTATAAAAGCAAACGTTTATTAAAATATTCTTGGTGCCATTTGTCAGCTCTTTAATTAAATTTAGGTGGTCACGCCGTGTGATCACCCCCCTTGAAAAGATTAAGTGGTCTCAGGAGTCTTAAAACTTTAAAATTTCCGAAATTTTAATTTTTTTAGGTGTTAAACTCCTATCTATTCTCAACATTTTGATATAAATGTTTCCTTGAAATTCCCATTAGAACAGAAGTTATGGCTTTCAGTATTATACCCGCTCAATAGCTGAAGCGGCGTTTCTGGTACTTTGAAGTCATTTTTCTTCAAATGACGTTTTTGAACATAAGGCGAACTACATCTCCAAAACTTCTGAATTTTTTTTCATGAAATTTTAAAACATATGTTTCATGTTAGTCTGCATGAGCTGAACCTAAAATTTCCTTTTTATTGTTCAAAAAAATATTTTTTTAGGTGATTATACCGCTCAATTTTCTAAATTTTGCATTAGCTCAATACAACCTTGTTTTAAATATGTAAAACTACTTTAAATACAAATTTATTCATGTTCAGGCTAATTATTACAATCTGTAGTATAAGTAGGCGCCAAAATTTTCATTCTAGTTGAAAATTTATTTTGTAATCTTGCGCGTAATCTGTTATGCCGAGTTTCTGCTCGTGATATGTCTTGACAGTTTGGAGCTCCTTGTACATGCTAATTCTGCACCTTGCAATTTTTTAAAAACATGAAATTAAAGAACATATTTATATCTTTCATCCCAATAAAAATTGTCTTAAAATCAAACACATTTTAACACATTCGCTGCCAAAGCTATAAAGTAAGAATTTTCAAATTTCTTCTTGAAAGTCGTTTGCCACCACAAATTCAGAAAGGTAAATTTCGCTTTACTAATACAGCGAAATTTCTGCCAATAAATAAGGCATTTTTTTTCTAAAATAATGGTAAGAAAATAAGTAATAAATTAAATCCACGAATATTAAAGCTACGAGTATACTCGTAGCTGTCAGTCAACGTGTTAAGATATCAGGGATGAGAGCGTTCCGACCCAAATCACCGATTGCTACCTCTAAATTTTAACCCTAGATCTACCGGGAATTTTATTCAAGTTTTAATAAAACGTTCTACACCAGAATTTTTATTTAAAACTATTTAACTTATTTATTTACCTTATTTTTGTCTGGTTTATATACTTAGTTTATTTTAAAGAAATTTCTGGTTTGAATGAATTTTTTGTATGTACCTGTCGGGTCCAATGGACCCGTCTGGTAGACGGAGGGTTAATAGTATTTCTCGAGTTATTTATTGCGAGAATTTCTAAGATTTAATAAAGTAAAGAATACTTCTAAAATTTAATGGTAGTAATCGGTCATTTGGGTCGGAACGCTCTTCATGCCTGGATATTAAATGTTGAAAATTTCCTTTTTTTTTCTTTTTTTCCAATTTAAAAAGTCACGAGACCCCTTAATGAAGAAATATATTCCACTATCTAAGGAAGTTTCTTTCTATAATATGGTATTTCACACAAGAGTTTAAATTTACCGTTGATTCGCATCAATGATTTGTTCTTGAGACATTTCGTTTTCCTGAGACATTTTTCCAGGCTCATTTAATCCAAGAAAATATCCTGCGAAATTTAATATTAAATGCAGATGATACGACTTTTATGCACACCAATATCCCATCCGACATAGCGACATAAGCGACAGAAACTGAAAATATAAACAAATAGCAATTACTTTAGAAAAAAAGCTTAAGTTTGTAATACAGAAATTAATTATGTCAAGAGAGACGAACTCGTGTACCTTCAGGTCACTTGTCAATACAATTTGTGATTAGTAATCTTCGGCATGTTTAATGACAGAAATCCACCTATGAACTAAGGCGTAGATTGATATTCGGAAATAGTGGTGAACATTGCTCGTTATGCACAAGGGCTCACCATCCCTGCTATAGGTTAAATTTCAATAATAATTACAAAAATCATATTCATCACAGAAAATTTTGAAAACAACAAAATTAGATATTGATGTTTGCAAGTAGTATGTTCATAAATATATCAGCTTAATAAGATTTCAATTTTAATAAATTCTGAATACAATAGTTAAAAATAATTTAACATTAACGAGTCAAATTTGCGAATATTTTAATATAAAACTTGTCTTCCACATTATTTGCAATTTAGGATCTATATATAATTTGAATAGTAGTAAAGCGTAATAGTTGGATACTTGCTAAATTCTGAGCTTTGGCGCAGAATTTCTCAGGATCTATTTTAATACATTTTTAGAAGCTAGTTCAGTGTTGCCAGTGGGCTACTTTTTTAATTCCTTGAGGGCGGAGGGATATATTATATTCTACATATGATTAATAAACATGTGCAGCAGAGAAAAAATATTAAATTTTACTTTTCTAACCTTGGTGGAAAAAAAGTTGCAAAATAGCTCTTATTTTTAAATAGAATTTTTCAGATTCTGGTGTCAGTTCAACATTACAGGAACACAATCACTTGCCCCTCAAGTGATTAAATTCAGATTTCTTGATTGCTACAACTTTTCCGAAACGGTAAAATTCCCTTGTTTCCACTGCCTTAATTATCATGCCATTAAACAAGACGAATTTTACAATTTCAAAAGAGTAGCGTCAATATAAAAATCTGCATTTAAAAGGAGTAGTCCACTGGCAACACTGAGCTAGATCCAGTATATTTTAAAACAGTTTTAATTTTAACTAAATTATAATTTGAACGTTCGGCAAGAAATAACAATAAAATTAGTATAAAAGTGAAAATAGTTTATTTTCTTTAACACGTTTTTATGAGCATCGAATCTTTATTTATATTTCATCGCTGAGTTTCATCACTGCATTTCATTGACTTTTTAGAAAGCAGAAATAGGTAAATTTATTAACCCCTTGGGGACGAGCGCCGGTATTCGTGCCGCGTAAGGTGCTCAGAATTGGTGATTATTCTCACTAGTAAATTTATATTGTAAATTTTGCCTTATTTAATCCAAGCATTTTCCCGATTCAATTAGGCAAAAATTTCCGTTTTAAAAATCCGGTGAATAAAGATTAAAAATTCTGTAAAAGACGCTCGTCTCGAAGGAGTTAAAAACATACTTCATTTTTTCACTGTTTCTTTTTTAAGATATGGTAACAAGAGAAGAAAAAACAATATTTAATCTACCTTTTCACCATTTCTAAATTGTTTTCCCAATGTATAATCATAATTCTTTAATCTTAAACTATAAATTGATAAAAGCGCAATTTTTAATGTCAGACTCTTTATTTTTTTCTTTGTATTATATTTTCTACTTTATCCCGTTTAAATTTTTTCAATCTTGCCACAATTTATCACACCAAGTTTTCAAATGTTAGAGAGCATAGTTTGGTACAAAATTAACTCCAGAGTTGCTGTAACTTGTATACATTGTTAACTAGTATTCGGCAGGATGAATGATTTTACTATTGAATTAATCATTCGAATATGCACAGAAACATAGTTTCCAAGCTTTGAAAATATTTTTAATCAATTACCAGCAGAAATCTAGTGTAAGGAAAAGGACCAAAAGTACAGTTCCCAACAACCGTAAACGTATTAATGAATTATCTTCAGAAAATTGTACGACGAAAAGGATTATTGTGTTTTATGGGGTTCTTAAATTGATGCTAATTAAAATAAGAAACTGCTTTTTTGATACAAAATATCTGACAGAAATTGAATTTTTTTAAAACAAATCTTGTCAGTTTTTATTTTTTTTCTTTTTAGCTTATGGCCGGCTTATGCATTCGAATTGTAAAATAATTCATTCTGCCCATCACTAGTTGCAATCATAAAGAATATTTGGTGATTTAAGCTGCGCCTGGCTAACAGAAAAATAACTTGAAATTAATTTATTTGCTTATAATTAATTTTTTTAAAAATTAAAGTTATGTGGTGTCATCGGATATACACTTTTTAATACATATTTTTTATATCTTAGCATATCGGGAAGTGGGTGAAAAATCGATGGCAAAAATCTCGCTTTAAATACAGGAACAAAGTTAAGCTAAATAAAAGAATGTAAAAATACTATTGGTACCCGATGCTATCTATTTTTTTTCAGAAAAGAAATAATGTTGCATCAAATTAAAACGATCGAAATATAGCTAATTATACTAACAACAACATAAAAATTACACTACCTTTCGTTTTTCAAAGAATTTCGCAATTTGTTTTTGTCTTTCAATTGAAACAAAAAATTAATTAAAACTGAATATTAATAAGCAAATGCATATTTTAAAAGATGTTGTTTATTTATAATTAACTGTTAAATAAATATAAATTTTCATAGAATCTGCAAAACTTTGTTTTAATTATGTTTCAATAATTCCCTGATCTAAATTTGATGATTTATGCGGTCATGTTCATTTCGAAGTAAGCTTTTATGACAAACATTCTTTAAGTTATTTACGATTAAATTTATCGGGAATTTTACTCAAGTTTTATAAAAATATTTTACAAATTATTGTTTATTTAAAATTGTTTAGCTTTTTTATTTGATTTAAGATTGAGTTTTATTTACTTAATTTATTTTGTGAGAACATTTCTGATGTGATTCAAAACATTTGTATTTGGTACCGTTCAAGTCATCGGTTTTGATATATGTATTTAGTGTTAATTTTTTAATGGAGTACTTTTTCGTGCACAAGCTATATGAATTATCTTTGATAAATATAAAGGTATTTTTCTTATATTTCCTAAACTAGAGTCTCACAACATTTTGCCTAAGAGTCATTTCTCTTCAGAATTATTGAAATGTGTAATCTTGGACTTATACAATTGGAAAGTTTCTGTCATATAAAGTATATTATTCTCATTTAAAATAGTGACGACATTGTGATCTGCGACTTCGCCCCCTGAATACTAGTGCTGAGCGCTGACACAAAAGCGGCAGCTGTTGTTGGCCGATTTTTTTTTTCGCGTTTATACGGTCCCTAGTATTTGAACACCAATAAATTTTAATAGTTTGTCAGCTTTATTTTTATGAGATTAAATAATAGAAAGAAACTTTTTATAATTACTGGTGTCTAATTTCAGGAGACCGTACCAATGCTTAAAAAAAACCATCTACGACAGCCGCCGTTTTTGTGCAAGTGCTTAGGCCTAGTATTCAAGGGACGGATTCCGCCGGCTATAGGTTGTAGACCGGGAGCCGACCGCATAAACTACCACCTCATCGAGTTCATGAATGAAATTCATGCACAAAATAGAACTCGATTACCATATTAAAATGGATCTGGTCTGCCGGCTCATATCTTGGTGGAACACCCGGGCAGACTGGATTTTAGTGGTTGAATTTTAGGTCCCCAACCACCTCATCGAATTCACGGATGAAATTCAAGAACTAAGTAGTGCTCGATTAGCACAATGAAATCGAACTGGTCTGCCAGCTCATATCTTGGTGGAACACCTGGGCAGACTGGATTTTAATGGTTGAATTTTAGGTCCCCAACCACCTCATCGAGTTCTCGGATGAAATTCAAGAACTAAGTAGTGCTCGATTAGCACAATGAAATGGAACTGGTCTGCCAGCTCATATCTTGGTGGAACACCCGGGCAGACTGGATTTTAGTGGTTGAATTTCAGGTCCCCAACCACCTCATCGAGTTCACGGATGAAATTCAAGAATTAAGTAGTGCTCGATTAGCTCAATGAAATGGAACTGGTCTGTCAGCACATATCTTGCTGGAACACCCCGGCAGACTGCATTTTAGTGTTTGAATTTCAGGTCCCCAACCATGTCATTGAGTTCGCGGATGAAGTTCATGAGCTAAATAGAATTTGATTATCATATTAAACTGAACCTTGTCTGGCATGTCATATCTTGGTGGAACACGTGGCCAGATCAAATTTTAGTGGTTGATATTACTTAGTAGTTTCTTCTCTTTTTACGAGAAAGTAATAGCGCGTTTTCGACGAATTTATGCGTTTTAGGTTTTGAACATGTTTTGACTGTTTTTAGAAAATACGTATCTGTGTTTTTGTCTGTATGTGACAAAAAGATAACAAAAAATGGCGCTCTATCTCAAGAACTAATGCACCGAATTTAATAAAAGTTTATATTCAGTAATTTGTTGCATATTGTATTTTTATCCCTCGTGTTGATAATTGGCCGTCATAAACACAACCTTCCAACCAACCATATTGTATTTCGGTATAAAACGCCCAACAGGTGGCGCTTCAATACGAGTTCCGCAATTGCTGTACTCAAGGAATAATGCATGGATTTTCATGAAATTTAGCATACTCTTAGATATTGAACTAACTTAGTTCTGCTTAGGTTTACCTGGCAAATAAAAGCTGGCGTTGCTATGTTGAGCTCTATGTTTTTCAAGATTTTTGCCTCTAGCTATTTATCAAAGACTAATGCACATAATTAATCAAATTTCATATTCTGTTACACTTTCAGATAAATAAATCCTTATTCGGCATGACGGTATACATCATAACAGGTGTTTTTTCTTATTATGATTGTGTTGGGAATTTTCATTCACACATCTCAGATTGTGGGTGCTGAAATTCATTGATTTCTGTAAAATATGCGATTTTTATATTTCCTTTTTTTAAGTTCATACAGTTCTCAAACCTATACTTTTAGAATCCTCATGATGGGTCCAATTTTTGCACTTTGACAGGGAATTTTGAAGTATCAACTTGTCGGAGATAGAAGAAAGTTTTAGGATTTAAACATCCGACTAGTTTCCTTTTTGGAGTAAATTATGAGTGACCAATATAAGCTGAACAAATAGGGTAACTCTAGGCGAGATGGCCATAGACGAGAGATGGCCAGTCTAAATATTTCCAAAACGTGATCATAGATTTCAGCATAAACTTTGTTCGTAGGAAATAGTCCAACGACTTCATTCATTGCGACGTGCAGCTGTGTTTTTCGATTATAAAAAGTAAGTGTAATTTTAATGCTTATTACTTTCTTCTATCTTTACAAGAAGAAAGTATTGGATTCGTGAAAATTTTCGACTTTCGGTTTTCGACGGATTTACACGTTTTAGGGGTCAGAGATTCCGAAAAACATGTTTTTACAAAATGTCTGTCTGTGAGTCTGTGCATCTGTGAGTCTGTCTGTATGTGACACAAATTTTATGGGCGCTCTATCTCAAGAACTAAAGCACGGAATTTAATAAAAATTTATATTCCGTTAGTCCCTGATATAAATTGGTGCTGATTAGTTGTTGGTGTAAATCACTCTACAGGTGGCGTTGCTATGCAGCCTTTTTCACGATTTTCGCAATAGCTAAATGTCCAGAACTAATGCACGGATTTTCACCAAACTTCAGATTCAGTTAGTCCTTGACATGAATTGAAGTTTTGTAAATTTTGGTGTAAATCGCTCATCAGGTGGCGCTGCTATACTGCATTTTTATGATTTCCACAATAGCTCTATCTCAACAACTAATGCTTGGATTTTCAACACACTTCAGATTCAAGTATACTTTGATGTGAGTTAGTTCTGTTTTTGTTTTGGTGTAAATCGCTCAAAAGGTGGCGCTGCTATGCTGCACTTTTCAGAATTTCCATTATAGCTGTATCTCAAGAACTAATGCAATAATTTTCACCAAATTTCAGAATCTGTTGTTAATCCTTGACATGAATTGACATTTTGTACATTTTGGTGTAAATCGCTCAACAGGTGTCGCTGCTAGGCATATTTTTTTTTCAGAATTTCCACTATAGGTGTATCTCAAGAACTAATGCACGAATTTTCATCAAACTTTAGAATCAGTTAGTCCTTGACATGAACTGACATTTTATACAGTTTGGTATGAATCGCTCAATAGGTGGCGCTGCTATGCTGTTTTCTGTGATTTCCGCAATAGCTCTATCTCGTGAACTAATGCTTGGATTTTCAACGAACTTCAGATCCATGTACACCTGGTTATCAATTATTGCTGTTTATGTATTGATGTAAATCACTCAACAGATGGCGCTGCTATGCTACATTTTTCAGAATTTCCGCTATAGCTCTATCTCAAGAACTAAGGCACGATTTTTTGTCAAACTTCAAATTCAGATACACTTTGATATGAATTGATGCTAAATAGATGTAATTTCTTGCATTATTTAAATGATTTAATTGACTTGATTTTTATAGAAGAAAGTATTGTGATGGCCACAATATACTAGTTTTATTTAGTGGTTGAATATTTTTGTTGAGTTTGGTATCGAAACGTTTTGCAGTACGTACGTTACATTTTATTTTAATATACGGACTTTTAAGGCACATGTATAATCCAATATTTCCTTCTAAGTATAAAACAAAGACGTACAATGGCGAAGTGAGGCTTCAAATTAGGTGTCCATTTGTCCTTCGATTTCAGGATAGATGGCCACATCAAATGGAAGAGAGATGACCACCTTTAATTAACAGTTCCCAATTAAACGGATTGAGGATTTTAACTAAATATAATTATATTTAAAATAATTATACATCTTTTATGTTTATAATTATATTAACTGATATAATTGTTAAAATTTTTTTGCCAAAAATAAAGATTTCAATAATAATAATACAATATAGGGCCTAACGATGTTTTTCTTTTTCAAAAGATTTTGAAAAAAACGTCGGAAACTTTCATCCCACAAACAGATAAAAGTTGATAAATAATCCTAAAACCATGAAAATTTCTAAAACAAACGCGAGAAAAAATACCCGACACTTTAAGTAGCGAAGACTATGAAATACATTTGAAATTATCAGATTCTGCAGATACCGAGGGAATAGAATTGGATGAGGATCACTGTGTTGGTTGTGGAGAAGAATATAATACCACAACCAAAAAGGATGACTGGATACAATGCATAAGGTGTCTGAAGTGGTCCCATGAAACGTGTGTGAACTATAAAGACCTTTCAAAAATCAGGTAAAATTTTACGAAAACTGAAGGCTTGAAATTATACTTCAAATTTTCTTTATTCGAATTTTATTCACTCATTTTCTGTGACATAATTGCATCTTTAGAAATTTCTGCATGTTTTTCATGATTAACTATATAAAATGTGTTATTTTTTTATTTTAACTGCTCTTTTTCTTTCTTATATTGGATGACCATCTCTCCTAGACTTGAAGGAGAGATGGCCATCTGCCATCTGCCATTTTAATTTCAATTTTGTTTCCCACTTTTTGTTCTCAATATTTAATTATTTTTTGCTCAAAATAGGATGAGTATATGTATAAGGATTTTAAATATGCATAAATATTTCTTTCATTTTCATTCTAAGAATTTTTATTTCAATCTGTAAAACTATGGCCATCTATCCTAGATTTACCCTAACTATAAAAAATCGTCTTTAATGATAATAGTCAAATAAATTAGATATAATGAAATTCTAACGCACAATTGGAATTGGTATACTGCAAATATTTACGAATATTTTACTTTTACAAGTTCTGGAAATCTTCTTTTTGTTGATATTTTTAAGACGTACAGATGAAAAATCGCAAATATTTATTGGCACCTGAAGAGAAATTTTTATTTAAATGTTTTGCTACTGTATGATGTTTAATATATTAAATCCCTTTTTTTAAAAAACAATCATACAAATTGAAATTTTTTACAAAGTAACAAGTTTATTGTAATGTAATTAAAAAATAGTACAATAATTTAAATAAATGTAATAATATTTTTAATAATTTGAATTCGTCCAATCTTTTGAATAGTTATACTAACTACTTAGTTCTTGAATTTCATCCGAGAACTCAATGTGGTGGTTGGGGACCTAAAATTCAACCACTAAAATCCAGTCTGCCCGGGTGTTCCATCAAGATATGAGCTGGCAGACCAGTTCCATTTCATTGTGCTAATCGAGCACTACTTAGTTCTTGAATTTCATCCGTGAACTCGATGAGGTGGTTGAGGACCTAAAATTCAACCACTAAAATCCAGTCTGCCCGGGTGTTCCACCAAGCTGTCAGATCAGTTCCATTTCATTGTGCTAATCCAGCACTACTTAGTTCTTGAATTTCATCCGTGAACTCGATGAGGTGGTTGGGGACCTAAAATTCAACCACTAAAATCCAGTCTGCCCAGGTGTTCCACCAAGATATGAGCTGGCAGACCAGTTCCATTTCATTGTGCTAATCGAGCACTACTTAGTTCTTGAATTTCATCCGTGAACTCGATGAGGTGGTTGAGGACCTAAAATTCAACCACTAAAATCCAGTCTGCCCGGGTGTTCCACCAAGCTGTCAGATCAGTTCCATTTCATTGTGCTAATCCAGCACTACTTAGTTCTTGAATTTCATCCGTGAACTCGATGAGGTGGTTGGGGACCTAAAATTCAACCACTAAAATCCAGTCTGCCCAGGTGTTCCACCAAGATATGAGCTGGCAGACCAGTTCCATTTCATTGTGCTAATCGAGCACTACTTATTTCTTGAATTTCATCCGTGAACTCGATGAGGTGGTTGGGGACCTAAAATTCAACCACTAAAATCCAGTCTGCCCGCGTGTTCCACCAAGATATGAGCTGGCAGACCAGTTCAATTTCATTGTGCTAATCGAGCACTACTTAGTTCTTGAATTTCATCCGTGAACTCGATGAGGTGGTTGGGGACCTAAAATTCAACCACTAAACTCCAGTCTGCCCGGGTGTTCTACCAAGATATGAGCTGGCAGACTAGTTCCATTTCATTGTGCTAATCGAGCACTACTTAGTTATTGAATTTCATCCGTGAACTCGATGAGGTGGTTGGGGACCTAAAATTCAACCAATAAATTGCAGTCTGCCCGGGTGTTCCACCAAGATATGAGCTGGCAGACCAGTTCCATTTCATTGTGCTAATCGAGCACTACTTAGTTCCTGAATTTCATCCGTGAACTCGATGTGGTGGTTGGGGACCTAAAATTCAACCAATAAAATGCAGTCTGCCCGGGTGTTCCACCAAGATATGAGCTGGCAGACCAGTTCCATTTCATTATGCTAATCGAGCACTACTTAGTTCTTGAATTTCATCCGTGAACTCGATGAGGTGGTTGGGGACCTAACATTCAACCACTAAAATCCAGTCTGCCCGGGTGTTCCACCAAGATATGAGCTGGCAGACCAGTTCCATTTTAATATGGTAATCGAGTTCTATTTTGTGCACGAATTTCATCCATGAACTCGATGAGGTGGTAGTTTATGCGGTCGGCTCCCGGTCTATTAATGACAGTGATACAAACTTTGGATTGTCATTAACCCCTTAATTTTCGGTCACGTGATATTCACGGGCTGTGTCTTTTACTCAGATTGTTTAATTCTTACCAGTTTCATAAATTAGTGTAATTGGCTTTATCACGGTATCATTTTACCTGTAATTAAGTATGGTGAATATTTCCTCTTTAAAAAAGTGATGCCAATGAGCAGTTTGAATTTTTAAACCGTAATTTAATGCAACCGTTAAGAGGTTAATGGCAAGAAGTGAACGAAAATTTGAAAAGATACAATTTAATCCGTGGAAACTCGACACGAGAGCGATTATAATTAGATTGTGCGTATCACCTGTTAAACTTGATAATGCTAACTGTGCCACTTACCTCTCCTGCGGAAGGTTTTCAAGAACAAAGCACTGCGTTCGCATCATACATAAATTTTATTCACATACATGACCGCCGCTATCCTCCCCTCTGGCCAAATCTTAAAGGAGAAGTTCGTCTGAAAATAAAATAAAAAACAGCTACTAATATTTGAATGTCTCCATTATTCATCTTTTAAAACTATTTAGCCCACTAACTTCAGAGAAGAGTTTCAATTAATATTTTTCAATTTCGCTTTTTGATTTTACTCGTCTATTTTTCCCTTTTTCATCATGCAAAAAGACAATCAGTCATAAGAGTGCGCTATTTCAATTTGCGAAATTTCTTCCATTTGTCCACTCAGGCTTAATATATAATGAGTTTGTGAGCTGCGGTTTATTTGGATGATTTCAGGTTGCATCGCGTCTACTGGAACTCCAGAGGCACTAAATTAGATTTATTTTTCTGCATATTCTCTATGCTACGTTTTTGTTATGAAAGGTCTTGGTTATAACTTAAACCTAACCCTTTATGCCCGACGGTACTCTAATGTACCACAGTTTTCTTTCCCAATTAAAACGCATTCATGGAAGGAATTCGCAATTTTACATTTAGAAAACAATAGTAAATAATTCCCTTGACCATCCCTAATTAGCAATAGCATGACTGCTACTACCAACTATCTTTTAAATCTTTCTTGCACCACTTTCGCAGAACAGTAATTTCTTACGTAGTCTTTGTCAATGTGTGCCAAAGACGCATACTACAAAAGACATTTTTGGAAAAGTAGTGGTGCGAAAAAAATATAAAAATAGTCACCATTGGCAGCCCTGCAATAGCAATTCCAGTAAGCTGAATATTGTTCACGAAATTATTTTGGCGCCTGTAAATGTCAATTTTGCTTCCATTTTGTTGTCTGGCATGGTGTCCTTAACTTTTGCTGGAAGATATCTTAAATTTAAAGGTAAGGCTGTCGTATTTTTTTTGTTTTAAATAGATCACTTGGCAACCTGTTGTATATATGATGATTTTGATAGATGGGGTTTATTTGGATGATTCGGGTATCATCACGCCCGCTGCCACCCCAGAAGCGCTGAGTCGTAGAATTCGAATTATTATGCTGCATATTGTCTATGCTACATTTTCGTCTCGGTTATAACTTAAACTTATCACTTTATGTCCCGACAGTACTTTAACACTAAAACTTGCGGAAATTTTACTCATGTTTTATAAAAATATTTTACACCAGAATTTTTATTTAAAACTGTTTAACTTATTTATTTAGCTTTTTCTTCCTTGTAATTTTTAAACTCATTGTGTAAAGAAAATCCCGGTACCAACCCAAATATTTTCAATTGGTAGGAGTCAAATGACCCCTCACGGTACGTTTAGTGTTAACCCCTTAATTCTCGCTCCCGAGATATTCTCGGGCTGTGTCTTTTACTCAAATTGTTTCATTCCCACCAGTTTTATAAAATAGTGAATTTGGCTATATTTCAGTATCATTTTACCTGTCATTAAATAAGCTGACTATTTTTTTTTCATAAAAGTGGTGCCAATAAGCAATTTGAATTATTCAACCGTAATTTAATTCGAGCGTTAAGGGGTTAAAGTACCACAGTATCTCGATTAACCCTTACCGGTGCGGAGTAATTCTATTTATAAACTGATGAAATAATGGACTGACGTCGCAATTTATAAACAAATTTATTAGAAAATAAGAACTTGCTTATTTTCCTGTACATTATAATAGGAAAATTTTAGCTAAATATTCTTGGTGCCGATTGTCAGTTTTAGAATTAAAATTAGGTGTCCTTTTTTAAGGACACCGCGTCGGAAAGGGGTAAAACACACTCATTGAATGCATTCGCAATGGTCCTTTAGGAAACAACAGTAAATACTTCCCTTGACAATCACTAGATAGTAATAGCAGTACCAGTAAGGCTATTATAATATAATTAGGCTATTATAATATAAAGGCTATTATATTCTTTTCTCGTGTTTTAATTAGATCACTTGACAACATGTTGTATAAATAACGATTTTGCTAGCAGAGGTTTATTTGGATGATTCAGGTATCAGCACGTCCGCTACAACTCCAGAGGCGCTGAATCGCGTAATTCGAAATATTATGCTCGAACACTATGCTACGTTTTTTAAGAAATATCTTGGTTATGACTTAAACTTAACACTTTATATCCTGACGTACTTTAAAGTACCACAGTATCCCGTTTAAAACATACTCATTGAATGCATTCGAAATGGTACTTTTAGGAAACTATAGTAAATATTTCCTTTGACAATCACTAGATAGAAATAGCAGTTCCAATAAGTTAAAAATTGTTCAAGAAACTTTTTTGGCGTATGTGAGCATAGCTGACAATTTTTACGCTCTTTTCTTACCACTAAAATTTTAAAATTAATATTGTATTAATTAATTGACGAAATCTCACTATTAAACACAGTTGCGTTGGAGCTCTGTTGTGAGGTGGACGTATGAGGTGATTGCTCCTTCGCAAGTTATATTTTTCGCAGTTTGAATGGCAGGTGGGGCGGTTCGTTAGAATAGTTTCATCTCTATTTGAACTGTATCATGGCATCTATTAAGGATACGAGTTATATGGCGGATGTTATTGAAAACATCGCAAATGGAACGTTAGTCAGCAAATATAAGGAACAATTTGATAATATTTCGTCCAACTTCGAGGACCATTCTAAAAAAATACTGTCTGATTTTTACACCTTTGTGGACAGATACATTTTAGACTTGAAAACTAAAGATGATTATGCTACTTCGCCTACTGATCAAGAGGAGGTAAGAAGAACATGTTTTGAAGCTTTTTCTTTGCTAAGGGAGCCTACTATAGATAATTTGTTAGACTCTGCTATTTTTAGCTTTTTCTGTTCTATTCAGTATAAGAAAACACCTAACATAATCATTAATGACACTAACCTTAAAAATGAATTATTCAACGCAATCAAAAAGGGGATTAAGCGTCCCTTGACAGAGGAGAGTTCTACTATCCCTCTTGCTAATAAATTCAAAAATATCGCAAATGAAGTTAATTTAAGCGTTAATGCTGACATGGAGCAATCCAATTCTGATGATAGTTCCGTCCAGGAACCTGGTAACTCTAAAAAACCTACTAATCCCTTCTATATCGAAATCGACCAAAATTGGACGACGCTAGCTCAACAAATTACCGAGGTAAATTCTGAAAAAACCAAAAATAGCTCTTAAAGGAGAACGCTTAGTAGTTCAATGTGCTTCAGACAATGACTATAAACTAACACAGAGATGGCTAAATCAAAATAAGATAAAATATACTACTCTTGACCCCAGAGAGTTAAGACCGAAGAAAATATGCATTAGGGGCCTCCCCTGTTATACAGATGTTAAACTAATAGAAGAAAGCCTTCGCGAGCATGGATTTGCAGTCACTAGGGCTGCCATGCTTAAAAATAGAAAGACTGGGCATCCCATGCCAATCTATATGGTAAATGTTATACCACGAAAAAACTTTGAGGAAATCTACAAAATTAACGTGATCCACTATATTTCTGTTAAAATCGAAGTCTTTACTTCAAAAAATAAAGTTAAACAATGCTATCGGTGTCAAGGGTATGGACATGCCTCAGAGGTGTGCGACTTTGACGCCAAATGTGTCAAATGTGGGGAATTACACTTAAGCACTGCTTGTGAGCACAAAGGTAGAATTAAACATACATGGGCTAATTGTGGCCTTGGACATCCCGCCAATTTCCGCGGGTGCTCTAAAAACCCGTACAGACTTGAAAATAAACATAACAGAAAAACTACACGTAATAGCGTCAGCAATCTCTCCTCGGAAACACAAATTCTTGCCGAAATCTTTAAAGATTATAACTACACCAAAAAACCTTCGACAAATGATCCCTCAACCAGTACTAGCATGATAAATTCCGAAACTAATGTTAATGATACCTCAAATACCCTTTCCTCTCCTACTACTGAAAATACTAATAATACTCAAAATTTGAAAATTCCAGTAAATTACTCTAATGATATTAAAGATATACTTACCACCTTCAATGAAATAAAAGAAGTTTTTCAAATTACAAAATTTTTAAGCTGCATCAAAAACATTTCAACTCAAACCAAAAAAATTGATAACCCTATGTAAAAAGTAATGGTGATCATCAATGAATTCGATAAACTTTCTAACCTTCTCAACTTAAATGAAGAATAACTTCATTCCCTGCTAAACTATTTCCTTTTTCCCTGTCTTTCTGTCTTTTGTGTGCTTAAAAAAAATACTTTTAAGCTGCTTTTCTTATGCTTTTCAAATTCTTTATAAGTCTTACCTTTTTGTGCTTTAATTTCACTATCATGGTCTCCTTAAATAACCCTTTCTCATCGAGTTACCGGACTGGGCGGGCGCCGTCCTTTTTCCCCTTGTTCCCCTATACATTTTGTGCTTTTTTCAGTCCTGTTAGTCTGAACTCTCCTCAATGTTGTTTTTTTTTTTATTATTGTATTTTCCTATCTTTTGTGCATTTTCTTATAAACTTTAATCTCTCTCTCTCTTTTTTTTTTCTGTAAATATATGAATATTTCATTTTTTATAAACTTTCGTATCTTACTTTGTTATAATTGTGTTAAACTAATGTATGGTCTCTGAATTCAGTCTTTTTTTTACGGAGCTTCCTTTGGTAGCTTTTTCGCCTGTCCTGGACATATTTGTGGATCATATGGAACATTTTTTTCCCTACTAGTTATACTAACAATTTTTTCTATTAAAAATTGTCTATCTTTTTAGTTTTTACTCTCTTTTTTTCGTGTCTACTAGCCGCGTTTAAACGCTCTTTTTTTTAAGGCTCCCATTGCATTGTAACACGATTTACTCTTAGCCTGGATGTAAAGTTGCCAAGCAACTAGGGAATCCATACACCTGCTTTTTTGTTACATTATTGTTCACTATTAAACAAGGCGAAAACTTTTATTATTTTAGTGGTAGCAAAAAAGCGTAAACGTT
Source organism: Maratus speciosus (assembly GCA_963932465.1). Lineage (NCBI taxonomy): Eukaryota > Metazoa > Arthropoda > Arachnida > Araneae > Salticidae > Maratus > Maratus speciosus. The sequence continues at coordinate 257,958,509 of OZ010798.1, read as the reverse complement.
AGCAGCTTATGTGTGCGTGTTATTTTTGCTTCCATTTTCTTGTCTAACATGGTATCTTTTGCCTGGCAATACCTCAAATTTTAAAGGAAAGGAAATTATGTTTATTTTTTCTGGTTTTAAATAGATCAACATCCTTTGCTAAAAAAAATGATTTTCAGTTTGTTTACTTTATGTAGCACTTTTCAAAGCGGCACTTTTGAGTACCGTCAGGACATTGTTCAACAGAATTGTTATTTAGATTTTTATCTTTTGAATTCCTAGGGTGCATAAAAACGTGTTACACATTGTTAAAACATTTACCAGGGATGCGTGGCTGCTAGAGATCTGGATTTTGGTACAATGTAGGGGGAGACATTGCATGATTTATGTATGGCATTGATAAATAATGAAGCAAAATATATGTTACTTAAGTTTTTTTTAAAAATATATTTTATTTTTTTATAAAACAAAAGATAATTATATTACAAATTAGAATAGCAATTTATTTTTTGAATCCTTTTGAATTTTATACAACTAAAAGTCTCGATTTTTATCAAAGCGTTATGACCCAACGGTACTTTGAAGTACCACATTAACTAATTAGCCGTAACAAAAAAGAAATAAAATCTTTTATTTTATTGCATATATCTTTTAATATATCATTGCAATGCAAGAAAAAAAAGTTTCGAGGAGATAGTTTTTTTAATAATTTGGGATATAAAGTGTTTACACATTCGATACGGATTACGCACCGTGTGTGTAATGATATTGAATTGAAATGATCAGCAGGACTGCATTTGGCTACTATTATTTATTTTTATCTCGCACCACTTGTACAAAACTAAAACCTTTTACATGCATGCTGATAACACGTGAAAGATAAATATACTACAACATTTATTTTAGAAAAATAGTGGTGAGACTACAAAATAAAAATTGTCGTCCGTGGCAGTCCTGTTAGTAGTTAGTATGGAAATTTCGTAGTCAGTATAGAAATTTTGGATTCTGGGGATAGTTCCAGGAAAAAAATTCTTGAATGGGTACCGCAGGAATACCGCAGGAAAATCTAGATTTTAATTTACAATATTTGTATAGTGCCCAAACTTTATGAAATTAAGTATCGTATGTGCTTGCGTATAAGACGAACCCAAATTCGAGAGGTATAACAGACTGAACACCAGTAATTAAAAATAGTTACCTTCGTCTTATCTAAATGCAGAATTTTCCGATATTAATTAGGGCAAAGATGGCTAGGCGAAAATACTGGCATGCAACACAAATTTAGGGGTTGGTTTATACGCGAGTATATACCGAAACTGCCCTTCCTCCCCTACTCCAATTATTATTTAAGGGGAAGTTCTATTTCTTTGGGATTATTTTTGAATTTTTTAATTCTGCATTTTTTTAACCTTCTAGTTTGTATTCTTCAATCAATTTCGTGATATTTCAAGTCATTATAGTTTCTGCTTACTGAATGCAACTTGCCTCTGATTGAACGCAATGCTATTGTAAATTTTTTAAAATTGGCACCCATTCTTCTCGAGAATTATAGGATGGATTTCTTTTATTTTTATTTAGAAGAAGAGGAATACATTGTACTGGGGTTTATGCCAGTAAAAAGTATCATTTTGATTTATAACACATTTCTCAGAACTCCCAAAATGTAAAAAGAAGGCAGAGATGTAACCTTTTTTGTTCAAGTGTCAACTATTTTATCGAAAATCAACTTTTTAAGATAAACGTTTGTATCAGCTACAGAGAATCTAATGCTCTTTCAATATATGGTGACCAAATTTGTTTGAGATGCTTGTGACCGAAGAAAAGTTGTCGCCCGATTGGAAATATTGTGACTAAATTTATTTGAGGTGCTTCTGAACCGAGAGAAACGGTCGCTCGATTGGACGTCAATGGCGGGTATCAGTAGCCACAAAATTCATAATACAGTAATCCCTTAACATTTGCGGATTTAACATTCGCGAGTTTTGATTATTCGCGAAATAAAATATAAGGAACATTTCAACATTCGCGAATACTTAACTTGGTTATTCGCGCTTTTTTTTTTATAAAGAATATTTTTACAAAGCAAATTAGCTTTGTTTTTACCAATTTCATAAACTATTTGACACCGGATAGCTGCATTGCACTGCATAGCCTAAGTTCCGAAGCTTTTAACCCTTGCATTAAAGCAAAATATAAATCAGTAATTCCAAGAAACCCGAAACATGACTTGATGTTAAAGATAAAGAAATCCTAAATTTTCTAAAATTCAAAACTTTTACTGCAAGTAAAATTTTTTCTGCAAAAATTGTATGGGAAATTTTAAACGCTTGGAGACGAGCGACTGGTACTAGTGCCGCGTACGCTGCTCAGAATCGGGGATTATTCTCACCAGTAAATTTTTTTTGCAAATTTTGCCTTATTTAATCCGAGCAATTTCCCGATTCAACTAGACAAAAATTTCTGTTTTAAAAAACCGGTGATTAAAGATTAAAAATTCCGTAAAAGAAGGGGATAAAACTTCAATATCAAATTGTTAAGAAGGCAGGGGTATGCGATCCTTCAATGATGAGGAGTCTTAAATTTAAAAGAAAAATAGAAACCACAACTTTTCCTTACATGGAAATTTATAAACAATAATAATAAAGGACTTTACGTTGTAATATCGATACAAAACAAATAGGTGTTGCTATCCAACGTACAATTTATTCACAAGTTTAACATAAAACTCTACGTTTCGGTTTAATCTTTAAAACCTTCATCATTCTCCTGATGAAGGTTTTAAAGATTAAACCGAAACGTAGAGTTTTATGTTAAACTTGTGAATAAATTGTACGTTGGATAGCAACACCTATTTGTTTTGTAATTTATAAACAAAACTGCCAAACAATGGTATATCAATTTTTTTTTCAGCCATCAACTAGCAATTAAACTTTGTACAATATGTTTATAATTATTCAAATTTATTTCCAGAATGTGCATTTTAATGCTTATTAAATGTATTTTTATATTTTAATTAGATTTTTCATATAAAATAATCCTAAAACCTAACCCTGTTTTATGCACGTAAAGACAGTCTCAACATTCGTGATTCTGACATTCGCGGAAGTTTCTTGACCCTCGCGAATGTTAAGGGATTACTGTATTAGTTTTTTACGTAAAATTTTTTCAAATATATAATTAAGCTGTCGATAAATGTAATGCAAAAGTTCGAAGGCGATATTCCTCTTCTTTGTCACTGAGAAAAATCGTAAAATTCACATAAATTTTAGGCAAAATAAGTAACACCTCCCCTTAATTTGACCTACATCACGCTGTATGTGAAAGCATGGTATCCACGAATCAAGGACTACTTAACATAGAACCACCAATTGAAAATTTGCACAATTTTAAATTTAAAATAATTTGCGTAATAATTCTGGCCTTTTTTTTAAATTTAGGAAGCTTTTTCTTTCCTTTTTTAATACTAGAAATGGATAGAATATTTTCCTGTTCTGTCGACGTTAATCTACGTAAAAATTATGCAAATTTAGACGAACCCACATCTATACTGGTGTTCTCACAATCTCAAGTAGCTGCTCATCCTCCAGAACTTGAAAGATGTCTTAACCAATTAACAGTTTCACTTTTTTTTTTTTTTTTACATAATATCATCTAAAAATAGCAAAAAAAAAAAAAAAAAAAAAAAAAAAAAAAAAAAAAAAAAAAAACAGTGTACCACTTTTTCCATACTGAAATATCTGCTAATTAATAAAGCAAAAGTTATAGTTAAAAATTGTGGTGTTCAAAACCTTTTTCAACGAAGTGAGAGAACTCTTTTTGCCCGAGCGGTGTTCGTCAAAAACTGTTAAGGGGTCTATAATTACCCATACATGAAGTGGCACGTGAAAACGTGATAAAGTGAATCATAAAGTTTTCGAAAGCACCATGCTGTTACAAATTTTACAGAATTTTACATTCTAAGGAATCTATATAATATTTCTTTTTCGTAATTAGCAAATTTTGGAAGCGTTTTATTTATTTATTTACTTTTTTAATAGAAATGGACAGACAAATTTACAGTTTAGTCGACATTAAAGTCACGCAAATTTAGACGATTCCACTTCTTTACGCATGTTCTTGCCGATTGCCCCGAACACAGCAAACGTTTTAACCCCTTGAGGGGCGGTGGGATATATTTTATCCCACCTACGATTAATGAAGATTTACTTCAGAAAATTTTTACGAAATTTGACTTTTCTAACTGGGTGGAAAAGAGTCATAAAATTGCTTTTCCTTATTTGAAGATAAATTTTTTCTAATTTTCCGGGGTGAGTTCAGCTCACTGCTTGCCCCTCATGGGGTTAATGATTTTACACACATCACGCCTCATGTGAGAGCGTGGTATCGTGAGCAGTTTTACGAATTAAAGAAGCCCTACTGCAACAGAAATTTACACATTACTATATTGTAAAAAAGCTGCATAATATTTCTGGCGTGAATAGTAAATTTTGGAAGCGGGTTTTTTTTACTTAACCATTTCTGGGCCATTCTCTGTGTAATACATCGTTGAAAAGATAAATGTTTAAAGTATTTAATGATATAAAAAAGTAAAAATCGATTTTTTGGTTGAATTTCGCTTACCCGGTTCCCTTAACCCCTTACCGGTCACATTAAATTACGGTTTAAAAATCCATATTGTTTATTGGCACCACTTTTTGAAAAAGAAATATTCTTCTTATTTAATGACAAGTAAAATGATACCGTAATAAAGCCAAATGCACTATTTTATAAAACTGGTGGGAATCAAACAATCTGAATAAAAGATACAGCCCATGAATATCACAAGAGCGAGAATTAAGGGGTTAAACAAAATTCCAATCTAGTAAGTATAATTATTGCATACATACAAAAAAAATGAAACTTACCTTTAAAACATAATTCTGTTATTAACAGATTCCGTTTACAAACAGGTCAAACAGGTTTATCGAACAAAGTACATAAAAACATGTGAAAGCAAAATCTGTAGGAATCGCAAAAAAATCCATTTAAGGCAGGTTTTCGCTTCTGCAAGTAAATTTTTAAGATTTTTTTTGGAAAGGGTTATAACGCTTTTCCCTTTTAGAGTTTCTTTCTTTACTGGTTTTATTGTGTTAAGTTCCACTCGATTTAGTTCAACCAATATCTTGGTATTCAAATGGTGTGCCCAGTGGTTACGCTGAACATTTCTTGGAGCTCCTGAATGGGACGTGCCGCGTATATCGGGACACCTGGAAGCACTAATCATGAGATCAATATTTTAATTATTTGTAATAGGCGACTTAAATTTCTGAATTCCAGAGAACTACAGTTATCAAATTAAAGAAACGATAAAGGGGTATAAAACGAGATGAGGTTTTTTTCTCCCAATAATATAATATTTCATAAAATGAAGAACTAAAAATCATGCGTCCAGCATATATTATGAAACACTTTACAAACATTCAAAAAATTTTAACAAAACTTCACAGCGACTTAAAAGATAATGTCGAAATAAACAATTTAGGAAAACGCATCGTACATTTGAAAACACAATTTCTACAATAACCATCAACAGACGGAAAAGTAACGGAATTTTCTTGTGTAACCATGTATATGATGTATAGATTTGCATCTAACAGTTAGTTCAATTAAACGCATAGGTCAGTTGAAATTTTCCATTCAGCAATTTCCGTCGATAAACTGGAATAAACTTGAGATATGTTATGCGGTCCAGTATTTGAATAGCCTTCTATAGAATTTATAGATACCAGGTAATAAGCAAAAATCTTATTAAATATTAAAATGGATATTAAAATCCACAATTGGAGACGCACTTCTAGCAATTATTGTTGATAAGCAGTACTGTAGCTAAATTCCTTTGTGTGTCCTTGTAAATAAACGATAATGTATATGCACAACAGATTCTACAGTAAGCGCCTTGTAGTAACCTGATTGACATCTAAATTACAATATGCTTAAAATAGTGTAATATCATTAAAATATACCGCAGACTATCCCACCGTCATAGATATATTATAACGATATTCTTTTGAATGTTCCTTTAAATTAGGGTTGCACAACCTTTTTAAAAGAAGGACCACTTACAAAACTAGGTGAGTTGTCGAGGGCCACACCAGTAACACAGAGAGAATCCTATTTTGGGGTAGGGGTGGGAGGGGGGATCTGTGGGCTATAATCAGATAAAAGACATTGTTTCAGAGGGAGGCAGTTTTACCTCTCTAGGTTCTCCTACACTGTCAACACACACAATTCAGTTGGCAAGGGTATATCAACAGCTTATATTTGTATATATAGCAGAGATATAGTAAAGATTATTTTCAAGGAGGAAAAATATTCCTTGACTTTATTCGGGAAATCAATTTTGCTTTATTAAAAGTGCTAAAAAACAAACATAGGCATGGGAGTGGATAGTGCTGAAATCAAATGTGGACTTTATGAACAAAGGGAGGTGGAGAAACATATATTATTTCGTGATTTTTTTTCTGATATACATTGATGTAATTTGCGATTTTTTTCACGCGATCATTTGAAGAAAGTCATGATTTCTTTTCAGTGCACGATTTGCGATTTTTTCTTGCGAACGATTGATTTCTATTTGACGATATTTTTTGAGACCGACAGACAAAATTTGTAATTTTTTTCCATGACCAATTCACGAAATTTGTGAACTTTTGAGGAAATTAAAGATTTTTTTCCACTGGCGATTGAAGAATTTCACGAAACTTTTTGCAACCAAATGACAAAATTTGTAATTTTTTCCATCAATTGTCGAAATTCATGACCTTTTATCGCGACAGATTGACAAAATTTGCAATTTTGTAGCGATAAATTGACGAAACTCTCGATTTTTCTGCAGTCGGTCAACGAAATTTCAGATTTTCCCGCGACTGGTCGATAAAATTCGCGGTTTTTCCGCAGCCGATCAACGAAATTCGCGATTTTCCGTGACCTATCAACGAAATTAGCGAGTTTACTGACGAAATTTGCAATTTTTTCTCGCTGCAAATTGACGAAATTCGCAATTTTTTTCTCTCAAAAAAAACTCACGATTTTTCTGCTGAGAATCAACGAAAGTTGAGATTTTTCCGTGCCTGATCAAAAAAATTAGCGAGGTTTTCGCGCCCCATCAACCAAATTTACGATTCTTAACTGACAGACGAATTTTCAATTTTTTCCCGTGGCAGTTTGATAAAATTCGCGATTTTTTTCTCACGATAAACTGACGAATCTCGCCATTTATCCGCACATTATCGACATTATTCGATTTTTCCGTGCCCGATCAACGAAGTTTGTAATTTTTAGCGAGCCTGATCCAAAAATTCGCGACATTTCCGTGCCTGATCTACGAAATATGCTATTTTTTCGTGCCTGATTAACAAAATTTGCGCTTTCCCCGTGCCCGATCAAAAAAAACTAGCTATTTTTTTCGCCCTCAATCAACGAAATTCGGGATTCTTAAATGACTGACGAAATATGCAATTTTTTCTTGCGGCAAAATGACGAAATTCGCGACATTCCCTCACGATAAACTCGCAAAATTCGCCATTTTGTCGCAGCCGAAATTCGCAATTTTTCCGATTTTCATGGACAAAAGTCGCAATTTTTCCGTGTGCGATCAACAAAATTTGCGTTTTTCCTTGCCCAATAAACGAGATTCGAGTTTGTTCCGTGCCCGATCGACGAAATTAAAGATTATTTTTCGACTGGGGACTGACGAAACTCGCAACTTGGGATTTTCCTATCTTGATATCTATGGTATCGGCCTGCCGAGTAACAAAATTCGCGATTTTTAACTAACTGACGAAATTTGCAATCATTTCCCGCTATAAATTGACGACATTTACGATTTTTTCCTGCGATTTATGAACAAAAATTGTGAATTTTTTCCAGTTATAAATTCACGAAATTCGCGGGCCACAAGTCAACCGATCGCGGGCCACAGGTTGTGCACCCCTACTTTAAATGAACCACAATGCTACATATTTCATTTTCATTACAGAACTTTCCGTAGTAAACCCATATAACGTATATTAATTTCACAGCAATCTGGTTAAATTTACGTAAGAGCATAGGACAGACGACAGTAACACTGGATGATGCACTGACAGGAATACGAATGTACAAACAGACAAACTGAATTCTTAAAATATTTTTCAACTATGTTGGAAAGTGTTTAAAGAGAAAATTTAACCCTAGAACTACCGAAAATTTTACTCAAGTTTTATAAAAATATTACACATCAGAATTCTTATTTAAAACTATTGAACTTATTTACTTAACTCATTATTGTCTGGTTTACATATTTAGTTTATTTTAAAGAAATTTCTGGTTAGAATAAATATTTCGAATGTACCCATCGGGTCCATTGGACCCGTCTGGTAGACGGAGGGTTAATTAAAGAGAAAATTAACATAAAAAATCTTATAGTATCAGAGCCGTTAGTTGTATTTCTGCTTCAATACCTATGAATTAAATCATCTGAAATATGCTTTATAGTAGTTAGTAATGGCAATACGGATGAAAGGAAACTGCGTGTTGATACAATATAAAATTGTACAAATTTTTGAATACAATACTAGGGAAGCTCCGCATCCAGCTCGCTACGCTCACCAACCCCCCTCGTAATCGCTTCGCGATTCCGTTCGATATCGCGAAGTAATCCCTATTTTCTAGTCAACCCCAGACGTAATTGTTTCGCGTTTCGATTCTGGATCGGTTCGCGATCCCTTATTTTCCATGCCTTCAGTAATGAGTTGTTACGGTAAATAATCTTATCATATAAACTTCCTCTCCTCAGAAATTTTCACTTCGCCGCCTTTTCTCCGCCTACAAGTATGTAAAATTATACAATATATAGTGTTACGCATAGCTGCCAACATCTTACGCTTTTTCAGACCACAAAAATTTTATGGAAAATTTTACCTTTCTAAATCGCCGTAATCTGCCGATTAAATAAGGCAAAAATTTCCATAAAATTTTTGTGGTCTGAAAAAGCGGAAGACTTGGCAGCTATGGTGTTACGAATATTGTAAACAGTTGGTGTTTATGTTTAAAAATAATGTAAATAGTTCAATTAAACTCTATTCATAAGCTAATATTAGTTTTTGTTGCATTGAAATAACGCAATTTGTTGATTTTCTGCAAGCAAGTAAAACCTATTGGATGTAATTGGGAGTCTGTGGAAAATTGGCGAAATACTGGAAATAGCTCCAAGTTGGCGTCACTTTTGACGACTAATTTCGGTCGACTAATTTGGTGATACATCGCCAAGTTGGCGACAAATTTCACGACGTTTGGCGACAGAAGCGTGTTACCTCCCTTGGTAACTCACCTTATAGCATCAGAAAGGTCTGACCAATCAGATGCTTTCCGCGGTATCTACGCAGATTTTCATTGGTCCATTTCCAAACGTTTACTTTTTTGTTATATATATAGAGCAATAAAATTAGTTGAAAAAGAAGCGTAGAACTGACTTTGAGACCCCTTATCTTCAGATTTTCTAGTTATAAATAAATTCAATATATAAGCTTTTTATGTACAGAGTTGTTTTGTTATACAAGAATAATCAAACATTAAATAAAGAAAGTAACAGATTTTTAACAACTCATGAGATTTAAAAATATTTTTCGTTTGAATAGGGACCCCTTTGAGGTCTCTGATTGACAGATTTACTAGTTATGCATGTAGTTAATATGTATAATTTTTATGTACAGAATTGTTTTGTCATACTGGATAATCAAACATTAAAGACAAAAGAAACAGATTTTTATAACAATTCATGTGACATAAAAAATTGTCTTCATTCGAATGGTGGCCTCTGGAGGACCCTGATCTACAGATTTACTAGTTATACATGTAATCAATATATATATGCTTTTTATATACAGAGTTGTTTTGTCAGATAACAATATTCAAACATTAAACACAGAAATTAATAGATTTTTAAGAACTCGTCTGATTTAAAAATTTTTATTATTTGAATGAGGTTTCCCTTGAAGATTCTTATGTGTATATTTACTAATTATAAATAAAGTCAATATGAATACTTTTTATGTACAGAGTTGTTTTGGCATAACGGACAAATCAAATATTGAAAATAGAAAATAATATATTTTTAACAACCCATGTAACTAAAAAAAAAATTGGATTTGAATAGGAAGCCCCATGATAACCTCTCATTTCCTGCGGTCTAGCAGTTTGTTTTCTGCTCCCTGAATACGATTGCTAATAATAACGTACATTATAAAACCTCCGTGGCAAATTTATTAAAAAAAATATCCAGTTTAATTTTTAAAAAAAGTGGCTCTGCCCCCTACGAGCTACGTTCGCTAACCACCCTTCAGACTCTAAAAATCCGTTAATTTAATAAATAAGGGAAAATTTTCTTTTAAAATTCACTGGTAGAAGAATGCCTCGACTTTTATTAGTTACTGGGAAATAGGGTACACTTGAAGCTTCACCTTTTTTGGGGATATGTTGATTTCTCTTTGTTCATAGTTCTGTGGCTTGGACTATAGGAATATTCATTGCAGTGTTGCCAGTCTGGCATACATTTTTTTTTTAATCCTGAAAATCCACATTTGTTGCCAGAAATTTAAAATAGTATTTTTTTACTTTACTTAATTACAGAAATTTTATGACAATATTAAGTGAATATTCACCTTTTAAAATTTCCGGTAAGAATATGAAATATCGAAATAAAAATAGAGGCCAAAGTGGCAATCCTGCTTCATTGTATGTACATTTTATTTAATGTAGTTCATATGTATGCACTTTTAGAATTCCATCCGAACATCTAGTCCAGAAAATCGAAGAGTTATTTTGTGTTACAATATGTCTCCGTTCTTTTTTTTAAAACTAATTTTTGCTGTTACCTTTTTCTTCTGTACCAGTATTATTTATTTATTTTTTTTTTTTACTTTATTTATATGTCTTCTTTTTTTGCCATATTAACGTAACACGTAATATAATCTATATTAGTAAGCGCGTAATATAATCGCATCTAAAAAGTTTCTAGTTCAAAAAGTAAATAACAATTAATTAGTAAAACAAAACTTTAAAAGGGGACTTTGAGTCACCATTTTCAAAGGACTAAAACTCTAATAATATGTAATTAAGTTTTTATTTTTTTCTTTCTGACTAAAAAAAACAGTCTTAAGTATTTTACACCGAAAAAAATATCTTGTATATACAAAATTATTAATTTAATTTTAAAAATTCATAATAATACTATTACGTGAATTAAAATTACTGAGTACTGCGCGCATGATAAAAATCGAAATTATAAATGTAGAAAACAATTTCTGACCAAACTAAAATCATAATGCACGTAATACTGAATTAAAAGTATTCGCAAAAAGTATTGTTTAAAATTTAATTTCAACACAAAACTTTAAAAAAAATCACAATTTTCAAATGTAAAAAAAAAAAAAAATGTTTCTTTTTATTAATTATAAAGAAACGCACATATGGTTCAAATTTTAATACTGTAGCTTATATAGTTTGAAAGTAAAAGGCCGCAATATTGAAATAATTCATATTTTTGAATGAGGTTTTTTGCATATTGGTTAGAAATGTGTAAAGATTGGGAATAAAACAAAAACAGAAAATTGATATTTTGAAAGTTTTAAGGTCCTTTGACAATTTAAATTAATACTTCAGAAAACATTAATATGCATTCAGATAGTTCCTTGTGGAAAAATGATTTTTACCATGAAAGTGCTTGCCATATAATAATGCCGAAAGATGACAGCATTTGACTCCCTTGTGAACCAAGCAACTGCATTTTTGGCAGTTTCATATAACATAAAAGAGAAGTTGTTGAAATTGAGAATGAAACTCTATACTTTTGTTTACATTGCTAAAAGTAGAATCACATTTCGCTTCGGCGATAAGTCTTTCTGCAACTAGAATGCCCTTAAATGCGCGATTTCTTATTGAGTTCGAAAAAATTATATATGATTCTCTGAAAGGTTTATTACACAGGAAAAATAATGAAAAAAAATCAGAGATACATTTTTCATATAACACGCCAATCTTTTCTTCTGTTGCACATATGCAATATAAGTAAAAACTACTGTCGTGTGGCTGTTTTGCGCTAAAATATTGTAAATTAGTAAATATTTTAATAAGTATGTGTCTAAATACCTTATTTTATATAATTATTTATTTTATAAAACTTAACCTTTAACCCTTTAATTCCCATCATAGAATACGTTCTATAAATTACGTAGTTCAGGGAATTTGACTTTACACCAGAAAGTTGCATTGGTTAATTTTGCTTTATGTAAATCTAGTATGTCTGTTATTAATTAAAGCAAATATTACTATTTTAATTTTCTGGTGTGAACTAGCTATATACGAATTAAAAAAAAATCTATCAAATTCAAAACACTGTTGTTTGCATATATGCAAAGCTGCGCACTAAAGGCTTAAGCCTCTAGAGTGCAGCCAGATTTTGAAACGACAGATGAAACGTACAAAATATGAACGTATTTTATGAAACGTACAAAATATCAACTATCAGTCTCTTTGAAAAAAAAAATGTTTACTTCAAAAGTTCGTTCCGCATTTTTGAAAATGTATTCGTCTAACTGCATTTTATTATATGATGTATCAAAATTTTAAATGTGTCATAACATATAAGGTCTCATCTATATCATAGCTATAATAAATTACTTTTAATATTCTGGAGTGCTGATAGATTTTATAGATGTTAAATACAGGGTGTTCCTGTAATCATGGGCCAATTTGTAAGAGACACATACAAGGACACATAAGGAACCAATTTTGGTATAGCAACGTGAGGACGGAAATGCCAAATGTTGGCGCAAAGCAAGACATTTTGAGGAAATGAAAACAAGCGTTTTATTCACATAACAATTACAGTAAGTGCTCAAATGTGCTAACCACCAACATCGATACAAACCAAGCAGCATTTAGTAAGTGGTTGGTGTGACGTTTCAAAGATTACATGTGCAGAGTTACCAAGTCTCCGGCTTTATAGATACCAGTATTTTAATACAGAAAATGTTCTTTTATTTAATTGGAACATTTGGTGGATTTAGAAGAACAACATTTTCTCTAAAATAATACTGGTGTGGAAAAAGCCTGAGACTTGGCAACACTGCATGTGTATCATCTACGAGACACGAATTGACTCTGATGAGGACTTCATTGCAAGCTTTCAGTCGCTTCCGAAATTGTTAGTGAAACATTTGGGATCTTCGAAAGAATACACAAACCACTTGTTAGACACTTCCGGGTCTGTATCGATGTTTGTGGAGGCACAATTGAACACTTAATGTAGTTTTTATGTCAAACAAACGCTTGTTTTAATTTTTTACGCCTACATTTTGCATTCCGAACCCCACATTGCTATACTCAAATTGCTTTTTTGTTTGTATTTAAGCTTCCTTTACATTTTGGCCCATGAGTTCAGGGATATCCAGTAATATATATGTATATACATATAAGGTATGGAAAGATGGAAAGATGTATGCTAGGCATAACTAGAAAAGACAGAGGGATAATAACCTGGATAAGAAGTCAGACGAAAGTTTTTTACATCAGTGAAGGAAAATGAAAATGGGCTGGGGACATTGAAAGAAGACAAGACAATAGATGGAGCACAAACACCGTACAGTGGCATCCCAGAGAGATGTCGGTGACAGATTAAAAATTCTCTAAGTGCTTCTTGTCGAAAAGGGTTAGGCCAACTTATTAATCTTTAATCTTTCGTGGTAAATGAAATTCCCAAACAGTCTTGTTTTGTTCTAATCGATTTGTTTATATAATAAAAACTTAGAAAATATTTGCTTTTTTAAAGATACTAGTTGCGTAGCAACCCGTTGTGTTGCTTTTGAATTGCATGAGACAATCGATCTTTTTGCGAAAAATGAAATCTTAACTTTATTGTAAATTTAGAAAGACATTGCAATATTAATTTTATTAAATACAATATTTCAAATAATAAGTTATATTTACAATTTAAGTCAAAACTTTCCCAATAAAAATGCACATATTCTATAATTTTATTTGCCTAGAGCTTTTCGCTCTTCCAAGATTTTGCTTCGAATTTCGGAGTTCGTAGAAATGATGTCATTTGGGTCAACTTATACAAAAATGAATTTGTTTGGACAAATTTATTCAGAAGCATTTTATGTTTATGAATTAAAATAAACATTTAAAGGCTTATTTTTTTTTCTCGCTAAAACTTTTCTCTTTTTATCTCTCTTTTTCGCATTTTTAATGTCCGCTTCTGAAATGTTTTATTAGCCATCTTAAGGCAATGGTTGAAAATCTACTTTACGACTTTAAATTAAATGAAAATAAAGTACGATGTTTTTTTTTTCTTTTTACGTCAACAGAATTTATCTCAATGTTCCAGTCGAGAGTCGAATTTGTGTTTCTAAAATAAACGGATTCCTAAAGCTTGAATATGTGTGAGTTCGTATTTCGTGAAATTTTCTTGAAAACTACAGTCATTTTTTCACTATTTATTCAAATATACGTTAATTTCAATTTAAAAATGATTTCAAACACTGACCTAATAATCCTTGTCATTTTCCCTTTTCTCTCTTTTATAAACACAAAAATGGAGCAATTTTAATTTCCATCATTACATAAATGTCATCAAAAATAACGTAAAAATCTATATCTCGAAAACTAAACAAATTTTAAAATTCTGCGACCACGTTTAACATCCTCGGACCCATGCGGATAACTGGCGTTAATTTGATCACCCAACATTCCATATTCTAGGAGGAACAGCTGTGAAATACAAATGGACAGTCACTTTTTAATATAATAGATTGATGAAGTTTTAATTTCGCTGTAAAAAAATAGTCAGGGACAAATGCTGAATTATTTATATTATTTTAAGTGCAAATGGCTTATTCCGTAATGGAGCCTGTACGCAATGGATATAGATTAAAAAACATTATTCTTGAAAATTATTTAAAAAGACATGATAAATAAATCAATTAAGATAAAGTTTTCAAGAAAATTGCATTTGAAATTAGATTTCTCCCCTATATAACGGGTGTAAAAATTGAAGATACGCGATGTTTAGAAATTCAAAAAATTGCAGTAGCAAAGATTGCAAATCCGGCATTTAATCGTCAAGCGTTGCCATTCTCAAAATGACGTCAGCCGTACGCACGGACATATTTTTCCTTTATAATATAGATAGATTTTCAAACGTGAATTTCCGCTTGTCAGCTAAAACTTTGCATGTGAAAATGTATTCTTTTGGCTTGAGGGTCTAATTTCAGTACCGCGAAGTACAAATTCCAGAAACTGATGTCTTTTAGATGTATTCGTGTAAAAATATATAGTTTTATCAAAGAAAAGGATTGTTTTCTTTTGAATATGGCACTTACTTTAGCATTACGCCAAGTGTCTCAAATTCGGTATCAGCCGAATGAAAATATATTATAACATTACCTTTATGAGCGAAAATGTTTTTTAAATAGTGACGTCATTTTCTGTTCAGACTTAAAATAAAGTTATTTTTAATTGTAATGAGTAAATGGTATCAATAAGGATAAATAAACCCCACTATTTCTTTTTTTCTGCAACAGTGGAAATAATACGATTGCTACCATTTTGATGAAATTTCAAAAAATCTTTTCAAATTAAATTAAAAATATAAAAGTGAAAATATTTAGAAAAATAGCTAGTGCGAGGACATCTACAAATGAAGAGCGTTCATTTAAAAAAAGAATTATTAGCAAAATTGGTCAGTCAAAAGTTTAAGGAAGATTTCTAAAAAAGCTATCTTGTGTTTTCAATATACGTATAGATTATTTTTCTCTTTTACTTTAACAGTTGCCTAGCAACTCTATTTCATACAAATTACATTTAAAAGCACATATTTTTCCCAATTCGGCTCTAAAAATTTAAATTGTTTGAATACATATATGTTAAATTCGTGCTTTTTTATATATTATTCTTTCATTTATTTATTAATGAAGCTTTAATTTCGTTGTAGAAAATTAGCGGGAGAGAAATTCTGAACTTTTTTTTATGTGCAAATTGTTTATTAATATTTCGAATGGAGCCGGAACGGCAAAATCATTTAATTGATAAATGACAACGAAATAAAGCCAAAACTCACTGGGTTTTATAACAGACGATATTCTTGATATAGCACGTATTTTAATTTCAAATTTTTTTCGGTTTTTATGAGAAAATGGCATCAAAAAGATACAGCAATCTACTATTTTCATTTTCCCCCCTTTAGTTTCATCAGAAATGGAGTACTTAAGCTGCCACGATTACAAAAAAAGTAATAAAAACTACAAAAAAATTAATATCTTAAAATTAAAATGAGATACAGCTTTCAAACAAATTGCATTTAAAAGAGCATTTTTTTCGTTATACGGCGAGGTAAAAATTTAAAATGTGCGATGTTTAGAAGTATAAAAATTTGCAGTAGAGAAAATTGCGAAACCAAAATTTTATTTCAAATTTCAAAGTGTTGCCATTCGCAAAATGACGCATGCGTTACGCACAGATATGTTTGTCCTTTATAATATAGATATACATGGTGTGTTCCCAAAGTTTCAACACTGCTCTGAGAATGCAGAATTTATTAAACATTTTTGTACAGCGAACTAAAATTCTTCGAAATATGATCCTTAGCAATCAACACACCGCTGCTAGCGTTTTTTCCATTGTTCATAGGCTTTCTGCAAGCCTTCGTGCGCAAGGCTGTTGAGGGACCTCGTCGAAGCTGCCTGGATCGCTCGAATCGTTTCCCTTTCAGGTCTTTCTTGATTCGGGGGCACAAAAAAGTAATTCGGAGCAAGGTCTGGGCTCTAGAGGGACTTGCAGCAGTATTGCCATGGTAAACTTAGCCGAAACTTCAGCGGTAGCGAGCGGCGTTTGAGAGGGCGGATTATCGTGGTGAAAAATCCAATCGTTTCTGATATCTGGGCGGACGCGCCGGACTCGATCCTTCAAATGGTGATGCATTCCAGTGTAAAACTGACCTGACCCGGCGTCTCCGCCTAGAAATCAGAGACTATTTCATTGTTCACCACGACAATGTGCCCTCTTATACGTCGCTCGCCGCCGACGACGTTTTGGATACGTTTAACGGGGCAATCATGCCACAAGGCCCCCTACAGCCCCGTCTTCACGCCCAGCGACTTTATTTTGTTCCTCCAGATCATGAAAGACCTGAAAGGGAAGCAATTCGACACGTTTTCAGCGATCTACAATTCTAGCTTCGACGAGGTCCCTTCAGCCTTGAGCGCGAAGACTGTCAGGGAGCCTATGAATAATGAAAAAAACGCTGGCAGCTGTGTGTTGATGTCAAAGGTTCACATTTCAGGAATTTTAGTTCGCTGTACAAAAATGTTTAATGAATTTTGTATTCTCAGAGCAGTCTTGAAACTTTGTGAGAACACCATGTATTTACAAAACGGTAATCTCTTTCGTAGGAAATCGGCTCGAAAAATAATAATAATTTAATAAAATGAAAGTTCAGAATTCTTCTGCATTAATTTCAAACTATGCTGCAACCTATCACGAATAAGCAGTATCCATTCACTTTTCCATTCCTGGAATTCTAACTTTGCCCCTAAAGCATAGTTAGACTTCTTGATCGCTAGCTTTATGTGCTTAGAGATCAACGAATCAACCTTTTAATTTATTTTATTTAACATTGATTAATAATATTTTCCGGTATATTGTTTTCATTACAAAATTTTTTATACTAGCAAAATATGTTACTTTGCATGAGTGGGTCTTGAAATATGCCAAGTGGTATTTGTATGCCGACAATCATTAGGGGTAACTATACTGCTGCAGATAATTAAAATATTACTAATCAGGTCACATTTAAGGAAAATTCATTCTTGAACTATATTAGCTGAACATAAGACACAGCGAATTAAGCAACACAGTATCTTTAAAACTGTTTTTATTTTCTTCTATCTTTACAAGAAGAAAGTATTGGATTTGTGAAAAATTTCCACTTCCGATTTTCGATGGATATATACGTATTAGAAGGTCCTGAAAATTATTTGATGGTTTAGAGAAAATGAAAGTCTGTATGTGAAAAAACTTTTTGGGCGCTCTATCTAAATAAATAATGGATGGAATTTCAAAAACCGTTCGATTCACTTAGAACTTAATATAAACTGGTGCTTATTAGTTTTCGGTGTATATTGCCCAACAGGTGGCGCGGCTATGCTGCATTTTTCACGATTTCCGAAATAGCTCTACCTTAAGACCTCATGCCGGGATTTTTATAAAACTTCAGATTCAGTTAGTCCTTTATATGAGTTGATGCTGATTACGTTTTGGCGTAAATTGCTCGACATGTGGTGCTGCTATGTTGCATTTTTTTTTCGCAACAGCTCTATCTCAAAAACTATTGCACGAATTTTCATCAAACTTCAGATTCAGGTAAACCTTGCTAAATATTGATGCTGATTATGTTCTGGTGTAACTCTCCCAACAGGTTCTGCCGTTATGCTGCATTTTTCACGATTTCGCAGTAGCTCTATCTCAAGAATTAATGTATTATCCTCTAATTTCAGGTTCAATTAGATGTTAACGTAAGTGGTGGCTAATTAGATTTTAATGTGAACCACACACAGGTGGAGCTACTATGCTGCATTTTGCATGATTTACACGATTTTAACGATAGTCATATCTCAAAATTTAATGCACGTAATTTCATATCTTCTTGATGGGTATAGATTGCCATCTAATTTTGACACTGTGCTAGCAAATTTTGAAGTATTAAATGTATAAGATAAGAGAAAGTTTTGGGATTGGCACATTCGACAAGTTTCAATTTTAAATAATATTGTAATATCTGTGGTGGCATCATGTTTAATAATAAAACGCATATATAAACTTAAAAAATCTTATAGAAAGAACAGCGTAATTAAATACCTTTTTTTAATTGCCTTTTTAAAATAGACTTAATTTTTTTAAATTACCTTTTTAAATATGGATATTTCAAATTCAATTTTTTTCCACATTCTTTAGAATATATATAAAACTGTGCTTGTATTTTTAGAGAATGGAATATAAATTAATGGAATTAATAAGATTTTTTTTCCTCCTGCATATAAAAAAAAATTAAGGAAAATCACAAATTCATAATTTAAATAAACAATAAAAAAACTGAAAACTTGAATGTTAAATCCATGCACAAAAATATTAAATGCATCTTTCAAAACAAGTAAAAAATTATAAAATCTCTATCTGATTTAGGAATAAAAAGCCTTAGCAATCATCGAACAAGCAATTTATGAAAATATGTACATGGAGAAAAATCAGTTTAAAGTTTTCATTTGAAAAATAACATGTTTTAGCTTCTAACTTGTGCGAAGTTCATGTACAATTTTATCAAACACATAAACTAAAGTAATAAGTCAACCGGAAAGTTCTATCCAATAATGTTATTTCACGCCTACTTTTTTAAAATTCAGATTTCTTCATTGTCACCACTTTTTTTTTTTTTTGAAATGGTATAATTCGGGTTGTTTTCACATCTCCCGAGATGAAAACATTGGGAATTTTACCACTTCAATAAAGTGGTGCCAGTGAAGAAATCTGAGTGAAAAAAAATTGGTGTGAAATAACATTTTCGGACAGAACCTTACGTTATACCTATAGATACATAATTGGAAATTCGTTAGCAGGATTTGTACGGGTCCTTGAATTTCTAGACTAAGAAATTCTTCAGTAGCAGTATTTTCTTATAGAAAATCTATCCTTAAATGCGAAATTTCGCGCGTTTCTACTAGATTTATTTTTCTATAAAAAGATACTGATATTTGGCCTTGAAAATAACGGTACCCGTACAAACCCTGGTTAGATGTATTAAGCGAGGTAAGGTTTAAAAGTAATTTATTATCGGGAAGTTAAAATCGAAATAATTGCCTCATTTGTCGTTATTTATATAAAATATTACTAACCATATTACAGCTAAATTCGCCGTTTTTTAATTTGTCAGACCAATTCGGAAAATGGCCGTAACATATGCATGCATCTTAAATCTTTCATAACAAGTGTTGCGTATATATGATGTACAGCGTCCTCAGAATACTTGATTATTATAAACAGTAATTTTATATAGATAATTTGCCTTTATTTAATCACAGTTTTTCTATGATTCAATTATGCAAAAATTTCTTTTTCGAAATGTCAGTGACAGAAGATTAAAAATTCTCTAAATGCTTCTTGTAGAAAAAGAGTTAGGCCAACTTATTAATATTTAATCTTTCGTGGTAAATGAAATTCCCAAACTGTCTTATTTTGTTCTAATCGATTTGTTTATATAATAAACAGTTAGAAAATATTTGCTTTCTTAAAGATATACACGATTCCAGCGATCCAGGCAGCTTCGACGAGGTCCCTCAACAGCCTTGCGCGCGAAGGCTTCCAGGGAGCCTATGAATAAGGGTAAAAACGCTGGCAGCGGTGCGTTGATGCCCAAGGGTCATATTTCGAAGAATTTTAGTTCGCTGTACAAAAACGTTTAATAAATTTTGTATTCTCAGACCAGTCTTGAAACTTTGTGAACACACCATGTATACGTGTTGAGTTTCCGTGTTAAAGCACACTTTCATCATGTAAATGCTATAGTTATAGCTCGGATGAATGAAATTAGCGCTGCAGTTCGTAGCCAAGTCCAACAAATAAGAGAATGAATTATGTCAGCCAGGTATCGTCCGGATAGCCTAACAGGTAAGGCATTGGCACGGCACGCCAAGTATCCAGGTTCGATCCCTGGTCTGGACATTTTTCGCTCTGTTGGAATAAACTTCAACTGTGCTACTCCAGCCTTGAATGTGATTTAATCCAGTTGGAAAAAATATTCGTTCTCTTCATGTATATATGTTTGTTTTATTTACACCTAAGCATAACTACTGAACAGATGGTCCTTTATATTTATATTATTGTTAGAAATGTCTCTTGCTGCAGATGTTTCAACATAATTACATTTGAATAACATTATTTTCAACCTAATACTGGATAGATCACACGTGTCAAACGCGGCTCCAGCAAACCACATTTAGCTGATGCAGCCGAATGCAGAAAATACACTTTGCACAATATACTGCAACAATATTTGCAACAATGTTGCTAAGTAGGAGATTTTTTAAAAAATTCAAAATATCTGTCACTATCTCACAGTACTATTCTTCATTTTATCAGGGCTGCCACAGGCGACTAATTTTATATTCTGCTTGCAACATTATTAAAAAAAAATACATTTTGTAATACATTTCTCTTGCAAATGTTATCAAACCATAAGTAAAAGATTTTTGTTTTGAGATAGTGGTGTGAAATATAATATAAAAAATAGTCGTGGCATCCCTGTTTTATACATTTTCATTTACTGAACCTTTACACGGGGGGCTGGGATAGCATCTGTCCGGTTTTAACACTTATTTTTAGGAAAGGTGTTTGATCCCCAGTGTAAAGGTTAATTTCATGAATACCCCATACTATTTTCCAAAATTATGAAAAAAAATACATAACAAATCCCAAGAATTAGCATCTTCTCCTCTACATTCACACAGTGAGCGGGTACATACTTCAGACAAAATCGAGTTAAAGATACAAAACCATACAAATTTAAAGTTCATTTATAAATATTATCACAGTCCCGGTCGTCGTCGGCAGGTGCGTCAGGTAGCTTATAATTTTAGTTTTTACCCGTCTTTAAACAAAAAGTAAAATATAATAGATCATTTCTGTTCTGAAAGCGAAATTTTGGAATGAAAGAAAAGGCCAAACTGGCAAACCTGGATGCAGAACGAAGCTTTCCACAAATATATACGTGCACATATCATAGCTGCAGTGTTGCCAAGTAGAAGATTTTTTTGTTGTTGTTATTCAAAATATCTATCACTATTTCACCGTACTAATTTTTATTTTATATTAATAACGAACATTTCGTTACTAAATAAAATAAAAATTAAAAAAAAAAAAAATTATTCCTATTTTGATTAATACTAAAGGTGTCAGAAATTCCATTCAAGTTTTTACAAAAATATTTGAAACCGTATATTTTTTAAAAAGCTATTTCAAATACTTTAACCCTTTCAAGGGCGGTGGCTGCCAAATTTTAATTCCAAAACTGACAAATGGCACCAAGAAAATTTTAATAAAATTTTCCTTTTGCAATGCAAGTGCAAATTAGCGATTTTTTATTTACTAAGAAATTCGTTTGAATATTCTGGTGTCAGTCAATTATTTCATCATTTTACGAACAGAAATGTTCTGCCCCTGAAAGGGTTAAGGACAGTTGGAAGGTCAAAACGTAAAATATATTGAATTTTCGATTTTTTAATAGTTTGAATCTACCATTTCTCCTCTTTCTTTTGATAAATTACTTTTGTTTCTACGGCAACCAGAAGTTGGAAAATTTTTAGTAATTCTGTTTGTTTATATACTTTACTACTAGTGCGTTTATTTACTTTAAACATGATTTTCTAAAAATGTTGTTTTTTTAACTTCGGTGTATACCTTTTTGAAAAATCTATTATACATTATGCTTTGAAATTTTGCTTGAACATTCTATACATATCCCTGATTAATTTGAGGTGAATTGTTTAAACTCATAAAGAGAATTTTTTTTATTATTATCATTATCTTTGAAAAAGTTGCATGTTTTTTTAAATTTTAATGCGGTTTCTATTTCAGATTTTTAAATATATACACTGATGGAACAGTGGCGCAGCAGTTGAGAGATTTTCACCACTAAATTTTCATAGTATTCTTCGCCTTCAAATATCTCAGAAATTCTGACCTGAAGTTAGATGAAGAATACTAATAAAATTTTGCGGCGTCAATTGATTACCTGCTACTACACTGTTCCATCACTGTATATATATATATATATATATATCTAAGCTTTATTTGATAATAAATTGAACTTCAGATTATTAAGAATTGTTTATTTTATGCGTAAAAAAATTTCAAGCGCATACCTTAAGTTGTTTATGAGAAAAGGTACATTAATTTAACATTTCAGGTATAGGGATTCCGATTACCCTTAACTTACTTCTCTGTGATTAATACTTTATTTATTTCATGGAGATATTTCTGGTTCAAATCGAAATATTTTCATTTGGTACCAGTTAAATGACCGATTATTGGTATATTTATTGTTAAAGAAATTCTACAGTCTACTACATTGCCGTGGCGATTGAAATAGCAAACATCAGAAAGTAGAGTATATGTTCAGTTTAAATTCCTTTTAGAATTTCAGCTTCAAGAAACTGTGTAAACAGAAAAAAGAAAACTAATCGGAAAGCTACAAAGAGCAAATCTAGAATTTGAAATTTCAAAGATTTGCAAATACAGTATATTTTTTAATATTGTTATGTGTTTTATGTGAATTTTATGTTGAAACTTAGGTTGAAATCTTTATTTCTGAAGAAACACACCTGGAAGCAGTTTTTCTTTTCAATTTTTGATAATTATCCGAGGCATTAATTAAAACTTCATTAAAAATCATCGCTTTTCACTTTTAGAAAAATGGAGCGATGTCGCTGTTGTCACCAAAAGCGATATTTCTGCTCGACATCAAGCAAAAACAAAACGAATGGCGAAAAACGTTCCTTTTTTCATCGCATCCCTATTAAGATCAAAATACAAATAATAATAATAATAATAATAATATATATATATATATCACCAATACTTAAAAATGCAAAAACACCATAATTCTGAAAAGAAGGTGTATATCAACAATATTTAATTATAAAAATCCCAAAAACTTTCAAAAATACAGGTAAAAAACAAAACACAGGCAAAAACTGTCTGTTCTTCATCAGTGGGAGGACAGACAGACCTAACTCCACCCCCGCTGTTAAAAGCTTGCATGTGTCTGAACACACGTCCATCCTGCACTCAATACAGAAAGAAACTATTGTCATTTTAGAAACAAAATTCAAAAGGCTAAAATAAACCAAATTGAAACAAAAAAGTAATGTAAACAAAGCATAATTAAAATACAAAACAAAAAAATTTTCTTTTATAAAATGGTCTTTTAGAAAATTACTTTAAAATTGCAATTTAAATATAAACAAATGAAATTAACATGTATGAATGCAGAATAACGTGCACCCTCCCAAACCTAGAAGAAAAATTCAAAAAAATGAAATTTTTCTTCTCCGGTTCATATCGGGTTTATATGAATTGTAATTAATTATTACCCCGAATAAACTCGGGCGTACACGGCTGACACTGCCAATTTATTTATATTGTATAATATTCGTGTTGCGTATGTTGTCAAAGTATATGTGAAAGATTTCCGTTTAGAGAAAGTGGTACGAGTAAGAATTATAAAATAGTTACCAGTCTGAATACTAAACTGATGATAAAACTAATTGCTTTAACGCATGTAAAAATTAAAATTCAATTAAAAACCTATATATTATGTTTTGTTTTATTTTCTTATATTTAAAAAAAGAAGTAAAAAAAATATGATGATTTTTCGTAGTATACTTTTTTTTTCCCCAAAAGTATTGGTAAGGGAAGCGGTTAAAAAAAATATTACTTTTAAGGGTGTATTCGAAAAAATATTTTTTCACCCTCAACAGTTCGAAATTTTCTGATACATTTTCAGACTCATTTTTAAAAGTATGAACATGAAACTTGCTGAAGTGGTTTTTGAAGTGATGTATAAAAGGCCGTGTGATTTCATTTTTCGCTCAATTCATTAGAATTTGATTTTTAAATAATTATTTTCTCAGTATGATCATTTTTTTTCATTCCCAGATCTTCCGCTTCGGAAAATGAGATTCAAAATGCCCACTTTGACAGCATTTTTGGCAATATATTTTGCTTTTATCAAAAAATCGCCAAACACGGTACTTTATGTAGTTTCTGAATAAGAGAATTTGCCAGTTTGATGCGTTTGAGAGCAAAAATAAATTTAAAAATAAATCAGAAAATAAGGAGTTTGGATTGGAATACACACTTAAGCAAAGTCATTCATTTACAAAGTTGGAAAAATGGTGTTTAAAGCAGTTAAAGAAATTTCAAAATAATATAAGCTGAAATATATCAGTTATACAAAGATACATATCATATATCTATTGATATAGCCAAAAAATTCAAGAATTAAATTAATCTTATAATTTCAATATTTGTTGCTTATTTCATTGTAATTCATGAAAATACAAATGCAGGAAATTCGTCTCAACTGGAAATTTTTAATGTTAGACATGGTGTGCGCTTATAGATAACTGTAGACCTTCCTGGGAGATATTCCTGTGCTCGGTACAATCACTATAGCTGATAGTTTTTATTCAATTATAGACCTTTTGAATGGATAACATTTGTCACTGAAACTTTTTATGGCAAATAATACTGCTCTGTGATCGATTGTTCTTATAACAACAAAGAAAAGTCATGCTTCAAGCATAGATTATGAAACACGTTCCAAAAGCTCTTGAATGCTGTAGCAAAATTGCGCATTTTAATAAGATAAAAAATATACCTAAGTAAACATTTCAGAAAGCATATAACACATTAAAAAAAACGTTTTAAACAATTACCACCCATAGCCGTAAAAGGACCCCAGTTTTTTTGTACAGCTCTGTGTATGATATATGGATTAGAACATATTCTACATAGTACGGGAAGACAAACACAATTCATAAACGGTTTTCAACTATGATAGAACGTGTTAAAAATCACATTTTTAAAATAAAAAAAATCACTAACGGTGCAAAGAGATTTAAGCAAACGTTTTATTTTCATTTTAATACTATATACTGAAACATAAATGAAATGATAATAGCCATAATAATAATGACATAGATGAAATGATGTATAGACATATAAAACTATCACTACTGCATGCATATAACAAGGGAAAAAATGTAAAAACAAAACCCCCCAAGAATATAATAAAAGCAATTTGACTTGACCAGTACATTTAAGTCTCGAATCAAGAAATCTGAATTTTAAAAAAGTAGTCCATTGGCAACACTGGTCCCGTTAGTCACAAGAGGGTTAATCTAATTCCACCAGGATTATATTTCCATATAGTTTATGCGTTTCTCTTTCTTCCATGAGTATCTTTTTTAACAGATTCTGTGCAAATTGTTTAATAAGAACGAATGTAAATCGTCATGCGTGCAAAATATAAGAGATAATCTGAATTAAACAGCGTCTTTTAGATATATGGCCCAGTTATATTTTCAGGGAAACACAGTAACATCTCTGATAATAGTTCAACAAAGTATTTTCTTCCATTTCTCATTGTTACTTACTTACTTACTACCTGGTACTAAGAATTCATTAGTCTGCGCGTTTCCTCTATTGTGGTTGCCGAAAGGAAAATAAATTCAAATTTAGCGTCGCAGACGAAAATTAACTGCTATAATTAATTCCAGTATTCCGCATTGAGGGAATTCTTCGGATGAAAATATGTTACACTTTATACACCTACGTATTTAAATTGACTTTATTTGACAGCAAGTCTTGCCTCTAAATGCATTGTTAAAGGTATTTTTAAGCTGTTTATTCACCATATAATTTTAATATTTTAAGGAAATGAAATCGATGTGCGTCATATACGGAATTATTAACTTAAAATTTCAGGTTCTAGAAATAGTTTAGAAATGATTTGAAAAAATCTTCTTTTAACTAGTTTTGCTAATATTATTTCTTATAAATATCTAAGCGCAGTATTTTTTGAATACACATAATTTTGATTTTCGGAAAAAATACGATTTTATTTTATTTTACTTTAGAAATGTTGTTTAGAATATTATTTCATTAAATTCCTTACAATATAAATAATGAATCATATTTAGAATATAAATTAAATAAAAATGACAATTAAATTTTGTAACAATTTTAAATTTTATTAAATTTAAATTATTACAATTTATTACATTTAATGCATTTTTTATAAAACTAGGGCAACGAAACTCTCGGGTTACAGAAAACAAAATCACTTTTGCATTAAAAATAGCAATTTCGTATTTAAATAATTTTTTAACTTTTGTTAAAAGAAATATATTCGTATTTGTTTGTTACAGGAGTTAACTGCCGAAGAAATCGCCAAAGATCGCTAACCCAACCTTTTCTAATTAAATATTTGTATTGGTTTAAGCGCGTAGTTCGATTCCATGTCTCAAATGTGTGTTTTATTTATATTTTTAAATTTTATTTATTTATTGATGAAGTTTTTATTTCTTTATGAAATATGAGCCAGCAATAAATGCGGAACTGTGTATATTAATTTAAGTGCAATCGGATTTATCTTTCGTAATTGTCAGCAGGGAATAGAGATAGATTAATAATTAAAAAAAAACATGTTTGCAAGTTATTGTAAAAACAATAAAAATGAGTAAATTTTGATACAGTTTTCAAACAAATTGCAATACAGTATTCAAACAATTTGCATTTAAAAGTATTAGTTCCCTATTCGACGGTTTAAAAATTAAAAATTTGCAACGTTTAGAAGTTTAAAAAATTGCAGTAAAAGCGAGATTGTATTGACTGGTGTTGCAAACGTCAATAAACAATTAAATTTAAAAAATCAAAAAACCCGACTGCGTAAAAAGCGAACTAATTAATTATTTCTCATCAGTGTGAAACTATTTTTTTTTTCAATTCCTACTATTACCTCACACTCTCGCTATATATATCTTGTTCAAATTTTCAATCGTTAATAAAATACTTATTATTCATCCAATCAAGCTCAAATAATTTTTTTAAACTTGCAGTGGATGACACTTGATGTTAATACAGTTTTTTCAAATATTAATTAATTAATTTTCAATAATCGAGCGAGCTTTTTTCTTGATCAAGGTATTTTAAGACCGAGAGAGCCCTCTTTTTGATTAAGGCATTTTAAGCGCCACTTAAGGGGAAAGAAGAATGGGAGAAAAAAAATTCTCTTATTGACCTAAGAAGGAATTGACTTAAAATATGTTTTTTTTAATTTTACTTGTTTATATTATTTACCTATTTTTTATATACTTGTATTGATGACTTTTAAGTTGTGTTTAATTGTTAGTACCTATCTATAAACACTGTTTGATGAGGTCTATAGATGCCTATGATGGTTGGAGTTGCAGTAAAGCTAGAGATCCTACCTACACAACTTCCAGGTTGTATAATATTTTAACGGAGCTTCTGACTGTAAAATAGTCAATGGAACATCGTCTTCATTTTGAAAGATCTATCCAATCATATGCCACTCAATATGGTACGTATTTTTTTTTGTCTCTACCGCCATTTTGTATTTTACGGCCGCCATTTTGAATTTATAAAAACCAAACCTAGCCTATAACCAAGCGACCATTAACCGTATTAACCATTAACCGACCATTAACCGAGCATTAGCCGACCAAGCGTATTAACAAGTTAAGACGAATCGATAGAAACCTCATTTATTAAAATCCATCCAGCCGTTGGGATGTTTCGAGGGTATAAAAAAATCCACATACACAGATACGCGTGAAACACATAACCCTTCTTTTCAGTCGGGTAAAAAGACGTCAGCGTTACGTACGGAAAAGTTTGTCCTTTATAATATAGACATGTAAGTATGAACATTGAAATTCACGTTACCAATGACTATACTTTCACAGATGGAAGCATTTCGAGCTGTAATCCTTTCGACTCGGGCGTCTCTTACACAAATTTTATTGATACACCACCTTGTAAAAAGAAGTTTGATTCAAGTACACAATTTCAAAAATGCTCTAATTAAATAAGGCAAATTTAATTTTCCTTTATCACTGGTGCCATAAACAAATTTTGCAAAGAAAAATGATATCCAGTCAGACTGTACATACGAGTGCAAAGGATTAAATATTTGAATTCTGATATATGAGCTATTGAAATGAAACGTCTATTAAGTTAAATAATGCTATAAAAAGTTATAAAATTCTTTATTAAGATTGACGATCATTTCATCGCCCAAACGACGACATTTTCAATATCATTCATGAAAGAAAATATTTTTTATCAATTACTTGTTTGAAACGTCTATGTCAACATTAGGATTCAATTTTTGAAACATATTTAAGTTTTATGAATTAAAATGCATGCATTTTTTCAAAAGTAATTACAGTTCCACCCACGAAAGCATTTAATTTTGAGGATCTCAAAAACAGTTTAAAAAATATCTATTCAAATGAAAAATACCTTTCTTTCAAATAGCTGACAAAAAGTTATATTAATTCGAATTACAGTCGAACTTGGATAATTCGAACGTCTTTAATTCGAATTCGTGGATATTTCGAAGTTTTTTGCCAGTCCCTTGAAACTTGTATTCAGTTAATGCTAAAAAATCTTGGTTATTTCGAAGTCCAACTTCTTTAATTCGAAGTTTTTACCCTTTCAAAAATGACCAAAATCTAGTTTCAATACAGTTTATTTGAAAAGTGGCCGGGTTTTTTTTCAGCTATTGTGGAAATTTCGAAGTCCAACTACTTTAATTCGAAGTTTTAACCCTTTCAAAAATGACAAAATCTAGTTTCAATGCAGTTATTTGAAAAGTAGCCGCGTTATTTTCAACAATTGTGGAAAATTCTTTAGGGAAGAGAAGGGGATGTGAGAATTTTCTTATCTGTTCTAGGAAACAGAGCAGGGATAAAGGGAGGAGGAACGAACGCCCTTTCCCTTGTAAGTGACACATGCTACTCTCACCAGTGCGATAAATCATAGATGACACGAGTTACAATTCCTTCGAAACCAGGACTATAATCGCTTGAGTTTTCTTCATTGTGCTTTTAGTTTTTGTGGTGAGAGTTCAGTGCAAGCATTTCGTTGAGTAAGCCCCGTGCCTCGTATAAAACCTTATATTTCGATGAAAAAATTGCTGTTATTCGTGAGGTAAAAAAGGGTGTAAAGAAGAAATGCATCATCGCAAAAGAGTATGGAATAGCACCTAACACTCTTTCGACCTTTTTTGAAAAATAAAGAAAAAATTTTGAAATCTAATCGAAATCGCAAACGAGCTAGAGAACCCGATAATCCTGATGAGGACGAGTGTGTCTTGAAGTGGTTTAAACAAGCGCGGGACAAAAACATCACTCTCAGTGGAACTCTTGTTCGTGCAAAAGCGGAAGAATTTGCTGTCAGCTTAGGAAACAACAACTTCAAAGCAAGCTCCGGATGGTTAGACGGATTTAAGGGAAGAAACGAAATTTTCTTTAAGTCTGTGTGTGGTGAAAGTTCAAGTGTGGATCAAGATGCAGCAAATAAGTGGAAAGAAAAATTGTTCAAATCATTGAGCATACACAGGACAGAGACATTTCTAATGTCGACGAAACTGGACTTTTTTTCAAATGTACCCCTGCAAAAACTTTGGATTTTAAAGGTGAAAATTGTAGTGGAGAAAAACGCAGTAAAGACCGAATAACCCTACTTGTAGGAGCAAACATGGACGGCACTGAGAAGTTACCTTTACTGATGATTGGAAAATCAAGAAATCCAAGGTGTCAGAACAAAGCCTATAGAATACCGTTCTAACACGAAAGCCTGGATGACGGGAAATCTTTATGAAGAATGGCTTCTAGATCTCAATCGCACGTACCAAAGAAAAAACAGAAAAATCATCCTGTTTATCGATAACTGCGCGGCCCATTAATCGATACCCGCTATGGAAAATGTCACGGTTGAATTTTTTCCGCCAAACATGACCTCAGTGGTGCAACGAATAGATCAAGGCATCATTAAAAATCTGAAGCATTTCTACAGATGCCTAGTCGTTCAACACCTCCTTACTGAATCTTCCCAAAAGCTTCCCATTACCCTCCTCGATGCATCAAGTATGTGTTTAAATGCATGTTCCAAAGTGAGCCAAAAAATCAGGAACACTGTCCCTAGCCAGTGTTGCCAGATTGGGGACTTTTTTAATCCAGATTATTTGACTGTCACCACTTTTTAAAAATAGTATAATTCGCATTTTTTTCAGAATCTTTAATCTATTTTTAAATAGGCCGAATATTTCTATTTCAAAAAAGCGGTGACAATCAACAATCTGGGGACAAAAAAGTCCCCAATCTGGCAACACTGTCCCTAGCGAGCTTTTAGAAGAAGAAAATTTACATCCCCCAGTTGCATGAGAAGACAGCATATCATTTGATGATTACGTCGACATTGATAAAAACATAGAAATTTGTGGAGAGCTGTCTAATACAGATATTCTATCAGAAGTTCTAAACAATAAGAACATTACAACAGAAGACGATGAAGAGATTGAAGATGAGGTAGAAGAACAGAGAAAGATTCCAACTTCAAGTGAGGCAGTCTTTAATCTAGCCGAATATCGTCGGTATGTAGAAGGACAATCTAACGTGAGTGAAGCTGTGTTTCGAGCTGTAGATATCCTTGAAGATTTTGTTAAAAAGAATCAAGTAAGCTCTTTTAAGCAATCTGAAATATCTCAATATTTTAAAAAGCTGTAGTGTTTTATTTAAAATTAATAAACACATTTTTTTCGCAATTTCTGTTGCGGTTGATTATTTTACGACATAAAAATAAAATTTTTTGGATAATTCGAAGTTTTGCAGTGGTCCCTTGCACTTCGAATTATCCAAGTTCGACTGTATTTCCCATTTCTGATTTTTTCCTTATACTGGAATAATTAAATTGCCTGATTTTAATTTATTAACCATTTGGAAAAATGGTTATTGTCCTCGTCAGGGTAGCAAATCAAAAGCATATCTGAAGCTTTTTATTGGTTAAATCCGCATTTTATTCGTTTTCTGATTGGTCTATTCAGTAATCTGTATTTCCCTTTACATTCAACAGAGATGGCTACTTCTGTTGCCACTATGACAAAAAAGTAATAAAAACTTTTGAAAGTACATTTTTTTCTCTATACAATGGTGTAAAAAGTAATATTGTGGGATGTTTAGAAGTTTAAGAATGAAATTTCATTTAAAATTGGTCGTCAGATTTCTTGGAAATCTGACGATGGAAAAGCCTTTTCCCGAACAGCCAATGAATTGCTTGGATAACACGTAAGTTTCAGGTGGATAATACGTAAGTTTCAGGAAATCTGACGGGTCGCAGGCGATTTTTGTCGCTTGCAATTTTTACATGTAATAACACTATTAATGTTTAATTCATGGCGTACGTAATGTATGATCAACTCCGTGCGATTTTTTATGTCTTAAATTTTAGTCTTTGAAAAAATCATTTTCTAAATGGTCGTTGTAATTTGCTAAATTGCTTTTTTGAATTTTTTATAATGAGCTGGTAAGTGGTTAATATAAACATTGAAATAAATCTTAATAAAAAAAAATATGAACTGTAATTCTGTGCATCTTTTTTTATAGAAATTTCGATAACAATTTAAAACGTGAAAAAAAAATCATGCGTTAAGCAAATATTTTGAAATAATTTCGAATACATTCAGAATATTGTAACATGACTTCACCGTTTAAAGAGGTGAACGATCTCTAAATAAACAATTTTGAAAGCGCATAAAACATTTTAAACCGAATTTCAGCAATTACCTTCTACAGTCGAAAAAAATTCGAAATATTTTTAGTTAATCCTGTGTATGAGGGGCTCACAACTATACTACACCAGGCCCATTTTGGAAAAAAAAATGAGATCGTCCATTTCGAAGGTGCATAAAATCTATTTTATCTACTCCCACAGTGAACCAAGTCTGTTTTCACATACCTTCTCATATATGGCATCTGTTAACCCGGGAGGAAGCGCGCCGGGTCTGATAGACCCGGAGTGCGTATATTTTTTACAATTGTCACCACTATGTTTAAAAAATAATCTTAATTCAACCGCCGCGGCGAGCGGCCCATCTTCGTCCGCAACCCTTTACTCTTCTACTCTACTCCGACCCTTTTGCGGAAGCAAGATTCCCAGGTGCCCAGCCACGTCCCGAATGAAAGACTCTCTAGCGAAAGCCAGAATGAAAAAAAAAATTATTATTATATTATATTATTATTATTAACTTATTTTATCGCAGAATTGTCCCCGACTAAATAAGGTGACGATTATTATTTGTATTTATTGGTGGAAAAGTAAAAACCATTCATACCCTAGGTATGCGCATGTTCTCTCGGGTTAACAGTGTTGCCAGATTGGGGACTTTTTTAATCCAGATTATTTGACTGTCACCACTTTTTAAAAATAGTATAATTCGCCTTTTTTTCAGAATCTTTAATCTATTTTTAAATAGGCCGAATATTTCTATTTCAAAAAAGCGGTGACAATCAACAATCTGGGGACAAAAAAGTCCCCAATCTGGCAACACTGTCTGTTAACCCTTTCCGGCGCGGTGTCCTTAAAAAAGACTCCTAATTTTAATTCCAAAACCAACAAACGGCAAAAAGAGTATTTAACTAAAATTTTCCTATTATAATGTACATGAAAATAAGAGACTTCGTATTTTCTAATAAATTCGTTTATAAATTGCGGTGTCAGTCCATTATTTCATCAGTTTATAAACGGAATTACTCCGCGCCGGTAAGGGTTAATAGACTTTGTTTACCGTGGGAGTGAATAAAACAGGTTATTTGACCCTTCTGAGTGGACTACATAATATTTTTTTTTCAAAATGGATTTCTACTATGGTTGTGAGCCCCTCATCTGATCAATAGATTTGTCGGTATACAACATAATATGCTAAAATTTAGTTGTGAAACCTATAATACAGTTGAAATGAACACTCCCTTTCAACGTTTTCTGCCAATAAATGAAAATGTACTGGAATGCAACCCTGTGTATGATCTATAGATTTATACACACCAAGTAATATGCAAAAAAATGTTTCTCTTTAAAAACGCATACAAAAAGTGAAAATGCACTTCCAGCAATTATTGCTACCTGACAATTCCTTAGCCGAACTCTTCTCTGTGCCGATGAAAAATGAACAATAAATGGTATGCACATCCTATTCTATTATAAACTTTATTCTATAATACCACCTAAGTCATGTATATATTTGAATATGTTTGTAATAATGTAACATCATTAAAATACACTGCAAACGATTTTCCCTTATAGACGGTAATATAATGGAATATTTTTGAGTGCCCTCTAAACGAACTATAAATGCTATACACTTCATTTTCAATTCCGAACATGTCATGGCAAATCTCAATAAGGAGTATTAATTACATGACAATATTTACGTGAGTTAGAGCACAAACAGACCGAATTCATAAGCACTTTTGAACTATGTTGGAAAGCGTTTTAAAAAACAATTAATATGAACGAACTATATTATATAAATTTCAAAAATTTGAGAAGTATTATCAGAACGCGACAATTTTGCCATATGTTTTAAATAATATTTTTCCTTTTTAACCCATTAACCCTTTCAGGAGCAAGGTACTTGTATTCGAAAAATGTTGAAATAATATTGTGACACCTGTATTTACAAGAGAATTTATTTGTATACAATTAAAAGTATATTTTCGCGAACTTAAAAAAGGCAAATTTTCATTATAAAATTCCGGTGCCAATGTGGGAATTAGGGATTAAAATTATGTGATTGCGTCACGGCATCACCGCCCTTCAAGGGGTTAACGACGAGCCTCTTTTACATTTCTTTTAATTCTTCGACTACGGTTTTCCCACTGTGTAATTTTGATTTATTTAATCGCTCAAAATTTGAGATTAGATAATGTGAAAATTTCCAAACTGAAATACTGGTATTAAAATGTAAAAGTTTTGTTCGCCTTACATGGCAAGTTTGTTTGCCAACCGGCTTTATTGAGTTAAGCGCAGAAAAGCACAACAAATTCTGCAATTCAACATTGTCACTGCAAATGTCGCGATTAACACTTCGGCTGCTGGGTCCGAGACATGTTTGGCGTTAAACATCTGCCCATGTGTGCCGGGTCCGAACAACCTTTGGAGCGCGTCTTCCCCAGGAATGCCCCCACCACCGGCACCTTCATAGTCTCTTTCTATTTTATTGTGGCACTCTATCTTTTTGTGCTATAAGTTTGGTTCGAACAAAACTTTTTAAATTTTTTCGACAAAATTCCTCACCAATCAATGTATGTATTTAAAAAAAAAATATGAGTAGATTTCATTTGTTTCCGATTATTTGTAAGAATTTTTATTTGTAAGGATTATGTAGGAATAGAAAAAGTAGGTGGCACCGGGGACGAATTTTGAAAAATGGGGCACAGACACATTATTGAGAAGCTTTATAATCAGAAGAAGTAGAAATTCCCTGGAGTATACGCACATTGGCTTGTATAAGTTCCGAAGCATGGATATTCACTTCAGATCGTATTTCCTCATATTCCCAGAAGAGTACGCTTGAAATGCACACAACTAGATTTTATTAGTATAGAATCATTTCTATCACCAAAATACTACAAGTATTTCCTTTAATTAAATTTGTTTACTAAACTTTAGGAAATTGTTTTCTAACTCTATCTTTAGCAGTTATCATTATGAGTCGAAGAAGTATCTTCAAATATTGAATAAACAACTTTTATGACCAATTGCATTTTGCCAAATTAAAAAAGTCGGTTGTCATAGCTAAAAAACATTTGGCGGATACTTTTATTATATTCACTATGGTTTAGAAGAGGATTTTATCGCCAAATGTAATCTCGTAGACTAGTATTAAATAGGAAAGCAACATTTTACTTATTAAACATGTTCGGACATATAACCGTGACATACCCTTGTTACCGTATACAAAGAAGACCCTTTTTCTTTATATTAATATATGTTTCTTTTAGATTGCTCACTGATAACTCCAAAACGTATTTTTATTTGAAAAGTATTAATGTCGAAAAGTATTAAAGTATCTGCCTTCAAATAAAGTTTCGAAATCTATTAACTCCTTACATTCCGTTGTCGCCGCTGCTGCGACATCATCTTTCTTTGCAAAATTTGTTTTTTCACCAGTAAAAAAGGAAAATAAAATTTGCCTTATTTAATTAGAGCATTTTAAAAATTTTGAACTTGAAGGAAACTGCTTTCAAAAAAGTAGTACCAACCGAATAAAATTTGTGTAAGAGACGTCGAAGTCTAAAGGGTTAAAAGTGATGCTTTCGTATTAATGAATATCCCGAATAATGGTCAATGATTTTATTACTTAGAGCAGTATTTTTAATTATAGTCATTTCAGTTGTTTAAGTGCATAGTTTGATTACATGTCTGTTATATTTCTGTCCTGTTTATATTATTTTATTTTATTGTTGAAGTTTTACCTTCATTAATAAGCCGGGGGACAGCAGAACACTCAATCCCCTCAGCGAGTTCACGGCTGTAATTCCAGAATTAGTTAAAACTTGATTTTCATATTAAAACGCAATCAGTCTGCCAAATCATATCTTGGTGGAAAACACCTGAAAACTCGATTTTAGCGGTTGACTCGTAGGTTTACCATTGTCTTTTCCTGCACCCAAAGGTATGAAAACATGGAGGACTGGGTGCTGGAAAACACAAAGGTAAACCTACGAGTCAAGCGCTGAAATCGGGTTTTCAAGTGTTTTCCACCAAGATAAGACTTGGCAGACCGATTGCGTTTTAATATGGGAATCGAGTTTTAAATAATTCTGGAATTTCAGCCGTGAGCTCGATGAGGTTATTGTCTGTGCTGCCACCTCCTGGCCTATAAGGTATATGAACGAAAAAAATGCTGAAATATTTATATTAGCTTAAGTGTAAACGGTTCTTTCGTTTATAGCCATTTGCAAACGGTAGAAATAGATTTTTCAAAAAATCATGCTTGAAAATTATTTTATAAACCATAAAAAATGATTAAAGTGGACTACAGTTTTCAAACATATCGCATTTGTATATATTTTTCCCTATTGGACGGTGTAAAAATTGTTGAGGGTGTGATGATTAGAAGTTCAAAAAATTAATGCAAATTGAAATGTTACCCTTTTGAAATGCTACCGAGTGTCGTCAAACAGCCGTTTAAGCTTAAGCATTATATACATTATTCTATTTTTAAATTCTATCCGAATGTAGTGCAAACCGAATAAATTCACCTCTCCTTGGTATGTGTTCCTCGACCGTTAACCCTCCAGTCGCGGGAAATGCTATTTTCGCGTTCCAGTGGGCTACTTTTTTAAAATTCAGATTGAGTGGGAATCAAACAATCTTAATTGTAAAAAAGTAACCCATTGAAAAATTCGCGCGCGGCTGGAGGGTTAAGTGTTAATGTTGCCAACATGAAACGAAATAAGCGTAACGGACCAACATGTATGTCCTTTATAAAACAGGGCTATTCAATTTGATGGACCCGATAAAAAAATCATATTTTCGAAACTACTCCACATATTACAGGGTTCGTACGGGTACCGTTATTTTCAAGGCGAGATATCAGAATTTTTTTTATAAAAAAATACATCTATTTTAAACGGACGAAATTTCGACTTATTTAAGGAGAGATTTTTCATACGAAAATACTGGTACGGAAGAATTTCTTAGTCAGGAAATTCAAGGACCCGTACGAACCCTGATATTACAATAAGTGACACATGAATTTAAAGAGAAATGTACCAAGTTTTTTTCAGTTACAAATGTTCGATGTGTTACCCTCTTGTTACATGGCATACGTCCAATCTGTAATCCAGTTCGTCCCAAACATTTTGTAGCATCACTCTGTCAATGGTTCTGGATTCTGCACAAATGTGTTCTTTAAGTTCTGACAGTGTCAAAGACATTATTTATGTACCGCCAATGCCGAAAACAAAGTGTTCAGAAGTTAAAGAACGCATTTGTGAAGCTTACAAAACCATTGACAGAGTGATGCTACAAAATGTTTGGAACGAACTCGATTACAGATTGGATGTATGCCGTGTGACAAAAGAGTCACACATCGAACATTTGTAACTGAAAAAAACTTTGTACATTTCTCTTTAAATTCATGTATCACTTATTGTAATATGTGCAGTAGTTTCGAAAATATGATTTTTTTAAATCGGGTCCATCATTTGTAATAGCCCTATATTTATAAATCTCATAAAAAGTTGAGATACATTTTTGCATTTTCTCAAATAGTAATGAAGTTACTTTAAATTCAGCCTGTTAAAGAGCCTTTGCTACAAAATTAAAATTTTACAAGAATAAGGTAAAATCTATTTTGTCATTGATTAGAAATGTCCTGTGCACCTAGTGCAAAATAGACTCTTCTTCCGATCGTTATTACCCTCGACATTTGTCTTTATGCAGAACATTGACGAGTAATAAAAAATCCTTAGGTGGGTAAGAAAATTAATAATATAATTCTTAGTTTATTGTTTAAATTTTTTATTTAAAGTAAATACTTTTGTGTAATATAAAATGGCAATTTTTAACACTCGGTAATCATCAATCATTCGACATGCGCCATTTTCCAACAGCAAAACCTAATTTTCGATATTTGTAACACAGACCTTTCATTCAGGCTCTTATTCAATTATTCCTTTGCCTTTAAATAATAAGTCAATAGACGTGTGATTGAAATATTATTAGTATGGTTCTTTAGTTAAAGTTGTAAAAGAAAATATATTATTTCTTTTTAAATGAAAGGTATAAAATTTCTCATTCCCCGAAAAATTAACTTATCCACGCTGTTTAATCCCGCACGTAGGGTAAGACTGAATGATTTGACTTTTTATAAATAATCATTTAATAATAAAAATGTGATTCCTAATAACAATAAAATACTATCTGGAACAAATAAATAATCAGAAATAAATAACAAAGAAATTATTAATAAATAATAATAATTCAAATTACTATATAATTAATGATAATCAAACGTATTACTAAATAATTAATAATAATTAAACAAACTGATAAATAAATAATAATAACTAATTAATACATAAATAATCAATAAATATTGAACAAATTACTTTAAAATAATATCTGGAATAACGATAAGTACAGAGTATGCACGTAAAGTTACATTAAGGGGTCTCAGGACTCTTAAAGCTCTAAAATTTTCGAAATTTTAATTTTTTTAGATGTTAAACTTCTATGTTTTCTGAACATTTTGATATAATTGTTATCTTGAAATTCCCATTAGAACAGAAGTTATGACATTTAGAATTATACTCGCTCAATAGCTGAAGCGGTGTTTCCAAAACTTTGAAGTCATTTTTCTCCAAATGACGTTTTTGGGCATAACGCGCACGATATCTCAAAAACTTCTGAATATGTTTTCATGAAATTTTCAAAACATATGTTTCATGTTAGTCTGTATAAACTGAACCTAAAATTTCCTTTTTATTGCAAAAAGAAGATATTTTTTTAGGGGTTTATATTGTTGAAATTTTCTCAATTTTGCATTAGCTAAATACAACTTCGTATTAAAAATATAAAAATGCTTTAAATACAAATTTATTTAGGTTCAGTGTCATTATGATAATCTGAGGTATAAGTAGGCACCAAAATTTTGATTCTAGTTGTAAAATTTATTTTGTAATAGTGCGCATAAGCTGTTATGCCGATTTTCCGCTCGTCAAATGTCTGACAGTTTTGAACCCCCTGTAAATGCTAATTTTGCACCTTGCAATTTTTCAAATATTTGAAATGAAAGAACATACTTGTATCTTTCATTCCCATTTAAAATTGTGTCTTAATACCAAATATATTTTAAGATATTAAATGTTGAAAATGGTCCTTTTTTTTCATTTTTTCCAATTTTAAGAGTCCTGAGACCCCTTAAATTCCGTTGAAGATTCTGCCTTCATCAAGCAACTAAATTATAAGGTATGCGGTTTTACCCTACCTTATCCTAAAACCATGACAGAAAACATATAACTATGACTAAAGAGTAATTGATATATCCTCAAAATGGAAAATCTTCAACTGTAACCGGCTTCCCAGTGGCGCATTACAGCCGGCGCTAACTTCCACAAGTAAATTTGAACAGAATTTTTTTCTTATTTAAACGCTTTTATAATGCAGAATTTCAGTCATAATTATTGCCTAAAACAGGTATTTATTTTTCCTTGTGGAAATTTACTTTGCCATTGCGTTTCCGCCATATTTTGACAATCTAAACAACATCCTGTCTCAGACAGTGACAGAGATTATAATACCCTGGCCAACTTCCGCGAATAAAAATGAGTAGAATTTTTTCCGTATTCTGAGAGAAATTTTGCATAAATAAGGCGCTAATATAAGGCGAAATTTTCTATTCTAAATTTACTGCTAGAAATTTCCTTTGACAGTAATCAGAAACTTATGATCCGATGTAATAAACACCCGTCATCTTGTGACAACATTTTCAGATACATGACTCGCAGCTGGTAGACTCTACACTACATGTCTCCTCCACTTTATTCTTAATTCCATTGCTTATCCCAATTTACCTTCATGGGCGACAGAAATTAGACAAAAAATTCCCATATACTCAAATGTTTTCAAGTATTTTCCTCAAGCTTTTTTTTTGTTCTTATTAAATCAAAATTGTATCCAAACTGAGAGGAATATGTTGCGTAAAAACCAATTTTTATGAAAATTGTCACAAACAATGTTTGATGTCAGTTTCTCTGTTATATTATCTCTAATATGTTACTGCAAAAAAAAACTTGTGCCCCCCGATAATGATTGCCTTAATCTCACACCACGAGCGTGATAAAAGCAAGATAAAATGGATCGGTACAGTAATTTTAACAGATATTTATTATTTGTCGGGTATATTTCCACTATTTTAAGGAATTCCGAAAGAAGAATTTATGTAAGTGTATGCCATTGACCCCTTAACTGTGACATTTGATTTCTTACAAAAAAATTAAAAATGGGGCTAGACACCACTTTTTCCATACTAAAATATTTACCTTACTTAATCGAAAAATATGTGACAATCAATAAAGATAAATTTACAGTTACAAATTAGTGGTATCAAAATGCTTTTAATAACGAAGCAAACAAAGTGTTCTAGCCCGAATCCAGTTCGGGCCACACTGTAATACATTGCTAAATAGGGCGCGCTGACCATTCCATAAGTCACTGTTTGTAATTCGAAAATTTTTGGTTCTCCTTCAAAATTATCGTTCCATAAAATTCTCTGCAACGAATGCTGACTAGGGACAATGTTAATCATTCTATACATTATCTTGACATCTGCAGTGCCCAAACTTTCCCGCTTTTCGGTGTCTTTTATTTGTGCTGTTTCAATTTTTGATTTTTTTTTTCTTCAACCTGGCTTTCGCTAGAGAGTCTTTCACTCGGGACGTGGCTGGGGACCTACGTATCTTGCTTCCGCAAAAGAGTCGCACTAGAGTAGAAGAATAAAGGGCTGCGGACGAAGATGGGCCGCTCGTCGCGGCGGTTAAATAAAACAAAATTGCCATTCGGAATATGTGCTGAGTTCCCGAAGCTCTGATTTTAAAAAGAGGCGAATCTGGAAATCCCGCAATTAAACCAACAGAACGTAACTTATTTTCGTATTCGTCTTTGTTGCATAAAAGCAACAGAGGTAACTCGATCATCCTCAAGAGGAATTAAAATATAACAAAAAAGCTTTGTTAAATCTAGATTGAAAATCTGTTTATTTATACTGGTGTTTAAATAATTATTTTTTAACATTGCCTTATTTTCCTGTCAACACTAATCTCAGATTACCTATGTGGGAAGAATCATATAAAAACGAGAAATTTGGTAGAAGCCTTCATTGATTTTAATATCTTATTAATTTCATCTTGTACACAAAGTAAAATCTTAAGACTAAGGACTTCTTAGAAATTCTTTGATCGTTATGTTTTGTTTACTTTTTCAAAATGAAAAGGTGTTAATTAGTTTTTAATAGAAAGTTAGATTTTGAAAGATTACGCCGTCCCTAGGCACTACGCATCTGGTTTTATTCACAAGATTGGTCAACTAGATACGACAAAATTACATCTTATTCTTGATGGATATAATTAAAAACACTTTTTCAGAGGATACTTCTTTTTTTTTAAAAACTTATATTCTAATAAAAGAAAATTTCGAACTGTCTGTGTGTTTTTACTTTCTTCTATCTTTACAAGAATAAAGCATTGGATTCGTTGAAAATTTCGACTTGTGGTTTTCGAAGAATTTATGCGTTTTACAAGGTCCTGAACACGATTGGTTGGTTTTTAGAAAATGTTTGTCTGTATTTGACAAAAGTTTTGTAAGCTCTCTATCAAAGAACTATTGCACGGAATGTCACAAAATTTTAGATTCAATTAGATTGATATAAACTGGTGCTGATTACTTTTTGATGTATATCTCACAACAGGTGGCGCTGCTCGGCCGCACTTTTCATGATTTCTTCAATAGCTCTATCTCAAGAACTAATTCACGAATTTTCATTAAACTTCAGATTCAAGTACATCCTGATAAATATGGTGCTGATAATGTTTTGGCGTATATCGCCCAACAAGTGGAGCTGCTGTACTGCATTTATCACGATTTACGCAATAGCTCTATCTCAAGAGCTAAAACACGAATTTTTATCCAAATGCAGA
Organism: Maratus speciosus; assembly: GCA_963932465.1. Lineage (NCBI taxonomy): Eukaryota > Metazoa > Arthropoda > Arachnida > Araneae > Salticidae > Maratus > Maratus speciosus. The sequence continues at coordinate 257,916,111 of OZ010798.1, read as the reverse complement.
TTCAGTTAGATGTTAAAATAAGTTGTTGCTGATTAGATTTTCGTGCCAATCTCCCAATAAGTGGCGCTTTTATGCTGGATTGTACTCAACAGGTGGCGCTGATTTTCCGCAATTTTCATGATTTCCTCAATAGCTCTATCTCAAGAACTAATCAACGAATTTTCATTAAACTTCAGATTCAAGTATATCTTGATAAATATGGTGCTGATTATGTTTTGGTGTATATCGCTCAACAGGTGGAGCTGCTGTACTGCATTTATCACGATTTATGCGATAGCTCTATCTCAAGAACTAAAACGCGAACTTTTATCTAAGTTCAGATTCAGTTACACGTTAACACAAGTTGTTGCTCATTAGGTTTTCGTGTCACTCTCCCACTAAGTGGCGCTTTTATGCTGGATTTTACACGATTTTCGCAATAGCTCTATCTCAAAAACTAGTGTACAGATTTTCATAAAACTTCAGATTCAGTTAGATGCTGTCATAAGTTGTTGCTGATTAGGTTTTGGTGTAAATCATCCAACAGGTGGCGCTGCTATGCTGCATTTTGCAAGATTTCATATTTCATGCGACAGTTATATCTCAAAAACTAATGCACAGAATGTCATATCTTCAGAATCCTCATGATAGGCTTAGACTGCCATTTAATTTTGGCATTGTACTAGCGAATTTTGAAATATTAACATGTATGAGATAGAAGAAAATTTTTGGGATTGGCACACCCGACTAGTTCTGTGTGCATGTGTGTCTGCGAAGACTGGGAAAATCTACCACAAGTAAAAGGCTGAAAATTTGGTTGAGGGTAGTCCAAAACATTTCCTGATGAATTAGAGACTCAAAATTTTAAATTTCTGATAATTAGTTGAGATATTAACTTAAAAAATTGTAAATTAATAGATTACAACGACCATTAGGATTTTTTTTTAATTCTTAATATTTACGTAGTTTTAATTTTGGGGCCTTTCGACAAGAGAAGCCGAGAAAGATAAGGGGTTAAAAATCGAAAGCAGTTCCAACGAATCGTCCACAGATCGCCACAAATCATTTTTCGTAACAAAATTTAACAGAAAAATCTAAATTTCGTCCACCAAATTCCGTCGCATCCTCTTCAACAACAGATCGCAAAGATCAAACTTCAGACGACCAAAATCTTCATCGATAAACACTCCAAGTCCCGTTTCGAGAAGAAAAACAGTTTACAACCTGAAAGCAGTTCCACCGAATCCTCCACAGATTGCGACAAATTACTTACGTTCAGCTCAATTTTTCACGCTTAGAATGGACCGATTGTAAAACGCCGTGGCTGATTGGAGACCCTCAAGACATGGCCTTTTACTATCAATCGATTAAACATTAGATTGTTTCCTTTCTCGCATTCGTCTTTTATTCTGTAATCGATTTTCATTGGCTACATAATCAGCTGATGACCTCGATTTTCATTGCCTACATAATCAGTTCAAGACCTCGATTTTCATGGCCTACATAAAGAGTTGAAGACCTCGATTTTTGCTTTGCAAGACGATTTTCATTTCGGCGTCGCTCTTTGACTTTGGATTTTTCCATATCTGATAATTTCCGCCTACACATTTTGTAACTTTTTCAATTTTTAACGATTTTATGTCTTTCGATTACTTATTCAAACAATTTTTAACGATTTTATGCCTTTCAATTACCTATTCAAATAAAAAATTCTTTTAAAAGTAATGAACATCGTTGAATTTCGTTAGAAAAAAAAGAAAATGCTAGCATCATTTGGTCCCATCCTCTACCGAAAACAACAACCATTTCCAAATGGTTAATAAGAAAAAAATCAAAAAGCCACATCGTTACTTCTGAACGCTCCCGCATACCCAGAACTCGATTTACATAGAGCGACTATAATGAAGAAATTATGAAAGTAGGAATTTTTTTTAGTGATATTTTTGTCATTTTCTTTAATCTCCATCGGCCAAACAGCTCAGTAAAGTTAAAAACGAAAGACATATTATGAAAGATCGTACACTCATGACTTAAATTCCGTAATCAGTTTGAAAAACAACTATGTTTACCATTCGAAAAAAAAATTCTAAATGGACCGATTTCTCAGTTCTCTTTTTCTCCCGCACAGTGTTGCCAGATGGGCTACTTTTAAAAATTCAGATTTCTTGATTGGCACCACTTTTTTTGAAATGGTAAAATACGCCTTATTTAATGATATATTAATTAAAGCAAAGACAAAATGAATTTTACGTTTCAAAAAAGTGGTGCCAATCAAGAAATCTGAATTTTTTAAAAGTAGCCCACTGTGGCAACACTGCTCCCGTACGGCATCGCTTCTCTAAAGCGCAATTTTAAAGGTAGTGGAAAAAAAGAATATATTTATTTTAAGCCCAGATCTTCTTCTTTTTACCCGACTGCGAAGAAGGGTTATGTGCTTCACACGTATCTGGGTATGTGGATTTCTTTATACCCTCGAAACATCCCAACGGCTGGATGGATTTTAATGAATGAGGTCTCTATCGATTCATCTCAACCGTCTGATGGTTATAGGCTAGGTTTTGTTTTCAAAATGGCGGTGGAGACGATAAAAAATTTTACACTCCATATTGAGCGGCATATAATTGGATAGGTCTTTCAAAATGAAGACGGTGTTTCATTGACTACTTTACAGTCAGAAGCTCCGGTTAAATATTATACAACCTGGAAGTTGTGTAGGTAGGATCTCTAGCTTTACTGCAACTCTAACCTTCATAGACATCTATAGGCCTCATCAAAACAGTGTTTATAGATAGGAACTAACAATTAAACACAACTTAAAAGTCAACAAGACAAGTAAATAAAAAAAATAGTTAAGTAATATAAAAAATAATTTCACATTGATGAGAAATAAGTAATTAGTTCGCATTTTACCCCGTCGGGTTTTTTGATTTTTAAAATTTAATTTTTACTTGTTGAAGGTGCAATCGGTTTTCAAAAATACGAATTTTAACACTTTCGAAAAATTTCACATCAGGTCATTTTGTGCCTTACGGAGACGGATTTTTTTATACGGTTAAAGTGCCAAAAAGTTCGTATTTGGACACAATCTTTTCACAACATCTCTGCAGACCGAATTTACATCACCTATTAAACTTTCGAAAAGGTCAGACAAGTCGAGCTTTTTTTTTTTTTTTTTTTTTTTTTTTTTTTTTTTTTTTCTAATAAAACGTGAAAATTTCAACAAAAACATTAAATCCGAATGTTTTCGGGGCGGTTTTGCTAGATTTAGGCGAAAATTGTCACTACTAAATATTCACATTTTTGTCACGAAATTTTAAAGAAGTCTTGGATACAATTATCTTTATAACTTAATAAAATATTAGAGAAATCGGACGATAAGAACTATATTTTGTTTTCTATGCTAACGAAATGGAGCCGAAAACAAGAAAAAAGGCGAGAAAAACGAGTATTCCTTTTTCAACTGCATATCGATATTTTTTCTCACGAGATGCATAAGCATCATATTTATGTCTGTTGAAAATCTCAAAGAGTTCGGAGAACAAGGGCTATTGCTTTTAACACTTTAAGAGCCATGTCAGCCACCGGTGGCTGACAGCGAACTTTCCGTTTAAAACGCGTCATTCACCGATGGCTGACATCTAAAATATGATACAAAACTGAAAAATATACATAGTTTTAAATAATTACTGAACAAATATTTAAAATTTACCTACCTTTTATTTATTACAGGATTATACTTTCTTAAAAATTACTTTAAACATTGTAAATTTTCAGCGCTTCAGTGTCAGTCATCGTGGCACTCAACGTGTTAACTACTGAGATAGACCAAATGGGGAAAAAAAAGTATTTTTACCTCTATAAATCAACATTTTTTTTTCTAATTTTTCACACATGGTATGAAAATATTATGTTTTTAATTCTTAAAAATTTCAAACAGTTTGGGCGATAGCGACTATTTAAAAAAAAAAAATTAAAATTCTGGGCGACACCCCGGTTTGTACAAACTTTGTACAAAAGTGTCTTTCCGATGACAATACATTTTAATATTTTTACAAATTAATTATTAATTAATACATTAATTTCAAGGCATTTTTCAAATAGCAGGCCACAGATGATACTAATTTTTAACACTGAGTATAATAGTAATAATAATTACAGTATAATATGCTTCACTAATCTTCCAATTTATATGGTTCAATAGATATGAATGGTATTTAATATTTATTGTTGGAATTGATTATGAAGCTGAAAGACTAAATTTTTAAAAATATAAAAATGATCAAAAATCGTTCAATAATATAATTATCTAAAGTAAAATATTAAAATAAAATAATATGAAATCTGGTGTGTAAAAAAAATATAGAACTGCTTACTACTTTGTATTTTATTGAAATGATATACATTTAATTGGAGTATCTCTACATAATAAAAGCCAGTGTAACGCTGGGCGGGGCGAATCCATCAATCTTACCAGTCTCCCAGGAAGAGACTCAAGGGGAAAAGGATCCATTCTCCCATTGGTTGACAAGAAACAAGAATCGCGCGATTACTTCTCAAGGTTACAAGTCCTGATAATTGAGCAGTAGTAGACACTTCTTTTTAACAAATCAGTGCAAGGCACATCGCATTACACCACCAAAATAAATCGCCAAGTGTCAGTTGAGATTATTTCAAGTATTAAGTTGCAATTATATTAAATTTTCTTTGCGACATGTAAGGAATTTTAATTTATTTCTCATGTAAAGTTATTCACGGAAAACAATGATGTGGTATTTTTAAAAATATCCTTTTTTTCCTGCAAAATATTGATAAAGCTGACTTTCTTTTAAAAAAGTAATCAATTTAAATCTTTTAGGCTTATTATTTTGTAACTTATTTTTAAATTACACATTACTTATATTTTTCTTTTCTATATACAGGTGTATGTAAATTTAAACTTAAAAACATATCCCATATTTTAAAAGTAAAAAATTAATATTTATACGAAAAGTAAAATTAATAATTTTTTATTTATAGCTTTGCATCAGGAGGACAGAAGCTTAGGGGATTAGACGGTTGGGATTCAACCCGAGATACTTATTTATTAATCAATATACATATTTAAAAAAATTTAGAGGTGGGAGGAAAGGGGGGGGGGGGTAAACGATAAAATACAATTTCAAAGTGTTATTAAAAAATAGTATTATTTCAATAGTTGCAGCAGACTGTTTTAATTACGCACTTTTATTGCATATTTATTAAATTTTTGTTTTATTAAGAAATCTTAATTTTGTTATAGTAGTATTTTAGTCGGAAAACCTGGTTTACCCAGAAATATTGTAAATGCTAATTGTGTGTTTATTAGATCATAAAATAGCCGAACTTTGCTCATCTAAACGCTTCCATATTGTCAATTATTTTTTTTATCAGTTTTTCAAGTTTTAAGTGAAAAACAGAATTTTTACCCACCGCCCTAGGACGGCCATTTACACTAGTAACTATTAGAAAATAAAACATAATGCTTCGGCTTTAAAATAGACAAAAATTACTTCTTTCATATCTCTATTAAATAAATAAAACTGTATACTTATATTTTCTTACCCGTGATTAAATAAAAATAAAAGATTCGTAAATAGTGGTACTTATGTTACCTCTCAGTATCTGATGAAACTAAAAAAAAAATAATAAAATATATCTGTAAATGTAACCATATATTTCAATTTCAGGCTTTTCATTTAAAAAGTATAGATTATTATTATCCTCTATCAGAAGTATTTACTTTTTACAGTTCATAGTAAGATAGATGAGATGAAAATTGCTTCGTTTATATCTCTATTAAATAAATAAAACTATATTCTTATCAAGGTACTTATATTGGCTTACCTGTGATTAAATAAGACAAATATTGCTATTCGTAAATAGCGGTACATATGTTACCTCTCTGTATCTGATGAGACTAAATTAAATTGATAAAACATGTCTGTGAATATAATCATATATTTTAATTTCAGTCTTTTAGTTCAAAAACTATAGATTATTATTATCCTTTATGAGAACTATTTACTTTTTACAGTTCATAATAAGATAGATGAGATGAAAATTACTTCTTTTCTATTAAATAATTAAAACTATATTCTTATTAACGTACTAATATTTTCTTAGCCGCGATTAAATAAGACAAAGATAAATAAGAATCGTAAATCGTAAATCGCTGCGAAAAATTTAATTCAAAATCCTGGTGTGAATCAGTCATTTCATCATTTTTGCAAAAGAACCATGTTACCCCTAAAAGGGTTAGGAGGAGGTTCTACTTCTTAACCCTTTCCAGCGTGGAGCAATTCTATTTTCAAACTGATGAAAAGATAGTCTAACACCAGAACTTATAAACGAAATTATTTGAAAAAAACATAAAAAAAAAAATAACTTGCTTCATTTTAAGTGCATTATGACAGGAAAACTTTAATTAAATATTCTGGGTGCCAGTAAAATAAAAATTATGTGTCCTTTTTTGAGGACACAGTCCGCAAAACGGTTAAAGAATCAAAATTTTCATTTCTTTTGCACATTTTGCATTTCTCAAGTGTGTACACTGATGCCCTAGAGTTGTTTCGCGATGGTTTCGAGATATTTCAATACTTTAGAATACTTTTATCCTCATTGATTGTAGCGCCGCTCGTTGAACGTAATGCTATTGTAAAATTTTAAACTTGTTTTTCTCCAAACACAGTTTTTCAAACTGGGCGACCATTTTCCTTGGTAACAATTGGACCGATTTCCATCATTTTTTATTTAAGAGAAAGCTAATCATTGTTGCTGTAGCTTAAACTACTGAAAAGTATAATTTTGACTGTTTAAATATTTTTAGAGCTCGCAAAATGTAAAAGACAAAAATCGATTTGTGAAAAATCGACTTCTAAAACTAAATGTTGGTATAAGCTTCAGTAAATTTAATGACTTTTAATAATATGGTGGATTAAATTTGATTAAGATGCTTGTGATGGGAGAACAACGATCGCCCTCTTGAACGAGGTAAGCATCTGGAAATGCACACTGTTAAAAATATTTCTGTAAAACATCAGAAAATTTCTGGCAGCAAAAAGTTGCCAGAAAATATCTGTATATAGAAAATATCTGTTGACGAAAGAATGTGTTATCAGACGACAGAAATGCGTAGTCATACAGGCATTTCTTGTTGACAATTGACGAATTTCCTAGCAGGCGAAATCTGTAGGTTGATTTCTGTTGGGGAGGAGGTGGTGAGGGAATGCTATTCACAGAAGAATCTCTTATTCTAGACTACGCACACAGGAAATTTCTATTTACCAATCGATTTGTTTATATTAATAATAATAAATATTTATAGGAAATTCTCCTTCAAACTTTTACAAAATTATTGTAAATAGCTTATTCGCAATAAAATATTTAAACAGTTGAATTTATATAGATTTTGTAAGTTAAATACATTAAAGACTGGAATAAGTGAAAGAAGATATCCTAACCCCCTCCCCCCCATAGAATAATAATAAATATATATATGCGATATAGGGTAACTCCCCCTCCCCCATAAAAATATTTATTTATAAAATAAATATATTTATTGAATGTGATTTGTATTTAAAACAACTTTAATACTTATTCATGCAATATTTCTGAAAATTAATAAGGTTAAATCAGGGATGTTGGTTAATTATGTAAATAATACCTGCCAATTTTTATAATTTTTTCGAATAGAAAGCTTTGTATATATAAATAAGTAAAAATTGACAGCTATGAGCCAAGATGAGAAATGAAAAAGAAGAGCCACTAAAATCCATATAAACATCACCATAAAAAGAAAAATATTTCATTTCAGCTAAAGTAATAAAATGAGTTTTCATCCTTCTTAACAATTTACAATGTTTTTCCGTATATAGTAAACTAGCAGCCTTCGCCCGCTACGCTGGTCGGTTTTTCTACTGAAATCTTGAATTAAACAAAATATATCTGTGATTTTGATCGTGCGTTTTAAAGCAATATGGACATTTACCTGGTGTATCCAACCGAATTGCTGAAAGCAATATGAATGTCATTACGCTATTATATATTTTATTGAGTCATACAAAATTTAGACTTTTAAGGACCAATGTCTTTAGTTGATCTGTTACTGTATGATTCGAAAAGAAGAATAGAACAATATGTAATATACTAAAAGCGTTCATGAAAAATTATCAATGCAAGTCTCATCAAAATCTGTTAATTGAACTTATTGAAAAGGCTGATCGTTCATAATAATTGGGTTCGCCTGATTCTAGAACTTTCATCTATAATTCTACAACCAAGCAACACTAAGCAAATGATATGTTCTTTATACTAAAACATTCACTGAAAAATTAACTAACCGATCAAGTTCCATCGAAATCTACTTAGCAGAATCTTTTAAACTGGAAAATGTACCGAAACCTTCCCTAAAATTGATCTAATTAACAGTTTAAATCCCATAAAAATTCATTCAGCGGAAACTTTAAAAAAAAAGCAAATCTTTCAAAATTTGGTTCATCTGATTTAGAACTTTCCCCATAATTATTTAACTAAGCAACGTAGAACGTTATGTTTTATACTAACATCTTTTCTGAAAAATTATCTAACTAACAATGCAAGTCCCGCCAAAATCTATTCAGCAGAACTCAAGATATAAGCGGCCGGAATGGAATTTCTCTTTGCATTATATATATATTTAGATAGTTAAATATAACTTTCATAATCGCATTAACCTGATTATAGAACTCTCTGGGAGGTAGGGGTAGGTATATACCGCATTACTTCTGAATTTTTTAAGGAACTCAGCTCAACTTCCATGACTATAGCATATATACTCTCTAGTATACCCTATCTCTGTAGCGTATATCTTCCAATTTTCCTTACTGTACCACTGAGAACTTTTTCCGCATAGCTCCGTAACTAAACAACACAGAATGAATGATACGATAAATATTGAAAAAATCCTTAAAATATTATCTAACTTACTGTGCATTTAATTAGTTGACTTGAAATCTTTCATAATCGAGTTCACCTAATTTTAGAACTCCCGTAGCAACTTAGAATGATGGTTTTTACATTTAACCATTTATAAACCAAATTTACTATTTAACAGTTAAGTTCTACAAAATTATGTTCAGTAGAATCTGAGTTATAGTCATATTTACAATATTTATTGCTCATTAAACCTTTATTCTTTACATTTGAAATAAAATCAGTAACTGTTTTGGTATTTCCCTGCTATGCCAACACCATTGTCACCAAGCGTAATGCTTGGCGCAAAAATGAAATGATACATTTGTAAAAAAAATAATTTTGTTGATAAAAAAAAACGAGCATTTAAAAACTAAACTTTTGAAAATTACGGACTTTGCCCTACCATTTTTTAAAATCAATAAAAATAATGGTACTACTTGGTTATCCCGTCGAACAAAAATCTATTGCCAAACTATAAGATTAAATGCCAATAATGGTTGATCGTAAATGTCACATTCACTTGACTTTAAACAAGTTATACGTATTTACGTCATCAAGGGATTTTTATTTCGACGTTTTAAATGTATTTTTATTAATGTTATACTAATTTATTTGTTCTTTCGTTATGGTTTTTTGAACAAAACATTTTTATATGTATAATTCCTAACTTCTGAAATAATTTTATTGTAGCTTCCTCCTCATCAGATAACTGCGAAATGGTAAAATCTATATCAGTATCAGTAATAAATATTTTCTATTAAAAAAATAACAAATTAAAAGTTTTGCGCGATTATGATGAACTAAAATAAATTCCATCATTAAAAATACCTGCATAAAAATATTCACGTTCAAAAATTACCAAATGTTAATGTGTGGCACGATTTGCAATAAAAATCGTTTGCACGATTAGGGTTGAAATAAATGGCGTGATGTCATACATTTTGGCATGGTATCGCGACGAAAATTAGAACGAAAAAGTACCACAGTTTTGTTTTTTAACTTAGTTTTTGTTTTTGAGGCGTTTGAATTTTTTTTCTAATTGACGAAGTTGTTTTTATTTAACCAAAAGGATTGGTTAAAAAATTATTCAATTTGAATTTTTTCCCTTGCTATAGTAACAGAATGAAAAAAGTGAGTTTTTAGAAATTATCACTTAAAAATTCAGGCTTTGGCGCCAAAGATAGTGCCAAATTAGAAAAATATGAAATATCTCTCGAACTATTGGGCTTAAAAGAATTTAGTTAGTACCATTCGATTCAGCTTACAAAAATACATCAAAATATGTTATCAGTTGAAAAATAACTATAAATTCAAATTTTTAAGGATTTTTTTTTAAAGTTCGTTCTCTTTTTTACCCCTCTTAGGGGTGGAATTTTGGAAAATCCTTTCTTAGCGGCACTCTATATCATAAGAAGTATTTTTACCCTGATTTTCAAGATTTTAGGTTCAGTAGTTTTGGCTGCGCGTTGATTAATACAAAATCCAGACTTTCTTTTATATATATAGATTATCATCAACTAAATAAGAAAAAAATATTGCAATATAATTTAAATTAAAATGTTAAACAAAATTAAACTTCCTAATTCTATAAACTGAAGAGTTAAAGCTTAAATAGAAATTATTTTCAAAATAATTCAAACAGTTGTAGCTCAAAATTTATTTCATTAAATGGAGTGAATAAAATTTACAAATTTCAACTTATCCACCACAGTTAACTCTAAGATTGTACTAAAAAAAATATTTCTTCTGAATCAACATATGGAACGATTAATCAAAATATCAATCACTCCACTTTAAACAACATAGTAAATAGTAGGAAATGTGATAAATTTAAACAATAAAAATATATGAACAGCGTCAGATCTAATAAATATTATTCTGGTTAATGTTAAACGAAAATATCAATTATCTATAACTATAATAATTAATGCAGCTACTCCGTGTTTATTATTAAAACAATCCGTATGGCAATTGATGACAAAATTAATTTAAAATCTCAGTCAAAATTTCTAGAACTATACATATGAAGTAAAAATAAACTCTTAGTCATAAAAAAGTTAAATATAATAAGTAATCATTCTACAGCTATGTAAAAATTCAAGAATTGTAAACTAATCATAAACTTAAGATTATTAATTTAACTTAAAAAAAACTGATAAAAAATAATCTCCAGAGATCAACTAGTTACTAATGTGCATAAATAGTGAAGTATAAAATTATACTAATATTTTAAGTAAATCATACATAATTAAAAAAAAATAGTATTGCTTGATTAAGATTTTTAGCAAATTGGAAATTTTTTTCATACATATTGTTACATTTCGGAAAAACTTTTTAGATATTTAAAAGAAGGATGAAAACATACCTTGCTATGTTTGTTTTCTAATATTCGAACAGTAAATCCTGATTATTGAAGAAAAGTACTCCGTTAATGCGGTTCCTATGTCAAAGGTGTGTGTCGCCGGTTCCAATGGTGAAATTGATTGTGTCAAATTTCTGTTAAAAATTCTTTATATATTATTCTTTTTCAATTAGATGAACGTGCTTTATTGAACGTCCTGCCATTTTCAACAGTACACAAGAGACAAGACACAGCAAATATTTCAAGTTAGAAGAGATGCCTTACCGTGGGGTGTATGATAACCAATGCTAATTGGTCATTCTAAATGACCTTGTAGACTTCATAGGAGTTGACCTCCCGTTCAAAGCATTTCTTCTGCTATCCAACAGATTATTCTGTCGCAGTGGCTCTAAAGGCAAAGAAAAAATAATTTTTTGTTGTTTGACATGAAAATAAGAGATATAAGGATGAAGTGACATAAGAATTCTGTTAACGTAATTTTTACTGTCGGAATTCGAAGATTTTTTTTTGTTCTTTTAAGATTTTTTACAGTGCACAAGACATAATATGCATTTTCGCAATTAAAAAAAATTCATATATCTAAAAAAAATTTAATGTAAATTGAAATTGTCATACAAAAAAGTCCGAATGTGAAAAAATTTAAATACAGCCGAACTTCTTTTTTAACGACGTCCCCATTTAACGAAGTTTTCTACTTAACGACATTTTGTGCTGAACAATGACTTTGAACACCCGTAACAAGTATATTAATCTCCATATTACGAAGAATATATTCTATATAACGAAGTTTATTCCACTTTCGTACGTGTACAACATTCAAACGGAGAGTATGCTGTTGCGATGGTTGTATGAATTTATTTCAGTAGATTGTATGAAGATGAAATTCTTTAATTATTTCGAAATTTCCATCCAAAAGAAAAAATAAAAGTTAAGGATTTTGAATAGTGAGAAATGGTACGTTAAGCTTCAGTTTTTATTTATCTCTTTTTAATATGCGTTTTTTTTAGACATTATTCTAATTAAAATTTTCTCATATGTCTACATTGCATAAAAAAGTTACTGCACGAATTAAAATGCATTTTTCCTATAATTTAATTTTATGTGTATTTTTCATTTTAATCATATGTACAAATTATACAAATTTCATGAATTTTAGTTAATTTCTATTTAAGGAATTTTCTTCAAAATGAAGTGTTTAAGTGTAAAGTTGAGACTTCGTTTAATGGAAGTTTCATTGCATATGTAAAAAAAATTAATACATATTGCAATTATCAAAAAATGTAATGCAAAGTCCGAATGTTCTACCCCTTTTCTTTGGAACCGAAAACAAATTGTAAACATCACTTGAATTTTAGACCAAAAATTAAAGAACCTCCTTTTATTAATTTTACGTACACATCACGCTTTATTGCGAAACCATAATATCGTGACTGAAGTATCACCTATCATAGATCAACGTTTAAAATTTTACAAAATTTTATATTTAAATGTATTGACAAAATAGTTCTCGCATGTATATTAAGTTTTGGAAGCTATTTTCTTTTAACCCTTTAGCTGCGCATCCCGCGATTTCCACGGGCATCGCAAATGTAGCAAAATTGCGCGCCCCGCGGTTCCGCTGGGATGCATTTTCCCGTCTAATTACCCTCCTTGATTATTCCCACCAATTATCTTTAATGTAAATTTTGCCATATTTAATCAAGGCATTTTGCCGATTAAATAACACAAAAATTTCTGTTTTGAAAAGCCGGTGGCAAAAGATTAAAAATTCTGTTAAAGGCGCTCGTCGGGAAATTGTTAAATTAAAATTTTTGAACATAATTTGATAAAACAATTACGCAGCGAGAGGGTTAATAGGAATGGACATACTAATTTTCTGTTGATCCGATTTCAATTAACTTGAACTTCAAGCCAATTTAGACGATACCATATTTTTACTGGTGTGGCAACAGGAAACAAAAATTAAGGATGAAAAGTGTTTTCCTTTAAAGGAATAATTTTGTTTTGTCGTAAACACTTTCGTTAAGCGAGCCTTGGTCATAATTTATTCTTAAAAGATATAGCGGGAAAATCTATCTTTGAATTTACGCTCTTTGCATTGCTTTCTAACGTTTCAATGTCAAGCAATTGTCCATCGTTCCTAGCTCAAAATATCCTTTAACCTATTAACGCCCTAATTATTTTCTTCGTTAAAATTTAAATTTTAGATTTTCCACAACTTTTAAAAGAAGTGTAATTTTTATTTTAACTTGTAAAGAAATTTGTATCGTGAAAGAAGGTATATATTTATCTTCATATTTATTGCTGTGGAATGATCGTTCTTGCAACCAAGTGTAACGATCTGAAAATACGCCACTAGTGTTGGGTAACGCATACACGAAGCACCTCATTTATCCCATACACTATGACAATTTGTCCCAGTACCTCAAATTTCAGAATTGAGGTACCTCCGAAATTTTGTCATGTTTGCGTGTCTTTGAAGTGGCGAGACGCGAGAGTTGTTTGTGTTGCTTGCGAGGTGTGTTTTCATTGTCTGTAGGTGAAAGAGAAGAAGTAGTTCCGGGCTACCTTTGAAGTTTGAAAGCTTTGGGAAAGGGTGAAAATGAAAGAAAAAAATGTAGCAAGATAAAAACTGATACGAATTTGGAAGGGATAAAGGGGGTTGTTCCTGGTGGAAAGAAAAGAAGAGAACTATTTTTTCTTCTCTTTCTTTTAACAATATTGAATTCATACTTCCCAAGTTAAGCTTATGATGCGCTTGTCATTTAAGATAGGAAAAGATTGACATTGACAATAAGTCACTGACTGAATGAGTAGAAATGGAAACGGTCCCAAGCCGTCCTTTTAAAAAGTGGTCACGTCTTTTTTATGTGGGCGGGGAAGAGGAGAGTGGGCTCATATTCCTTCATGACACGGCCGGATCCAGCTCACCGTTTAGAGGGGGTCATGGATTTATTTTTGGGGTGCGAGGGGATCACATCTCGTTATGAGAAATTTTTTACATTGAAAGCTATTCCCAAATCCAAACTAACTACTTTTCTGATACTTTCGCGAAGTCATTTTCATTCGTAAATACAAGTTTGCATTAATATTTGTTAAAATATAAAATTTACCGATTATGTTCAGATACCAAGAAATTAATGAGTTTTTTATTTTCTTATAAAGGCAAAGATTCATTCAGAAAATGTTGTCAAAGTTAGCATTTTTAGCCAAGTTTTAAGAATTAACAGCCACAGAAATGTCTTTGCAAGGGAACAATCGGCTGTCACTTCCCGAAATTCAATTTATAAAGTCTAACAACTGTCAACTAATTAAATATGGCAAAAATTTTTATTAAATTTTAGAGGTAACTAAACCGTACACATTTGCAGCTATGTGATTCTATTAGTGCCATGAATATTGCAGGTGTAGCCTCTTCTTTCTGCTCAAAGTATTAAATAGGTTTTTTTTAATGAACCTTTGGAATAGATCATTTTCTTCTGATGGACTGATGGCTTTCATTATTATGAAGCAGCCATTATAAAAAAAGTGTTAGGTGACGATGAAAGAACAGTCGTAAAAAGTTAGAACTCTGATTTTCTCGTCAGAATGGAAATTTGTGCCCCCCCCCCCCCCCCTTCTGACCAGAAAATCAGAGTTCTAACTTTTTACAACTGTTCTTTCATCGTCACCTAACACTTCATTTATAATGTATGTTTCATAAAAATGGAAGCCATCAGTCCATCAGAAGAAAATAACTCGGTTAAAGCAGAAACTCGGTTAAGCGAGACTCGGATAATCGGGACTCTACTGTATATTTCATTTTAAAAATGATCTTTAGAATATTTTTGTTGGTGTTCAGAGGAGGTTTATTTCCATTACATACTATAATGTAACATAAAATCAACAGTTTAAATGAATTCAATTGAACTTTATTAATTTTTACTTTCTAGTATTGATAAACTGAATAGATTCAGTGGTGGAGGTGTCGTACAGTATTTTTCCATTCATTTGATAGAAAGATCGTCAACGTTAGTATAAAAGTAGATCAAAATAACCTGCATAAAAATTCACGGCAATTTCCATCAATATCAGCAGTGTCTTACTTGCAATATTGAGTGCCCCCTCTCTCCCTCATTCCTTTTATTAAAAAAAAAAAAACATACTGATACTTTAACTATCAAACATATTAATAAAAAATATGAACTGAATACCACACAACTGAGTATACAGGAAATTTCCAGATCATTGTTTAGGCCAAGAGCTGAGTTACCGCATATAAATACTTTTAAGCTTAAGGCTGTTCTTAACTGCTCTGCTCAACAAGCGCAAAACGTTTTGACACAATTGCAAATTCCTTTTTTAACGGAAATGTATAAAATTGGAAAGCCTGGCCATGGAAGCAATTTGAAATTGAAATGTGTTTTCCATTTTTTGATCAATCAGTTACATGTTGAGTTATAAGCTATTTTGATCACGTGACAAACACGTTTTTCGCACGCTCTGAGTGCTCTTTCTTCCTTCGCGCGGAAATTCGGTTCAAAACGTCCACTTTGACACTATTTTCAGAAAGATCTGTTGTGTTTGCAAAAAAATGGAAACAACAGTTCAATTACATAGTTTCTGAACAACAACACCAGCTAGTTTCATGCATTTTCGAACAAAAATAAATTAAAACTTATGTCAGAAAGTTGCCCTTTTGGATTTGAGAGCACCCTTAATTATTGAAAGTAAAATTATTATTAAGATTAAGAACGCATCACATCAATAGAGCCACTAAGAAGGGAGGTAAAAGGACAATTGGCATCAGCAGTACGGCAGCCAGTTTAAATTCACATAAATTTAGAATTGGAACAGTACCGATTAACCAGATTTCTTGCATAAACAAGTGTCGAATAACCAAGAATCCGCTGTTGTCTTAGTTCTGCAAATTATAATTTGCAATTTGAAAACTATATAATATTTATATAATATAAAAAAAAAAAAAAACATTATTGTCGAAAAGCAGGGAAGTTGCAATGATTAAAAAGTTAACATTGCATATTTTATATGACAGATGAATGAATTTAAATTAGAGATAATAAAACTTATGTTACATATTTAGGCAACTGACTTATCAAAATTTTACAAGATTCTCTTAAATATAAAAAAATATATAAATATTTTTTCCCTTTTAATTTATGAAATGTCAAGTATCTATATATGTTTCTCGATAATTATAAACTCTAGTTCATACAAACTTTGTCACTGAAAAAAAAAAAAAACTTTTAAAATGCGAACTTAAATGATCAAAATAAATTTGAAATGTGCCGAAAGATGTGGGGCCCCTCAGAACCTTAACGGAATAAGTGCCTGGGGCCGTTTGCCGATAGTTCTGCCGGTCCTGAAGATAAGTCACCACCCCCACACACTATGCCTCTCGAGCAAAGCCCTTGAATATACAAGCCTTGTCAGTTCAATGGGAGAAATTTAGCGAGTTGAAGGTAGCGCCCTCTGGCGGCTGGTGAGGTTAAACTTCTCGTGTTTTACATATTTGACTTTGCTGTTGCTGTTGAGAGAGGCTTTAATGGAGGAATAGCGTGACGTTATGATTTCTGACATTTAATTATTTTAAATTCAATTATATGATTAACTAGTACTCAAGTAAAAAATATGCTGTAATAGCATGATGTTCCAAAGATGTAATCAGGTATTTCATTTTAAACTTATTGTTTTATTTTTAATATAGCTATTTATATTAGGCTAGGCCTAAAATCGTTGTTTCAAATGTGTAATGTAAATAGTTTTACTTATTGTTCTTACTTATGTAATTTCATTTTCCTCTGTTTTACCTCTGGTGACTTAATTTTTTATAAAATTGTTCATTTTATGATGACATCTTATTATTGTTTCTATAATTTTCACGATTGTATTTAGAATCAAAACTAAAGTAAAGTTTTTTAATGAAGAGTCTGTAGTCTGTAAAATATTTATGAGATTAATTTCGAAAACAAAAAACTTTTTTTTTTTTGCAGAATTGTGTTTTAAAAATAATTAATAATGAAAAAAATATTTTGCTGTCTAATATTTTGGTTTCTAGAAGTGTTTTTACATGTGGGTTTTTTTTAGGTAACATGGGTTATTTTTAAGAAAAAGTGGTTTTTTTTCAAATTCTTCTTTAATTGACTGCCATTTTGTAATATATTGACAAAATCAAAAATACTATGCATTAAAATCTTAGTCAGAACAAGCTGTGAAAATGTAGCTACTTCAAATTGTTTTGTATTTTTTATTAAATTTTATATAGAGAAAAATTAAAAAAGTGGGTTGTTTTTAGAGGACAGCACAATATTTGTTTGTCAGGAAGAGACTAAAGTAAAAGTAAATAAATAATACAATCTATTCAAATTTTATATGTTTGTAACTTAGCAAGAATAACTGTTGTACTCCCTTTGATAAAGCAAGGAAGTTTTTAAATGCATCCTAGATCGGTATCTGGAGTGGGCAATCAGTTTCAGAGATTGTAAACATTGTTCTGATAATCTTAGCTAGAAACATATTATTTACTGGATAATGTTCAGGAACTTGCCTTTGTACACAATTAATTCCTATGAAAATCCTCGTGATTGGTTAATTTTCTTAAAAAATACTTAACAAACAGCAAATAAATAATGTAAAAACATTCCTTTTATTTAAATACCTATGATTTTGTTTCTAATTATTCTGAAGATCTTTATAAGTTGACTCTTAAACATAGAAGTTGTATAAGGTTTTTAAAAATATGTTTAAAAAGTTTTTTGTAAGTATTCAGCTCAGCCGAATAATTTGATATGCGGCCAAACCGAATATTCAGCATACCAAATAGTTTGCTATTCGGTAACTTGGCCGAATACTAAATAGATACCGAATATTCGGTGCATCCCTACTAAAAAGTAAAGAATAGGGAGTTTTTTTTTTTAATCACGATTTAAAAATTTTGCACTTTGTGTTCTGTGAGGGGGGGGGGGGGGGGAGGTTCATAAGGAAAAACTGAAAGTTCAAAGGGAGTAGAGGATTTCGATCATTATTTATTTAATGTTAGAAATAAGTGATAAAAACATCAGAAGGTGGCAGTTTTTTAGCGGGGAAGAGGCGATTGATTTGATGATTCATTATTTATTTACTATTAGTACTATAAAAGTACAAATAGGGCAGGGAAAATAGAGTTTTATTTTAGTGTTAATTTGTTATTGTGTTAGCATTTACCTGATCACTTAATATATTGCAATTTTACTAAATAAGTATTTATTACAGCCCTATAAATTTTTGTATATATTTTACCCTTTAATTTATGTTTTATGTAAAATAATTGAGATTTTTTAGTGTGTAAAGGTGGAATTTTATAATAAATTTTTAGCGCTCTTCATGATGTGCTAGAATTTAAAAAATATATGCCCACCAGTGTATGTCCAATGGTAATACAAAATTTTAATAGTTTTAGAATTTAAGTATAAATTAATACAATAAGCTGTAGCTGAAGTTAAAATGTTAAAAGACAAAAAATTGAAACTTTTACACAACAAACTGCTTCTAAAACAACGCAAGTAAATGACATGATAGTAGAAGTCTAAAAAAAGTTAAATGTTTGATATGTATAAATTCAGTTATGTAAATAAAAAGTTACTTTGACTCCATCTGAGCTGTATTTTAGTTTTGCTTGTTTTATATTATACAGTAGACTCCCTCAAATCCGCAAAGTTTGGGACCAGATGTGCGGATTTTAGAATTTTGCGGATTTCTGATCATTGATTTGTTTACATTTTTGAAACATTAAATTTGATTGGTGGTTAAGAAAGGGGAATTATAATGAATGCTTACAATAAAGTGAAACATTAAAATAAGTTAAATATTAAAATAATTTATTAGTTGAAAAGTAAGTAATTATTAAAATAATTATGTAAAATAAAAATTTTGAAAAATATTAAATTATAACTGATGAAATCGATTCCACAAGTCCTATGCTGCCATCTAGTGATAGCAAGGAGAACACTGTTAATGCTATTATCAGTATAACTATATTGCTCTCACTGTAACTTTTTTCATAGTTATTTAGAGTCTTGAATGCTTTTCTTATACTGCTTTGTATGTTTAGAAATAAATTTGTCTATAATTTAAAAAAAAAAAAAAATCCGCGAAAAATTATTTTAAAATAGCGTTCCGGTTCGTGGATTTTTCCATTTCGAACCCTGGAATTTTTGATATAGATATGCTAATTTATATAAAAATAAAAAGTAATGTAAATTTATTTATTAATAAATCAGCTTTAATAGCCAAAAGAGAATGATTAAAAAAAAATTTAGAAAAAAAAATCATTGTGGTAGTCGCTGATTACGGCGCCATCTTGAATTTTGTTCCTGCAACTTAACTATAAATTTCATTGTCTACATCTGAAAAAATACGCAGATTTTAGGTGTTCGCGGATTTAAGGGAGTCTACTGTGTATATATTGTAAATGTGAAATGATATAGATTTTTAGTTTCAATTTTATACGTTATTTTAATTTTCAGATGTAAGTTTAATCATTAAGATCTTGAATTGTAATTCGTATTTCTAAAAATGTCGTGAATTTTGGTCAGGGAATTGTAGGAAATATGGCCTGGAAAACCTGGAAAAGTCAGGGAATTTTGTAATTCAAATAGAGTATGAACCCTGTTTCAATAGTTTCATATTAATTTTCGATGATTATTTGTTGAGAAATCAACTTAGAAACCCTAAAAAGAGAATTAAATAATGTTTCTCCCCCCCCCGATTGCCCTGTCTTTACAAAATAGAACAAAAATTACATATTTTTTGATAAATTCACTTGCTTGTGCTTTCTACCAAGTGTAAAAAAACAGATAATTTTTCATAATGCAAAGCCACATCAAATAATGTATAATCTTAAATGCCCATCCATTTAGCAATTTCTCAATATTTGTTGTTGCTTAAAATGAGCCTTATATACATGAAAATATCCTTTACTCAGTTTGTAAATATCTATAAATTTTATGCCGACAAGTTATATTTTAATTCAAGTTTTAAGTATTTTCTGTTTTCTTGCTTTCCTTAGATGCCAGTAACAGATTTTACTGTGGTGTTGTTTAACAGTAATTGTGGATCACAAGAGATTTCAACAATTAGTGCAGAAACTTACTGACAAGCATGTTCAGCTGAAATGCTAAATTTGATGAATGTAAGTTTTAAAAATTTTAGAAGTTTAAAAGTTTTAGAAGTTTAAAAGTTTTAGAAATTTAATTAAAAATTATTATATCTGTTGTCTTATCTTAGATGCCAAATAATTTATTATCAACTTCGTACTTAGTTGTTTTTAAAGAGAATGCAAGTTGAATTGGACTCATGTGACAAGATGTTTAATTACTTGAATTTTTCACATTATTTATTTCCGAAAAGAATGTCTCACAAAAAAAAATTGTTAAAATAGCAAGTGCCAGAATCTACAACTTTTAGTATTTGGAATTGAATTCCAAGTTGTTATAATTTAACCATCGGCCGTTTTGCTTATAATGCATTTTAATCTTTCTTTTGCTTCTAATCTTCTAATTCTCTCTTATTCGTAAAATTTTGTGATCCAATATTGAGCTCGATTGGGATACATTAAATTATATTTCAGCTTCTTCGATCTGTATGACAATAACAACCAACCGAACTAATCTAATTCCGATAAACAGAGACAACATCTTGGCGATTTATATAATTTGGCGAAATTGGCCGACGGGATAACTAAGTAGTACCGTAAAATTTGTTATCTTACATTAGTTGAATAAATCTTATTTGAATTATAAAATGTCTGATAAAGCATTATCTTCATCCACGGTTTAGATAAAAAATTATAAGGTTCTGTAAATAAAAGAATAAATAGCCAGTATTTTTTTTTATCCTTCTACTTTTGAAATAATAAATTTATAGCAAATTGGAGCTAAAGAAAAATGAAATGATCAAAAAAGTATTATTTTTTCCTTGTATCGTATTAGAACTGGCACCGTGTTATTTTTTTCTGCCAGTAATGATTACTAAATTATTAATTATCGTTTTAGTAATTAAAGCATAAAACTTATGTTCCTATTTAGAGAGTCAATTCTTTAATAATTATTTAAGGGGCTACTTTTCTCACTGCCTGCTAATCTTAATCCTATGGAAGAAATTTTTTAAAATATCTCATTCCTATTTCAATATTTTAATTAGCAACCGGTGCAGTATGCTATTTCTTTCTCCCAGCTTATTTTGTGTCGTATCCAAAAAATAACGTTACCTTACAGAAGAAAGCCGTAAATCAAATCAGTACGATTACTCTATAGCAATTTTTTTTAACTTCTAAACATCGCACATTTTCAATTTTTATACCGTCGTGTTGGAAAAAAAGTACTTTTAAATGCAATTTGTTTGAAAACTGCATCTCCATTTGTTTTTGAGATATTAATTTTTTTCTAGTTTCTAGCGACATTTGTTTAATTTTGGCAACTCAAGTACTGCATTTCTGTAGAAAGTAAAGGGAAAATAGTTGAAAAATAGCAATTATATCTTTTTGTTGCCACTTTCTCATAAAAACTGAAAAAAAGTAATTAAAATATGTGCTATTTTGAAAAAATATAAATGAATTGATTTCTTTTTGCTGCATTTGTCTATTATTCTGAGATAGTGACGTCCTACCCATAATTTTATGTAGATGTTTATGATTGGACCGTAAATGAGGAATTCTTCAGCGGATTCGGATGACGTCGTTTTATAGAAATAAAATCGCGAGTTTTAAGTCTTAAAACTGAGCTACAGTAGAGTCCCGATTATCCGAGTTCCACTTAACAGAGTTTCCGCTTTAACCGAGTTATAATCTTCAGATGGACTGGTGGCTTCTATTATTACAAAACAGCCATTATAAATGCAGCGTTGGTTGAGGATGAAAGAGCAGTCGTAAAAAGTTAGAAATCTGATTTTCTGGTCAAAATGGGGGGGGGGGGGGAGGATGACCATAATTTTTTTTTTTTTTTTTTTTTTCAAAAAAAATTGTAGCCATTTTTTTTTTCGCATTCTGACCAAAAAATCAAAGTTCTAACTTTTTACGACTGCTCTTTCATCATCACCTGAACGCTTCATTTATAATGGCTGTTTCGTAATAATAGAAACCACCAGTACATCAGAAGAAAATGGAGTAATGAAAATGACGGGGACGACACTAAATTCTGAAAAAGCAGAATTCCTGTTCTCTAGTTTTTTTTCCCCGCATTTGATAGCTGAGGTCGATTTCCGCAAAGATCTTTTTTTTTACTTTTCCGATTTTGTTTAGAGGTTTTTTTTTTACTTAGGATAATTTCATTTTCAAAACTGGTTCTGTAACCCCCCCCCCCAAAAAAAAAAAAAAAAATTAAAATAAAAAACCCTGCAAACGAAATCGAAACAATAAAAAGGTTCTTTGTAGAGATCGACGCCAGTTATCCAAACCCCCCAAAAAAGAAAGAAAAAATAATTTAAAAATACTGAAATGCAAATGAGATACTAAAAAAAAAAAAAAAAAAAAAAAAAAAAAAAAAAAAAAAAAAAAATTCTTTCATAGGATTAACATTAGCAAGCAGGTGTTTTTGTGTGAGTAAAGTAGTCCTTTATTTATCAGCAGTGTTAACAATTTAATATTAAATGCAGTTTTTAATTATTTTAATAAATTTAAGTATCTGTAGTATTTAACATAGTTTTCCATATTTATAAAAATTTTATGTACATAATGTTATTATATGCTACTAACTAATGAAATTACTGATTTGCAGTTTATATAATTTTTGTAATTTCTAACTAATAATTATAATCTTAATATTTAAAGCTTAAAAACATAGACTATATTAGCAATTAGAAATGTGATTGTTTTGGAAACATAAATTTCTTGGTAGCAATTCTGGTTTTTAAAGCACAGGGAGGTGTGGGGGACATAAAAAATTTATTTAAATTTTTTAAAAATCTTATATGACAAAAAAAAAAATCCGAATACTTTTGATTTTTAAAAAATCATGATTTTATTACACCTTAATATATATAATTATATGTACATTAAAGATGAGACGGGCAGACCTTGTCTTTTCCAAATTTATGCCAATGGTTTCGTATAAATAGCAAACTGTCTGTTTAAATAAATTTCCGGATAATTTGGTTTAAATCTAATAAATCAATATAAATAATGCTGTCCTGTTTTCAGCAAAATTCATTTGGAATTCGTACACTGATTTTTTAAATTTTCTCGATTTTTTAATGCAATTTTTAGATATTTTTTGCAATTTGTGAGCCAGACAATGTCGGGCAATTCAGCTAATATAATATAAAATAGTGCTGAAATCAATCTAAAAAATGTAAAAATAAGAAAAGAATAATAATGCCATTCGTTATTTTAATAAATGATTATTATAATAAAATTAATTTCCCAGGAAGTTCAAAACATACAGGTTTTCCTGCCAAAATAGCACTTTTCCTTGTTTATTAGTAATCCTTTGCTCTTCGAGCAAACCCTGGTTTCTACGTCAACAGCTGCAATTCGGCTCTTCTAGGATAATCAGCACTGACAAGTTGCGGTGAATGGACTATAGGCCAATTTGGCAAGATGTGGTACTAGATAACCCTTTTTAACTAATTTATGTGCCCAATTCTTTTTAATTATTTTATTCACCCAGAGTCTCTTTCTGCCATTTTTGACATGCCCTTTCAATTCATTTCTTTTCCTAGTTTGGAAAACAAAAACAGAGTTCGTATGGTCCTTGAAAGTCCTTCAAAGTGCTTACATTTTTCAAATAGAATTTTTAGTGCTTAAATTACTTATTTTCTTGCAAAATCTGCAAAAAGTCCTTAAAAATGCTTAATTTTATTCTTGTATTATTTCTTAATCAGGGTGGAACTCTTCTTTGGGGCTGTTCATATATAACGTCCATCATTTTAGGGGGGGGGGGGGGGAGTCTGGCACATGATATCGATAGGGGGAGGGGGGATTTGTGTTTTGATATCGATATCATTTTTCACGCAACCAAAATTTTCTTTTTTTATTTGTAACTTGGTCTTTATATCAAAATTGCATGTTATCTTTTTTAGTCTGTTATCTCTTTTTATGGGAATACAAAGTTATTATTAAAATCTTTAAATGATTATAAAATTATTTAATTCCAAAATATGTAATACCCCAACATTTGGCATTCCTTTTCTTCTGTCATACAAGAGAATTTTGTCCGCCTGCTTTATTGATAAGTAGTTCTGTTCTTCTGAATTTGCAAATATGAAATGTTCATATGTATCTTCTGGAATTACTTACTTATTTTTTGTCTATTTTGCTTATTTTCAGGTTAAACTTCAGACCCAATTTTTCAACAGTAGTGTCTGCTGTATAATGGTGAAATTCACGAGCTGTGGGACTTCAGTCATGTTCTCCTATCTGGCTGTAATAGTTTTTCAGAAAATTATGATTTAGACGGTGAATCATCATGTACTCAAAACCAGAATTATTCAATTCAATTTTTATTATAATAAAAATTGAATTTGTGTCTTATTATATTATAAGTAATGAACACTAATTTATGTCAAAAATAAATTGTAAATAAAATAAATTATTACTGTCAAAATTATGATAATCTTTAATTATAATTTAGTTTGCTTTGTCTATGTCATGTGTCGAAAATTATTTAAATTTTAGACTATTTTCTGGAAGATGAAGTATCTTCAAATCGAAAGCTGATCATATATATTAAAGCGTAAACCCGATTCTGTAAGATAAGACTAAAAAATTCACGCATTTGTGCATGTGTGAAGTTAAATTTACTAGATCTTCCATTTAGAGGAAAGGTAGTGCAGTCTGGTTAGCCAAGTGGTCTAAAGCACCAGTTTAAAGCTCTGAACTTTTGTAGACGACGCAGGTTTGAGCCCAACGCCCAGCAAAATTATTTCTGTACCCTTTTTGGTGATAATTCTTTTCGATAATGACATTTTATTAAGAGAAGTTATATTATTTTGATTTTATTATTATTTGAATGGTTTATCATTAAATAAAATTTAACGCTCAAATATTTTGAAAAAATAATTTTCTATTTAAAATATTTAACCTAAAATGTTTTGCATGTAATTGTAATTATCAATTAAATAAATTGAGCTGATCTACAACTTTTGTTTATTTTTTTCACCATTATCAAGAATATATAAGTGTGCAAGTCAGAAGGAAAAGTTTGCCATTCTTTTCCGTAAAATAAATAAATAAATAAATAAAACTGAAAGAAAGGAAAATATTCATATAAGAACTGTAAAATAAATTATATTGATATCCATGGTTTAATATTTAAAAAATGAAGAAAAAAGTAAAATAGAATTCAAGTAATAAAAAATATATTATAAATCGTTAATTGCAAAAAGTTTTAAAATTAGGCTTGTAGAGAATGAGACTGATATAAATAAAATTCTTGGCAGCTTTTAAAGGTCGTGTAATTAAAAAAATAAAAATAGATATTGTTATTTTTTCAACAAAAAAATGAGATTGTAGTTAGTAAAAGTAAATGCTCTGCCCAGTATTTTTTTAGTAAATTTCTGATAAAAGGCAAGCATAATTGGTTCTAAATTATAAACTTAAAGTTCTTTCACTTCATTTAATAGGTTAGACTGACAGCACCCTTAGCTCGCTTTCCAGAAATAAGAATCACTTATGCAATGTAAAAATTTGTTAAGATTTCAATAATTCATTTAAAAGCAACTAATTCAAAATTCAAGAATTTTCTAATGGAACATTCAAGTTATTTATCTTCAAATCTTGACGGGTACTATCTAGTTTATTATTATTAAACAAATAAAAATTACTTTAGGAATAAGTCAGAAATTAGTGACTATGGATTTCATAAATAATGACTTTTTCTGCAAACAAATATTTTCATAAAGTTGTGTGTGTGGGGGGGGGGGGCATATTTTTTATAATTTTATGTAGTAAAGTTATGGTTGTTCAGATCTTGATACAAATATTTTATACAATTTATAATAAATGACAAGGTATTTTACAAATGAATATAACAAAAAAAATCGCACTTTCATGATGAATTAATTTAAAATGTTTCAATGAAATAGTCCAATCAATGAAAAAAAAAAAAAAAAAAAAGTCTGGCTATTGTGATAATAGAGGAGCCATTGTCACCTTTATAAAATTGCTTAATTTTTTTTTTCTTCATAAACAGGTATGAAAATTTTGCTTCAATTTTTTGTTATGTAACATCACAAATTCTCATTACCTGTCTTTTTTTTTTTCTTTTACATGGAAAAGTCAGTAAATTTTGGTTGAGCTGGACTAGACACCCTGTTGAAATAGACTAGTAAAATAAATACAGATTATTTGTAAATTTTGGAATTTGAAAGATTTTAAAACTGAAGAAAAGATTATACCTGTTCACTGTTTATGGCATGGGAGAATTTTTTTTGCATCGGATAACAGAAGTCAATCTCTGTAAAGGTCGTTTTTACTTTTTTGTTTGCAGGATTACCTTTTATGATGATATTTTCAATTTCAAATCCAGTTCTGAAAGTGAAAGTAGAAAAAAAAAGAAAGAAAGAAAGCCTTTGTAGAGATTGACTTCAGCTATCCAATAAAAAAAAATACTGAAATCTGAACAAGATATCTTTAAAAGTTTAATATTAACTTTAGTATGATTTCGCTTGAGTGAAGTATTTTCTTAAGTTTCAAATGAGTATTATATCAAAATTGCCAATTTTATGTTCACACTGATTATAGAAAACTCCCAAGTTGAATTACTGAAACAGGTTTTGTGCATGCTGGTAAAAAAATTACTTTATTATGCATAAGCAAAACCCATCACACAATTTATTTTAACTTATCAACAATTAAAATAAATGAAATAATAATACACTTCTAACTGTTTAGTTATTAATTACAAAGAGATTCTAATATGACTTGTATTTCGCCCATTATGCTGTACATAATAAACATAAAAAAATCAATTTTTAAGGGTATACTAAAAAAAAAAAATATTTTTCCACCCTCAACAGCTCGAAATTTTCTGACACATTTTTCAGGCTCATTTTTTAAAAGTAAAGACATGAAAATTGCTGATATGATTTTTGAAGAGATGTATAAGAAGCCGTTTGTAATCATTTTTCAGTCAATTAATTTGAAATTGATTTGCAAACAATTATTTTCTCAGCTTGACCATTTTTTTTTCATTCCCAGCTCTCTTGCTTCGGGAAATTCGGTTCAAAACGCCCATTTTGACAGCATTTTTTCAAATATATTCTGCTTTTATCAAAAAATCGACAAGCACGGCACATTATATAGTTTCTGAATAAGATAATCTACCAATTTGATGCGTTTTAGAACAAAAATGAATCAGAAAATAAGCAGTTTGGATTTGAATGCACCCTTAAAGAATTCTTCATTTAAAAAATATATTAATTTGAAATTTAATTTGTTTAACTAGTAAACTTAGTAGCAAAGAGAGTGAAAAATAAAGCTTCACAAAACTAATGTAATATTTTCCGGCACAATAATACTCAAGTTATGAGAACATCAAAATTGCATACGATAGAAAGTCTTTTCAAACATTTAAAATATTTGCAGAAAATATGTACTGTGACACAAAAAAATCTAAACTAAGGCATTTAAATTCTCTCCTGTTATAGGCGTTCTTGTCTAAAATAATGCACAAAAGTCACCGATTGAAAAACTTTGGGCAAATCTGGCTGCATAGGAGACTGAAACAGAAACTTTTGGATTTTATGAGAGTTCTGTCCCTACATATGAGAAGGGGAAAAAGTCTTAGTGTTATTCAGACTAATTTTTCCATTTGACTGCTGTAAATAAGATTTAGTTGCTTTTTCTTATTGGTGAAGTCTATTCTGATTAACTGATCGGCTTGTGATGATTGAACCCAAAGAGAGTGGTCACAGTTCAGATTTTTTGAAGAATCTTCCAGTTGTTTGTTTGATAATGCATACTGTTGTTTTTTGTCTAAGATTATGCATCTAATTCAAATTCCCTTTACATTTAAAGATATATCCTGAACACAGTATCCTTTCTTCTGGGTACATACTAGCAGAACTCTGGCACATTTGCAGCTTTAACTGTTTTCATATAAAGTGATTAATTTGCTACATGTAGATGTACATATTTAATGTTAACACTTAACAGACAGGTTGTTTTTCTTGTTTTCCGGGCATTTTCTGACACATTGTGGTTGTATGCAGCCGGTCCTAGGAAGTCAGAATGTAAAAATGTAAATTTACGTGATTCATCCATTAAGTGTTAACATACTAATTCTATCTGTAAATGAATCCTATTTGGAAAAAAGAAAATAAAACATAATTTCATAATATTTCAATATTTTGACTTAAATATTTGATGCTGAGCTCTGCATTATTTATTGCATATAAACACTTAAAAATCAATGTTAAGATTCTGATTTTTTTAATTTTTAGACTAACCAAAATGTATATATAAATATATAGTCGTAGTAATCTTTGACCCATTTGCAGCTTTGACTTTTTTTTTAATAAAATGATGACTCTGCCAGATGTACATAATAAATCTGTCTGTTAATCCTTTTGGGGAAAAAAAGTATTTCCAGAATATTTCAATATTTTTATGAGATATTTGAGGCCGAGCTCTGCATTACATATTGTGTATAAAAACCATTTTTGAGGTTCTTATCTTTTTAAGTTTAATGATCAACATTAAACTTTGCATCAGAAAAATAACCAAAATGTATTTACTGCCAATAGTCCCAAAAATTAATATCTACAGAATAAATAAAAAAATGACCAACTAGGCTAATACACATTTGCTGACATCCGTGAATTTCGAACATCCAAACTGGATATGTACTCAGCTTAAACAGCATATTTTTAATTATGTCAAGTTTAATTCCATTAAAATGAAAACTTCCTTAAATATACATTATTCTTTTTCTTTTGTTGTAATGGTGCTGTAGAGTTAAGTATTGGATTCAAGCACCCTCCCCTGAAGAGGGCGAGATGTATTTCATTCTTATAACTGGAAAAATTAAAATGAAATTGATAAGATATAATTCAAAATTCATAGTTAATATTACACCAGCATTATAAGCATAAAATCGCCAATTCTCTATTTTGTGTCCCTTAGACAACCCCCTATATTTGTTATTGGTATAACTTGCAATGATTCGACAAATTCCTATATTTGCTATTGATAATTTTCTTTAAAAATGTTTGCAAGTGTGCTAAAACAAGATAATAGTTAATATTAAGAATGATTTTAAATACAGTACAGAACCATTTATCCAGAATGCTTGGGGTCAGATGTATTCCGGATAACTGGTTTTTCTTGTTAACTGGTTGTTTATTAAAGTAGCATCAATTTGATAAGTTTTGTGGAATATGTGTGTTTGTGGCATTATTTTTGATTTTAAATTATTAGATTACTTGGATCAATGCAAGAACGATCAAAAGTTAACCAGAGTTTAAAAGAAGGTAATATATGGGAATCCCTTAGGAACAAAAATTCTTCTGTTTCCTCTGCATAAAAATTAAAACATCTAAAATACAACTAAATATGTTTTCATTTTGAATAATAGATGTTGTCATCAAATTATACAACTGTTTCAAGCAAAGCCTATGTCAAACTGGCAGTGTATGACCCCTTTTTCTGCAATGATTCTGAAATCAGTCTATCAGAAATATCATTCCGGATAACTGGATTCCGGATAAATGGTTCCATACTGTATTATCTTTTCAATTTCTTATTGATATTTTTCCCAGTTCATTTGCGTCAAAATGACATTTTTGATGTAAATTATTAAAATTACTCATTTTATAATTTATTATCAAAAAGTGGATAAAAAGTTAACTATCTGCTAATTAGTTTGACCTATTTATTTTCATCAAAAGTTTGAAGTCTTAAATGAAGCATTTTACCTGAAGCTTAAAAATGCATAAAAAGTTTAGTAGTGGATATTTAAACAAAAAATTACTAGATAAATTTACTATAAAAGTTTATGACGTCCTGTGTTTAAAAAAAAAAAAAAAGAAAAAATGTATTCTTTTACTGCATTTAATGGAAATGTGTATTTTTTAAGGAAGAGGAGGGTGGGGAATAATAATTTATTTAAATAAATTAAGAAAATTTATTAAAAGCTTGGTAATTACTGATACATCAAAGCTAAAACTTTTACGAAAATAAAATAATTGGAATTAAAAAAGAATTTTGTACGTATTTTAACAAAAATCTGATAATTTAACAAGAATGTTTTATTACTGCCTTTCATGATGCAAATTGTTTTTTGTGAAATAATGATTAATCTTATGAAAATGTACAGTTTTTTAAGACATTCAACTATAGAATTTCGAAATAAATTTCATTTTTTTTTTATATAGCAATTTAGTATTTTAAAATCTAATAATTTAAATGTTTGCTTAGTATGAAATAAATTCATTTGAAGATTTTATGTACATACAAGATAAGAAAAGAGAAAAATTGTACACATGCATATATATATATATTATTTTGATTTGTGAGGAGGGTATAATTAAAAAAATTAAAATATTTTTTCACCGAACTCAACCCTATGTCAAATATTTTTTAGTTCAGCATATTTTTAGTACCATGATATAATTGCAAAAATTTATACTTAGTAAAATGTTAAATTGAACTTGTTAAGTTAATAAATTTTAAAGCTTAATTTATTTAACATTTTTATGAGTATACATTTTTGAAATTGTATCATGGTACTAAAAATATGCTGAATTAAAAATTATTTGATATATGGCTGATTTAGGTGGAAAAATATTATAATTTTTTTATTGCATATTTCTTAACTCCCTGCCCCCCCCCCCCAATATATACATACATATATATATATATATATATGTATGTGCGTGTACAGTTTTTCCTCTTTCTTATCCTGTATGTACATAAAATCTTCAAATGAATTTACTTCATAGAAAGCAAATATTTAAATTATCCGATTTTAAAGTACTAAATTGCTATTTAAAAAAAAAAACAAAAACAAAAAAAAAACGCAATTCTATTGATGAATATGTCTGAAAAAACTGTATTTTCATAAGATTAGTGATTATTTCACCAAAAAAAAAAAAAAAAAAAAAAAAAAAAAAAGTCATGAAATACAGTAATAAAATATTCTTTTTAAATTAGCAGATTTTTGTTAATATATGTACTAAATTCTTTTTTAATTCCAATTATTTTATTTTCGTAAAAGTTTTAGATTTGATGTATCAATAATTAGCAAGCTTTTAAAGGAGCAAAACGACAAAAATCGGATAAAAACCTAGTGGCTGGTTTCCCTGCGGCGCATTCTGTTTCGCCCACCGGCCGCTGATGTGCGCTAGCAAATTTAACACGTAGTGAGAAGGCTTGTATATTCAAGGGCTTTGGTGCTCTCGCGACGTCAAGTAAATTGCTCGTTGTCCCTAACAGTGAAGATATTTAAATAGTTTCGCATACATCACGCGGTATGTGGGAGCGTGGTATCTTGAATTACAGGAAGCCACGGTATATCAGACGCTTTGCAAATCTTACGGAATATTGTATTTTAAAGTAGTTACATAATATTTCTGGCGTGAATAGTGAAATTTGAAAGCTGGTTTTTTCTTTTTTTACTGAACCCCTTCGGGACGGGAGTCTTTTACGAAATTTTTAATCTTTTGTCACTGTTTTTTAAAAACAGAAATTTGTGTCTTGTTGAATCGAGAAATTGCGCTGATTGAATAAGGCAAATTTTACAGTAAAATTTTACTGGTGAGAAAAAACAAGGATTCTGAGTGCTTCATGCGGCACGTATACGTGTCGCTCGTCCCCAAGGGGTTAAATCGAAATTGACAGACTAATTTACGGTTCAGTCGACATTAATCGACGTTAAACTGAGGCAAATTCAGACGAATTCGCTTCAATACAAGTGTTTTTGCAATGTGAAGTTTAACTCTTTAAATCCTAAACAGGCCCATAACGGCTCTGTAGCTAAACTCCAACGGCTCGGCCGCTCTCGGCTGGTTATAGAAGAATTTAGAGGTGGAGGAGATAGAAAGACACGGGTTTTATCCCGTCCTGAGGTATCTGTCACTAATGCCGCCGACCGCTTCGTTCCGATACTGAACTGGGAATTACTGGAGTAGACACCAACATGAATTTGTCATTTATATATTAATTGCGTCTACAATTTTTTGAAGTAAATCTGGAAGTTTTCTGTTGATATCCTAGCTTATTTTTTCTAAATTTGTTAATTTGCTCATATTATTTTTTTATAACTGTATTAAGATTTAATAAAAAATTATATGAATGTCACCTTTATCTAAGATAATGCGATCCAATTCAAATATGGAGACAAAAAGTGGGTGCTGACATTTGAAAAATCAAAGTTAGTGCATTCTTTTATTTGTAGACAGACTCCTATTTGAAAAAAAATGCATTCATATTCCGAAAGAAGGGAATATTTAGAATCTGTACTGACACCTTTGGTGTAAATGTATCGTAAACGGATTCCCAATAAAGGCAAGTGTATCTTTTAGGTAGATTTCGTAAGAAATACTACCTATTGCAGTCGTTACCATGGTGCGACTTTTGAAAAATTCCTTTATAACTTTTCATTATATGACCCCAGGAACCCAAAACACCACCACCTAAAAAGTTTATATATATATATATATATAAAGCAGTATAAGATTATATTTAGCCTGAACCAGCGCACCCCCCCCCCCCTCACAGAACAAGAAGAACAAGCAAAATAACCATGTAAACATTAAAACTTAAACAAAAACTAGGAAAAAGATAGGCTGCGGCCTCATCGGCAGTGGGTTATGTTTCAAAAGCAGCCGAGCATTCGATAAAATATACATTAGTGGCAGTGGGTTTCGGCCAGAACAGTGATAGCAAAATCAAATGTTAAAACATTCGAGGGCTATTATCACATGCTCCCCCACCGGACCCTACGCCAACAATATTAAATGAATGCCTCACCTAGAACACAGTAAAAGATGCTAAAAATATGTTCGTTGAAAAAACCACACTCAACCAACTTAGCCACATTGCCACAACCCAAATATAAAACATAAAACAAACTAAACAGAGCAGAATCCAGCATCCAATCAACCAATCCTAATTCTTTCCAGGTCTGATGCCAATCGACGCAGCACATCATCATAAAACCGTCCTTGAAAAGGCTTTAGGAAATATGAGTCATTCACTGACGTCGAAAAGCAATCGATCAGTAATGAAGAAAATCTGCAAAATCTGAATATTTTTTTATAAAAATTAAAGGTATATTGTTTTTGTAATATAGATTACTTTTAAAATTAAACAATTCCCTCTTAAACAGATGTTTATCTGTACAAATTCTAAAAAATCGAAATATTTGACTAATAATTATATTAATATAAATGCGTTTGTAAATATTGGAGGACCAGTGAACAAGTTGATTAACCTGAAATTTAAAACTATTACGTTTATTGTAAATTGAAATATGTACTTTGTTACTTTCTAAAATTATTTTTAAATCAAGGTAATCAGCCTCCAAACCATTATTGTTAGTTTTCTTTAGTGTCAGGGAATCAGGATAAATTTCTTGAGAAATTTGATTAAAATCATTATTGAAGTTTAAGACGATCAAGTCGTCTATGTATCTGTAAGCCAGGAACTGGAGATCAGCTTTATTAATACTGTACTGAAACTCATAAAAAAATAAAAATAAGTTAGCAGCTGTGGATGAGTAACTAGTACCCATACCAATTCCATTGATCTGTAAGTATAGTTTAGAACCTGTATAAACGTAATTGTTGTAAAGGCAAAAACGACATAATTTATTAAACAAGTTAGAGTTGAAATCTGTAACATCTAAAACCAGTTCCGCTGTCTTTAAAAGTGCCTCCTTTAAACTATTAATAGGAATGGTAGTGAATAAATTTTCAAAATCATATGTTTGGTTAGAATTAATACTATTGCTTTTTAATTTTTCAGCAATTTCGAAGCTATTAGAAATAATCCAGAAACAATTATTATCTTTATACTTATATTTTAGCATGTTCAAAACTTTTTTAAGTAAATCCTCAAATTTCCTATTAAAATTATTGCCTATACTGTTGACATTGCTGCAAATAAATCTATATTTTGTAGGAACTTTATGAAATTTAGGGGTCAGAAAAAGAAATGGAAATGATAGATTTTTACTACGAGGGAAAGAAATTTTTGTTTGCTTCGAAAAAGCCAAATGCTTATTAATAAGTGTCTGCACGGAAGATTTACATACTTTGTAAGTTATACTATTATTTAACTCTGCATTGAGCATTTCAGCATAAAATTTTTTTCATATGACTGCAAAATTTCCAGCTGCTTTATCTACTTGACAGAAAACGAACATCCGCTTCAAATTGGTTATTTCATTTCTGATATCCATACTAAAATTATGATAAGTATAAGAAGAATTATTAAGGAAACTACCCTGAAACGATTTAAAATCGCTTAAAATATGTAGCTTCCAATCTGTAAAGAGGGGGATTGGTGTATTGTATCTGTAACTTAAATTTAAAATAAAAGCATTCAAATCAGCTTTAAAAGTATTAAAACTTTTAACTGGATTCAATTTTTTTTTAATACGGAATTTGGTTCCGAAATTCAATAGATAACGTAGATTATCATTTTTGATAATGTTCAGATCTCCTGTTACGATATGTTGTCCGGTATCGTTTAAAAACGTTGAATTTTTATAATCTTCGCATTTACATTCCAAATCCAGGTATGATTCAAGTTCTTGAGAAACTTCTCTGTAATTAAATAGAATACTGCCCAGTGTTGTTGTATATTTGTAAGTCGATATAACTGCAATATCCTTAACTGGAAATAAGCTATTGTAACGTGAAATTATTGAGCTTAACTGTAAATGATCAAAACTTTTTTGTTGAAAATTGCATACAAAATAAACTTTTTCTATATCAGGAGGCCTACATTTGCCAATTTTATATAACAAAATATCATTAACTAAATCTTTAAACTGAAGGTTTGTACAATTAAAATTTCCTATTTTCTGTTGCAATCTTCTCAGTATCTTAAACTTTAAACCAAATAGAATTATTTTAATCTGTCCAATATTGTAGCTATTACAAAACAAATTACAAAGATCCTGTAAAATAATTGATGGATTTATGTCAAAATACTTTCTTTGTAATAATTTATCTGTATGCTTTCCACGTTTACCTCTTTTATATTGGAATGACGGTATAAATACAGACGAAAAAATACTATAAATACATGTAGAATTTTCCGTACGATAATTTAACTTTGTATTCAATCCGTAAGGATACAGGGATTTTAAACGAAGTATATAAAAACTTTCACTTCTTAATCGAAAAGAATCATCAATAATCTGCTCCAATATTTGAATTTTAACATTATTAAAACCATGCAAGAAAAAATGCTTAATCTCGAAAGTAGAATTGTGGTCATCTTTACAAGATAAATGTCTGTGATTATAGATTCTGTAATGCAGCTCACCAGATGTTTCACCAACATATTTCTGCTCTCATATGGTACAGGTTAACAGGTAAATGACATGTGTAATTTTGCAAAGTGAAAATTCAAATTAACCGTACTATGTGTGTAAGAGCTTGCAGACAAATCTCCATTAGGTCAAGTTTTTCATCTTTTATCATCACATTTCCTTAAACCCATTTTAATTTAGTTTATAAGCGTAACATATTTATATCAAGAGTTTTATCAAGCATTTTAGCTTGTTGCAATAACAATAAAAGAGAGAAGAGATGAGCTAGTCCAAAACCAAATAAAAACGAAAACAACAGTTGCATTCCAGTTTTGTTTTTTGTTGGTGATTACTGTGCTTTACGTTTATATATATATATATATATGTATGTTTTATTTCAAAATTAATGATAAATTACTGCATGAATGGCGCTACAGCAGCACATATCTAATGCCATAAAACATATTACATCATTTCAAAATGCTAAAACACCATAACTTCAAAAGGAAGGTGTATATCTGCAGAAATTTTTTAACTATAAAACATTTATAAAAACAAGAAAGACAGGTAAAAAAACAAAAACAGTCTGTTCTTCATCAGTGGGAGGTTTCTAATCATCACTGTTAGCCATTTATTTTCTTAAGGCCTAAATTTCATAAAGATCCGATTAAATTTAGATTTATTTGTAGTACTTCTAAAAGCATTAATAAAAATTTTAATATTGGTTTACAGAATTTATTAAAAAATATATATGATTTTCTAAAGTATAAATTTAAGAAGTATAGTTATTTCTGGTCAATTGATAATAGTGTTGAAATTCTGAACAAATTACCTTTGACTCCTCTGAAAATGCAGGTATTCGATTTTGAAAATCTGTTCACCAATATACCTATTGATTCACTTTATGAAGTTTTAATGAGTATTTTTGATGTTTTTTGTATAAATGATGAATTAAATATAAATAGAGATTTATTTTCAAGCTTATATCATTTCTGTTTTTATAATAATTATGTAACTTTTAACAATAATACCTTTAATCAAATATGTGGTATAGGGATGGGAACAAACTATTCTAGTACAACAGCAAATTTATTTTTATTTTATTATGAATTTAAATATACTATGAAATATAATAAGTCTTTAAAGGTATTTAGGTATATTGATGATATTTTGATTTTGAATTTTGAATTTTCTAATGAATATGATATTATATATCCAAATTGTTTAAAATTGAATAGAGCAAACAGTGATGATTATAATGCAGAATTTTTGGATATTTTATTCAAAATTATTGATAATAATTTGATTTTGGATTTGTACGATAAAAGAAATAGTTTTAATTTTTTCACTAGAAGCATGCCACATTGGTTTTTCAAATTTGCATAAAAAAATTTACATAAATATAATCATTAATCAATTGATACGTTTCAATAAAATTTGTGGCAGAGACAATAATTTTTATAAACAGATCTTTAAGTTATTGGCTAATTTATTTTACAATAACAATTATCCCATTAAGTTTTTGAAATATTATTTAAAGACAGTTCTAAAAAGTGAATGACAACGATGTGGACTGGCGGCGTGAACATTAGGGTGGAGCGAAAAAAAATAATTTTTTTAAATCGAAAATGGGTAGGTGCCAAAAGTTGCCTTTATACTAGTACATCATCTGCGTGCAATATTACCGCTCAAAACAAATGGCTTGAGTCTGCGCTTTTGGTCCAAATGTCGAAATTTTGGGTAAAATTTGACATTTTTTCAAAAAATTAAGAAAAATTCTATAGAGATGATTATTAGTTAAAAGTGTTATTTAAACCGTTATTATTAATGACTTAACATATTTAAACCATAAAACGATATCTTTTTTCTGTTTAACTGGAACAAAACTGACAACTTTTGGTAAAAAAAAGGCATTGCCACTCTGTTGTGTCATACAACTAATTGTTCTTTAGAATACAGCTCTTACCTAGTTGCTTTCAAAAACTAACCAGGAAGTACCACGTGGAGGTGACTGCATTTCTTGTCACAACAGTGCATAGCTCGACCAACCTACCATCTGATCTCAATGTTTTATTTGTACATTGAATTGTGATTTTTTGTCAAAGGCTGGCATGAGTTTTCTATGTATCAGCCTAGTACATCTCTTCTTTGGATCCACAGACTTTGGATGCTGCTGCTGTGATCTCCTTTACGTAATTTTCTACTGTTTGTGTAAGAGAAGACAAACAGTGTACTGCTGTGCGGATGATATTAATGTAATCTATTCAGCCGTTTATTATTTTCACCAAGATTGCACCCGATAAATGCATATTGATTAGAAGTTCTGTTACCACAACACTTTTCCAATGAATTAGATTTATATAATTATCCTCTTCAAAGTTGATTGTCGATATTTCAGATTTGCGTATGCCATCATTTACTCTCATTTTTCAACTATTTTGTGCTGAGCAGCTAGCTGTTTAATATGATGGCAATCGTCAGAGAGCATTTAAATAAGAATTTCCTCTGCGTATGCAAAGCGACCATTGGCCTAAATAACCTTTTTTTAGTATTTGTTTTATTCCGTTTTGTGTGTTGTTTAGTAGCCGAGTAATTTCCCATGAGTTTTTAGATCCCTTCTTTAGCTGTGGATTACATTTGATTGTAAGCTATCCTGGGGCCAAACTTGGATAACATAGTACTTTTTTAGTGAACGTAGAGACTTTGATGGGTGGTGAGTGCCCATCGAAGGAGGATAAATCTGTTAGTTGTCATCCATTCTGCGAGGGACATGTTTAAAATGAACCATTACAATTGATCATATGCCACCTGCAAGTCCAGTGAATTTCCTCTGCATCATTTATTAGACAAGATTGTTGGCAAAAATTAGATTCTAACCCACAGGGATACGCCTCACCAATAGAAAAATCTTTGTCCACGTGCTTATTCCCTTCTTATTTCAATTTTTGAAGCCATAGCCAGTAATTTTCAAACATTATTTCCTGAATTCGAGAAAGGGTACTCAGCACATACCAGAAATACTTGCTAGACATTTGCAAAGTTATTTCATCAAGATATTGCTCAGAAGAACTAGCGAATAGGAACCCAAGAAACTTGTCCTACGCAAGATGGCTCACAAAGGCGCATAAAATTATTCGCCTTCATATAAGCACTGATTGATCATCAGAGTCTGGTTCACTCACAAAGTATGTAATCCAAGTTTATGCCGCAGGATGGTTTACACGTAATATAATCCACATCTAAAAAATTGATCTAAAAACTTATGGGAAATTACTCAGCTACTAAACATCACAGAAAACGGCAAAAAACAAATACTAAAAAAATTTATTTAGGAAAATGGTAGCTTTTCCCATCGAGAGCAAATTCTTATTGCAATTTTGATGACGATCGACATCACATTAAACAACAAGCTACTATTATCAGCTACTACTTACTATTTATGAGCACATAAAAAATGCAAGAGGTATAGAGTAAATGATGGCATACTCAAAGATGAAATACCTTAACGTTGTAAAATGTTGTCGGAACAGAACTCCCAATCACTATGCAGTAACTGGATGCAATTTTGGTGAAGATGCTAGAGGACATAATAGATTCCATTAATTACACTGCATTATTCTGCTTACCTTATGATACACAAGCAGTAGAAATATACGTGAAGGAGTGTCACAACAGCATCATCCAACGTCTGTGGATACACAGAAGAGATGGAATAGGTTGATACATAAAAATCTTATGCCAATCTTTGATAAAAAATTACAATTCTATATATAAATAAAACATTGTGCTCAGATGGGAGGGTGGTAGAGCTATGCACTGTTGTGTTATGAAATGCAGCCACCTCCACCTGATACCTCCTGGGTAGATTTTAAAGCAACTACGTATTCCAAACAACAATTAGTTATATGGCACAACAGAATAGAAACTCCTTTTTTTACCAAAAGTTGTCAGTTTTGCTCCCGTTATACAGAACAAAGATATCGTTTTATCGTTTAAATATGTTAAGCCATTAATAATAACGGTTTAAATAATACTTTTAAATAATAGCCAGCTCTATAGGAATTTTTTAATTTTTTTGAAAAAATGTCAAATTTTACCCAAAATTTCGACATTTGGACTAAAAGCGCAGACTCAAGCCATTTTGTTTCAGCGGTAATATTGCACGCATATGATGTACTAGTATAAAGGCAACTTTTGGCACCTACCCGTTTTTGATTTTAAAAAAATAATTTTTTTCGCTCCACCCTAGTGAACATGCCTTCTGGATCTTTCTGTATGAAATGGGCATCCTAAAGTCTTGTTAAAAGAACGGGTGTCTATTGATGAATTGAAACGAAGGAAAATTGCAGACCTGGAATTTCTGGTTTTTGATAATGGATTTGGAAGAAAAATTTATTTGTTTATAGTTGACGGGTAGGAAACATTATACAGGTATTCATGTTTTGAGAAATTTCATTTTGCGGGTTTGGGGGGGGGGGGGGGGGGGCGCATGTTTATTCTGCATTCATGCTTGTTTTCTTTTTTTTTTCTTTTGTTTTTAGTTTAATGATAATTTAAGCATTCCTCTAAAAGACCTTTTTATTAAAGTTTTTTGTTTTTGTATGGTTAATATTATGTTTGTTAGTTTTTAATTTGAGTTGTTTTAGTTTTTTATGGAATTAGATTAATAAAATGACAATAGTTTTCAGTATTGAATGCGGGGTGAACATGTGTTCAGAAACCTGCAAATTTTAAAAGTGGGGGGTGGAGTTAGTTTTCTATCTGTCCTCCCACTGATGAAGAACAGACTGTTTTTGTTTTTTTACCTGTCTTTCTTGTTTTTATAAATGTTTTATAGTTAAAAGATTTCTGCAGATATACACCTTCCTTTTGAAGTTATGGTATTTTAGCATTTTGAAATGATGTAATATATATATGTATGTATTTACAAAATTTTGTCCGCACGATAAAAGCCACAATGATGCACGGATCGTCTTCAAACTCGCCGACAACTTTGATATGGCTAATATCTCGGCGGCGATTGAAAATGGGCGAAATCGGCCCAAGGGTGTGGAAATGGGGAGGGTTTAAAATTTTGAATACCGTCTTAGACCCTCGAGGGGCGGTGGGATAAAATATATCCCACCTAATTTCATAGCTGCCAACTTGTACGGATATTTCCTACCACTAAAATTTAACAGAAATTTCTGCTTTATTTAATCATCAACATTCACTGCAATTCGGCGATTGAATTAAGTAAAATTTTCTATTAAATTTTAGTGGTAGCAGAAATCCGTACAAGTTGGCAGCTATGTAATTTAAACAAGATTCTCACCAGAAAATTTTAACTAAATTTTATATTTTTTACTTTGAAGGAAAATCGCTTAAAAATTGCTTTTCCTTATTTAAAAATAAAAAAATTCGATTATTTCGGTGAGAATTCAATATTTAGAAACATTTTTGCTTGCCCCTCAAGGGGTTAACATGACTCTGATAAAACCGGATCTTACACAACAATGACAGGAAAAAATAAACACTTTTCGTTATAGCAGTTGACAACAATTAAAAAAAACAATAAAATTCTCACCACAACAATCCCTTTTTCTATTGCAAGATTTTCACCTGAAAAATTAAATAAACAGTTTGACAAATTGAAAACAAATTGAATATTACGTCATAAGTTTTCTAGAGCAAGATTTCCGCATGAAAACTTAATAATAATTTAATGAATAATTAATATAACTTAATAAATAAAACAAATAGTTTTACGAATTAAATGAATATGTACATTGCGTCATATTGGAAATATAATGGACCTCAGCAGATGAATAGGTAACGTCATGTGAGTTTGAAGAAACGTATTAAAACATGATAAAAACCTGACTATGGAATTATTAACATATTTTAACACTTTAAGGTTCTATGTATCCATTTTTTAACCTATTCCATATACATGCGTGTGTGTATTCAGGTATATTATAATTTTCACAAAAAGTTTAGCTCCCTAGAGCTCATTTCTCTTAGTGAAGAAACTGATCTTATCTGTAATCTTGATTTAAGTTTTGTTGGTGAATTTAGTAGGTGAATTTAGTAGTTGGTGAATTTTTGTTGGTGAATAAATTGTTTTCCAATAAATAAAAAAAGGATCATGTCTCCCCAGTTGCAGGGAGACTTGATCCCTTGCCAAGAGAGACTTGATCCTTGAACCAGATGCATTGAAATGATTCAAATTAAGTAGTAGAAATCAAATTTATTGTTGCCTAACATGTAAAAAGTGAGAAAAACACAGTTAATGATTCAAAAACATTTTCAAAGTTTGAAAAATCAAATGCAAATATTAAAATTATTGCAGTTAGAATTCCATCAAGCATGGTTGATTTTGGTACTTTTTAGACAATGTCATCATAACCCACAAAACTATTATCAACATTTTCTGGATAAATAAATTGGTCGAAATTAAATCCTCGTTTTCTTAGAAAATTAATTTCACATTCAGATGATAAAATCTTCTTTTAAATTTTTCCTACGAAATGACTATTTTTCTTCTTTCCCAGAAATCGCGCAATGACAAAGTCATTTTCATCAATCGACAAATTTTTTGGATCTTCAATGATTTCATCAGAATGTTCATTAAGTGGATCTGGGTCGGTTGAATCATAAACACTATAACTGCTTTTATAACATTCCGAAGATTCGGGTCTTTCATTTTTAGTGTTTTTACTTTTTTCTTGAGATGATATGAGTTTTTTCGATTTTTGTTTTATATTCAGGTGGCGATCTTGTATTTCTTCTTCATTCTGTCTTTTAGTTAGTGTGCTTGTCAAAATTTTTGATGACCCTTTTTTCATTTCTTTAGATTTTCCCATTTTTGGTAATGAAACTTTAGAGAAGGCTTGTATGTCTTCTGATGTCACTATGTTTGGTTTAACTGTAAATTTTTTACTGCTTGTTGGAGTTAATGGTTGGTTAGCGACGAAAGATGATAAAAAAATCATCTTCAGAAATTCTTATTTAAGGAATATATTCCAGTGATTTTAAATCCGTTTATCATGTTAGTTGACACCATGGCTTTAGGACTGGCAATTCCAATCAGTTCAGTAATTTGATAAATTGTTGTCCTTTGAGCAGGAAGATTAGTCATCCAGTCTTGAGCAGCCACGTTAAAATATCTTTAAAGTGGTCCATATACAGTACGATCCAGAGGCTGCAACTTGTGAGAAGTGTGCAGTGATATTTTTAAGAAAATTTTTACATTTTCTTTGGCATAATTCAAACTCTCAATGCTTATATAGTTATCATGATTATTTTTTATGATTAGCACTTTACTGTTTTGATTATAATATCTTGCATTCTTTACGAAGTGCTGTAATTTTTTTTTTAAAGTTAGACGTATGTCTCACATGTGCATTCATCCACCATGTGCTTGCTAACCATCATATGCAGCCACATATTACATTTCTATCTTTGTCAACCATCTAAAACCAAGGCAACCATATTTTAACTAATACATATAATATCTAAATGTCACTATGAGAATTAGGGGATTAATAAAATTTAACATTAATTTAGCTTAACTTTGGTTTGGGGACACTTGATCCCCAAGATCAAGTCTCCCCATAAAACAAGGATCAAGTGTCCCTATTGTTCGTGTTTGTGGGGAAAAAATGCTAAATAAAAAATAAAGAAACTGTACTGGATTTAAATAACAACATTTAAGCAGTGAGGAATGTTAGTATATTATATCAATGAAATGAAGTAATTTAGTTATACTCGTATTTAGCAAAAAATATGAAACTCAAACTACCTACTCAAAAAGAAGTTTGATTGTAAGAAAACAGAGATTACCTTCTTACAACAAAAATAAAAATGACTGAATGAAATTATGTTACTAGATCTATTGATAAGGAATCACTTTATTAATGCTTCCAGTTTCAAAGACTTAATTGCATTTTTTCTTTGGATTTAGACCTAAGGATCAAGTCCCCCTAGGGATCAACTCTCCCAAGTCTCCCCTACATAACCCTTATAATATTATAAATGTCAATGTGTGTCCGAATGTTTGAATGAAGTCAGCATCTA
This sequence comes from Maratus speciosus, assembly GCA_963932465.1. Lineage (NCBI taxonomy): Eukaryota > Metazoa > Arthropoda > Arachnida > Araneae > Salticidae > Maratus > Maratus speciosus. Next base: position 257,872,287 of record OZ010798.1, on the reverse strand, counting down.
AACGAATGAATTAATGCTTTTGTATTTTTGGATATACATGGATTACAACCCGGAAATGAACATAGGGTATGTTTAATTTGTTTTATTCAAATATTTTGCTTAATAATCCAAAATTTCATTATTTTTCATACCCAATGAATTGCCATTTTTTCCGATAAAATTTAACCATCTTCCTTTTTTCTTTGCCAAAAAATAAAAACTTAGAATAATAATTTAATTTTTATTGAAAGATTAAAACGGAAATTTTCAAGTATTTTTAATAATACAAGGTGCATGAATTTTGAGTAAGTGCGGAAAGAAGGCAAATGTGACGTCATATATGGAAAATATAAAGCGGGTATGCTTTGATGTTAAAATAAAATGAGATTGTGTTATGGTATTAATTCTTATTATTTAAAGAAAATTGTTATCAAGGCTTACGGTTTATCGTCTGCGCACGGTTAACACAAAGATTTAAATTTCAATTTAAAATAAAAAAATTAAAAAACTTTTGAAGAGCAAATGGATAGCAAATGTCAATAATATGCACAGTAAAATAAGCAAATTCGAAAATGACGTAATGATTAGCAGGCAATATGTATTTTCATTCTTAAAAAGTAAAAAATTAACTAGATAGAAAGGTTATGTTCTGTAATCGGGTTCGTAAACAATTTGCTTTTTTTAGAGAAAGAAATTAGGTGCAAAAGTAAATAAATACATTGTCGTAAACAGGTTTGTTTTTTATTTGGTAAAGACTTAATAATATTCCAGATGACCAATTCTTCGTCCACCTTTGATGACAGGTATAATTGTAAAACATATAAAACAGTATCATCCGATAATTTTCTTGGCACATATGCCATATACGAACTTGGTTTGGCGCGATCTGTTTTACCGATTTAGACTGATACCAATTTGGAGGAAACATCGTTTTCGAATACCAGTTACATGTATATTTTTAAATTATGTTCTATTACTTAAAAAAGGAAATAACAATAAATAAAAAAAAGTTTCATTAAGAACTATAGAACAAAGCAATTTATATAATTTTAAAAGAAATTTAAAGTAAATAAACTATTTATTAATAAATAAACAACAATAGCTGGATTACCATGTCAAGCAAAATAATATATGTTGGCGACAATTAGGTACCCCGGTGCGTATATGACATCTCTGCCATTTTCTTATTACTTCATGATATAAACAGACATTCTGGTTCAGCGTATAAACCTAAGTTATGTCAATGACCTTATAATAAATACCTTAAATTACTCATACTAGCCGCCCTTGGCGACCAGTTTGGTCTCCCTTAAAATTTATGTTTGGGAAATCACGCTAAGCATTGTATCCTGTTACTTTTATTCATAATTTAATTTACTTGGACTCCCTTAACCCTCTCGCTGCGCAACCCGAGATTTCCTCGGGCAACGTAAAAGTAGCAAAATTTGCGCAATCCGATATTTCCTCGGGGATTCATTTTTTCCACTGGCGACTATTTTTTATTTAAACTCGGACCACTTTTTAAATACAAAAAAATTCATATGGACTTTAACAACATCTACAAGAGAAATATACTACAAAATTGATTTTCTTACAATAGTGTTGCGAGACTATAAAATTAGTCTCCATGGACAGTCCTGATTTCGCCTAATTTCTAATATCATATCCCATTAAAGGTCTTGAACTCTTTTACAAAAAATGTTTACATATTTAAACTCTAAGCAATATATAGATTTGAAATACGTAATAAAAAAATGCGTGATTTTTGAACCTATTTTGATAAAAAAAAAATACGCAGCGAGAAAGTTAAATATAATTAATATAATCCCTTAAGCTAATGTTAGTTTTTGTTGCATTAAAATATCTCAACTTGTTGATTTTCTGTAAGCAAGTAAACCCTATTGGTTTACAATGGAAGTCTATGGGAATTTGGCGAATTATTAGAGATATCCCCAAGTTTGCATCCCTTTTGGTGCAGAATACGGTCCCCTACGGATACCCTCCTTATAGGTATAGAGTTGCATTAAATGCTGTTCAATAACCAATGAGATACGTTTTATCTGGTCGTTGCCATTAAACAATTAACAAATAATTGCGAATTATGTGCCACGTACGATAGCGTAATATATATTTATATATATATAGATTGTCTCTTATAAAATGTGATAAACAATTGGTTTATTATATACTTTTTTATTATCGGAAGGGAAATGCTTTGCTTAATTAATTCATTTCTTCTTTTTATGTTTCGTGAACGACGTCACGGGTAACAGCTAGTAATAATAATAATAATTATTATTATTGATAATAACTATTAATATTATTAATTGTTTCATTTATTTGAAAAAGATTATTTGAGATCACATGATATTTTAACAATTTCATGAATCAATGTCACAAAGTTTTAAACAATATATATATATACAGGGTGTCTCAAAAGGTCGTTTACAAACTTAACATGCTGGTCTGTCATATCATGATAAACAAGATTTACATAGGAACTTGGGTTCGAAAATGCAAACTGCGACCGCTAGAGGGCGATGAACACAGGCTTACTGGAGAGTGGGAAGCGTAATAATTTCAGGCGAGGCCGTTGCAGGAGAAGGATGAATCGGTTTAGTAACGCAGAATTGGCCGATATGCATTACGTATATGGCACCGCGGATGGAAATAAGCGAGCCGCGGTACGGATGTACCTTGAGCGCTTCCCAAGCAGACGTCAGCCAAATCATGTTTTGTTTGGACAACTGCACCACAGATTGCGTGAAGCAGATGAATTTCAAGTACGTAGCCACATCAGTCGAGAACGCACTACACGCACGACTGACGTAGAGGAAACCGTGCTACGGGAATTTGACAGGAACCCGCAAACGAACGCGTCTTGGGTGTACATCGTTACAGCATTATGCGCATACTGCATGAGGACACACAACCCCCCTACCACTTACAAAGAGTACAGCATTGTGCATTAACGATTCTCCTCAACGCGTTGCATTCGCACGCTGGTATTTGCAACAACGGGCCGAACGGCCGAACAGCGGCGGCACCTGTCCGTGACATACCTGTCCGTGTCCATTTTGAACAGGCCCGTGAATCCATGCGTCGACGTTGTGAAACATGCATTGCGGCGAATGGAACGAATTTTGAACACCTTCTGTAAATTAAACCACGTCCTTTTATAAAAGTCATATTAATACCTCTTTCGATAACCTTTCTTTCTTCCCCTCCACACCTGTGCTCATCGTCCTCTGGTGGTCGCAGTTTGCATTTTCGAACACAAGTTCCTATGTAACTCTTGTGCCTCATGATATGACAGACCAGCATGTTAAGTTGTAAACGACTTTTGAGACACCCTATATATATATATATATATACGGATCAATATCTGAACACTGGACAATTTCACGCCAGAATTTTTATTTTTTTGAATTAAAGTACCAACTTCCAAATACAATTATATACAATACTATGATACATGTTTTTTCATTTGAATGCTGTAGTCTTTTGAGATCAAAGACGTATATTTTATGCATATGATAAACTTTTATGGAAGAAAGTGTCTGTTAACACCATAATCAGTGTCTAATAATTGGGACTGAGATGATGGGGACTGAGGTGATGTTTTTGTGTTAAAAGCTGCACACCCATTTTGTTGAATCATTCTGCTCACATGTAAATTATTAAATAAGCCACGTGACTTTTGTGTGTTACGTAAATAAAGTTGCAATAAACTTTTTGTTTAAAAAAAAAAGTTAAATAGGGGGGCATGAATGATGCTATAAAAAATACTCATCCCTATTCAGAACAAAAACTAAATATTTCTAAATATGAAACAAAGATAAAAACAACTTACCTTCATCCATGGTGGCTAGTTGAACTTTAGTTGCTGTTGCAATGGATATGATTCTGCCAGCGCCACCTAGTATCTGTTAACCTAAATGTGTGTTTAGAGGGACTGAGATGATGGTCAACCTCAGGGACAAATATATTTATTACAATATTTTACTATACAATCTATACTAAGAAAGGATAATTATATTTTCCCATACTTTATATATATAGGTATAAATATATAATAGCAAAAGTTAATAATATTTATAGAAATGTTTACAACATACATTTAATAGTGGATATTTGTACCTGGGGACATGAGGATTTCGCTTGTTTAAAGCTTAAAACTAATTATTTATACATCATTATATGTCCATTTATCATTGGTAATTGATATAGGAAATGTCACAATATATTACGTTTTGCAGTTTTTGGTTTTAGTGTAACTGATGAAATATTATTTGCAGTGGACGCATTTGTAAAATTTTCAGATATTGACCCATATACAGGGTGATTCAGCTCGTCGGTGACAAACTTTAAGGATCGATAGAGCACACCTAGACGAACATTTTTGAATAGGGAATGTAGGGTCCCTGACGCGATGGTAAGGCGCTAGGCGCTTTCGAAAATTTGGGTGCCGAAATTCGAAACGTCATAAAAACTAGGGAAATGGTTAGATTTTCTTGCTTGTTGCGTCGAAATGATTCTGTTTGTTTAGACTTTCTTCAGTACCAATTTGATAAGCGTATCTCTTAAAACATGGATAGGGGGCGCTGCAGACTTTGGAGAGCTAGACAACAACTTTAAGCCCGTTATTTTGATAATTTAACACATGCTCGCCAAAGTTTATACTCTAACTTAAAGTTTGAACCCAAAAGTAGAGCCCTGCAAAAAGCGTAAGAGCCGGAATAAAATGTCAAAGTACAGGGTGGTCGAAACTCGAAGGCTCCTAAGAGATAAACAAACAGATTTCTTGACTTATGGCATGCATTTTCATGATTCTGTTTGCTGGGGCTCTCTGAAACTCAGTTGAACGGTACAAAAAGAAACATCGATAGGGGGCGCTTTGGGCAAAAAACATAATTCGTTGACATTTCGGACGCTAACTGGAAACGGGGCGCTACGATCAGTTAGTAATAATGAAAACACATTTTCTACCTCTGCTCAACACTTCTGAATAAATTTAGACCAAAAACATCAATGATACTGGAAATTTATTTACAAAAAATAACACTACAGAAGATGCTCGAAATTTCGACCTTGGGCCATGATGCAGGCTTCGCACCTCCGTCGCATTGAGGAGTGTGTGTTTCCAACAATGCCAGGAGTATCTCTGATCTGCCCTGCAGCTGCCACAATGCGCGCCACAAGTTCTTCAGCACTGCTGACAGGTGTATGGTATACCTCGGCTTTCAGGTAACCCCAAAGGAAGAAATCCAAGCAGGTGAGGTCTGGTGATCGGGCAGGCCAGTGAACTGGACCCCCACGCCCGATCCACCGCTGGCCATACCTTGCGTTTAGATGGAGACGCACGTCGTTCGTGTAATGGGCCGGAGCTCCATCGTGCTGGAACCACATCTGGCGACGCGAACCTTCGGGTACGTGCGCCTCATCCAGAAGCTGCGGCAGCACTTGATCCAGGAAAATCAGGTAATTTCCACCTGTCAGCCGTTCAGGTAACAAATAAGGGCCAATGAGGCAATCCCCCAGAATGCCGGCCCACACATTTACTGAGAAACGCTCCTGGGCTGCTCGGCTTCTGGTTTCATGTGGATTTTCATCACACCACACATGACTGTTGTGGGCGTTCCACATTCCCTCCCGGCTGAAGGTGGACTCGTCCGTAAACAAAATGCTGTTTACAAAACGGGGATCCCTGGATCTCATCGCCAAGTACCATCTTGAGAATTCCACTCGAGGGCCAAAATCCTGCTCTCTGAGCAACTGCACCCGCTGGATGTGGTAGGGGTGCAGATTCCGGGAACGTAAGATGCGCCACGCAGTTGCTTGCGAAATGCCAACATGTCTGGCGATATCTCTCGTGCTAAGACCTGGGTTGTCCTCAACCAGGTTAAGCACAGCCTCTTCGTTGTCGGGGGTGCTCACTGATCGCTCCCGTTCAGGCCTGCCTCCGTCGAAAGATCCCGTTGTGGACAACCTCTGGTGTACTCGAGCGAAGAAGGCATGGCAGGGGATTTGCCTGTTGGGGTAACGCTCGGCGTACAACCGCTGAGCGGCTCGTCCATTACAACCAGCAGCGCCATACGCCAAATGCATGTCAGCCAATTCAGAGTTTGTGTACCGTTCCATCCTACTACCGATCTGCAGACAAGTAACCCGAAGCTTAAGTAGGTACCGCACGTTCAAAAGACGTGTCTGCGCATACAACTACGTCATCTCGCGTTGTCGTCTACGCATTACGTATCTTTTGCATATCGATATGGTACGATATCTTTTGCATAAATCAGCAAAAAGCACCTTATGTAAATTTTATTGCGCGCATTGTGCATGATTGAAACCAGCTATGTTTGTTAAAAAAAACAAACAAACTGCAGTTTTAATAGCTTCTTATGATAAGTAAATTACTCTCTTGTTTTGTTTCTAACTGATCGTAGCGCCCCGTTTCCAGTTAGCGTCCGAAATGTCAACGAATTATGTTTTTTGCCCAAAGCGCCCCCTATCGATGTTTCTTTTTGTACCGTTCAACTGAGTTTCAGAGAGCCCCAGCAAACAGAATCATGAAAATGCATGCCATAAGTCAAGAAATCTGTTTGTTTATCTCCTAGGAGCCTTCGAGTTTCGACCACCCTGTACTTTGACATTTTATTCCGGCTCTTACGCTTTTTGCAGGGCTCTACTTTTGGGTTCAAACTTTAAGTTAGAGTATAAACTTTGGCGAGCATGTGTTAAATTATCAAAATAACGGGCTTAAAGTTGTTGTCTAGCTCTCCAAAGTCTGCAGCGCCCCCTATCCATGTTTTAAGAGATACGCTTATCAAATTGGTACTGAAGAAAGTCTAAACAAACAGAATCATTTCGACGCAACAAGCAAGAAAATCTAACCATTTCCCTAGTTTTTATGACGTTTCGAATTTCGGCACCCAAATTTTCGAAAGCGCCTAGCGCCTTACCATCGCGTCAGGGACCCTACATTCCCTATTCAAAAATGTTCGTCTAGGTGTGCTCTATCGATCCTTAAAGTTTGTCACCGACGAGCTGAATCACCCTGTATATATACATATATTGTTTAAAAGTTTGTGTTATTGAATAATGAAATTGTTAAAATATTATGTGAGCTTAAATAATCTTTTTCAAACAAATGAAACAATTAGGAATATCAATAATTAACACATTGTGTGCCACGGTGACTGACACTGAAGCGCTGAAAAATTTACAACGTTTTAAGTAATTTTTAAGAAAGTATAATCCCGTAACAAATAAAAGATAGGTAAATTTTAAATAAATTGTCAGTAATTACTTGAAACAATATATATTTGTTCAGTTTTATATAATATTTTAGGCGTCAGTCATCGGTGAATGACGTGTTTTGAACGGAAAGTTCAGTGTCAGTCACCGGTGACTGACGTGGCGCTTAACGTGTTAATAATATATTTTTGAGAATAATTAATCATTCAATTATTAATGCCATTACCATGAGTAAAATTGCCAGATTGAGTCTCAGATAATGCGGGGCATAGAAAACTCCATGGAAATCAGGGGTGTAGTGGATGGTATACACCGTGTGCCTTCTGGATTTTTTAAGAAGCTCCGTATACCCTGTGTTTCTCAAATAAAGCTATAACGTATATTCGAGGCATGATGTTAATGACTTTAGCGTATACACTTTGCCTCTAGCGAGAACCCTCTGCTTATTTACGACTACAACGCTGACGAAAATGAAACATTTTTACAATGGAATTCTGTCTTAAACGTAAAAATGTCATTGTCCCTAACAGCAGGAATACCATACATTAATATTTGTAAAATGATGGTCTGCTTAACCTCTTCGCTACCTGGGTTCAATTATGTGGACCTCCATTCTTTACAGTTTTATCAATGATACTCGAATGTAATTCCAAAATCGATTTCCGAATGTTATGCTTCGATATCTAAGATTGGATATGATGCTAATACATTAAAATTCTTTCTGTGAAGTCGAATTGAAGAAATAATTCAGCAATAATCAATAATATTACATTAATACTCAGTAGCGAAGAGGTTAAAATGGAATGTTTCTCCTGTCCCTTGCAATTACATTTTAACAATTGTGTTACACTAAAACAAAAACAAGATACTCATACCTTTGAAAGTGGTGTCACTAAGGCAATAACCCCTTGAAGGTAGGCTGTGTATTATATTCACTACTCAATTTCAATTACCAAAAGCCACAATGGCATCAGAATTTCGGAATTAAATTTTGCTTTTTATAAATTGCGCGAAGTAAAGCTTTTACCTATTTTCATGGAAATTTGTTCGTCAATCCCGGAGTTATTCGATATTTTAGCACTTTAGAAATAAAAGTAATTTGTCACTGAAAGAGTTAATCCTTTAGCTGGCGGTGTCCAAAAAAAAAAAAAGGGGGACACCTAATTTTAATTCCGAAACTGACAAGCGGATCCAAGAATATTTAATTATAATTTTCCTTTTATAAAGTACGGGAAAATAAGCAAGTTTTTATTTTCTAATAAATTCGTATGTAAGTTCTGGTGTCAGTCCATCATTTCATCATTTTACAAACAGACTTACTTGGCGCCCGAAAGGGTTAAGAGCCTACACCAGTCACAGAAAGAAACGCTCATGCTAATGTTAACCCAGGATTACACGCGCAGGGTATGTCATACCCTGGGTGGGCACAGTTATTACATTTCTCACCACTAATTTTCGAAAAGTAATCTTCGAATTATTTTAGCTCAGAATTTCCGAACAATGTCAACGATTAAATAAAATGACGATTCTTGTTTGAATTTATTGGTGGGACAGTATTAATCGTTCATATCCTGGATATACGTGAGCATTCCCGGGTTAATACTATAGGAGCGTTGTTTACAAATTTCGCACCTCGATTTTAATATTTTAAAATGATTTATTTCGCATAGGGTACCTGAGATCGATAACTTTTACTGTGCATTTGTATTTTTTAGATGTTAGTAACTTTTTTTATATGCCTTTTACTTTTGAAACTGGTTAGAATCGGTTTTTGGATGAAATTATCCCCATAAAAAAACTGTAACCAAAATTCGAAAAAGTATAAACGCAAAATAAAAGATATCGACTTGAGGCATCCTATGCAAAAATACATTTATCTATATAAAATAAAATAAATAATAATAATAATTTTTAAAGTATTAAAATTCGAGCGAAAAATCTGAGAACAACCCTCCCACAGCATTAGCATTATCGTTCGGGTGTCTCTTGGCTAGTGTAGGCAATATAACTAAATTCCAGTTTAGCAAGAATAACTGTGTACTTACAAGGAAAAAAAATGAAACTTACTTTTAACCCTTACCGGCGCGGAGTAATTCTGTTTATAAACTGATGAAATAATGGACTGACACCAGAATTTATAGATGAAATTATTAGAAAATAAGAACTTGCTTATTTTCACGTACATTTTAAAAGGGAAATTTTAATTAAATATTCTTGGTGCCTTTTATCTCTTTTGGAATTAAAATTAGGTGTCGTTTTTTGTGGACGCCGCACTCGAAAGTGTTAAAACACAACTCAGTTATTAATAGGTTTCGTTAATGCAAGGTTTATTGAACAAATTACAATACGACTTGTGAAAAGAAAATCTGGAGTAAACGCAAAATTTCCGTTTAGAGCAGGTTTTCGTTATTCAAGTATATTCATAATGTATTCCTCTGGAAAGAACTATAAAGCTTTTCCATTATAGATGGTTTCTTTTTAAATTGTTTTTACTGTATTAAGTTACCCTCGGTTTAGGCTAACCAATATCATGGTATTAAAATGGTGCGTCCAGTACTTACGCGGGATAGGTCTTGGAGCTCCTGAATGGGACTTGCCGTGTATATCACCTTGTAGCACTAATCATGAGATCAATATTTTAATTATTTGTAATAGACGACTTAAATTTCTGAATTCCAGAGAATTACTGTTATCAAATTAATGAAACGTTAGCGGAAGCTAAATCAGGGGTAGGAGTGATCATGGGGTTCTTTTCCCCGAAATGAAAAAATATTCGATTGAAATAAACAACAAAAAATCATTCGTCCAGCATATATTATGAAACACTTTCCAAACATTCAGAAAACTGTAAGAAAACTTCACAGCAAGGTGAAAGATGCTGTCTAAATAAACAATGTAGATAATGCATAAGGCATTTGAAAATCCAATTTCTGCAATTGTGATCAATAGTGGGAAAAATAACGGAAATATCCTGTGAAACCCTGTATATGATGTATCGATTTGCAAGAATACTACATGGTATGCTAAAAGTTAGTTCAATTAAACGCACAGCACAGTTGAAAATTTCCATTCAGCAATTTCTAACGATTAACTGAAACGAACTTGAGATCTTTTTTGCAGCCTTGCATATGAATAGCCGTCTATAGAATTTATAGGCATAAAGTATCATGCAAAAATATAATTAAATTTTCGAACGCGAACTACAACTGAAAATGCCCTTCAGACAACTATTGTTCATATGCAGTACTGCAGCCAACTTCTTTTGTGTGTTCCTGTGAATGAACGATATATTATATGCACAGCAGATTCTACAGCAAGCGGCATGTGGTACAGCTCGGTGATATACAAATTTGGATATGCTCAAAATAGTGTAATATCATTATACCGCAAAATATACCGCAAACTATTTTACCCCCACAGACCGTAATGCAACGGAGCTCGTTTGAGAGCCTGTGTAAATGAACCATAATGCTACACTCGTCATTTTCAAAAGCGAACTTGATATAGTAAACCCATATTACATATTGTTTCGATTTCATAGCAATCTGACTATATTTAAGCAAGTCAGAGGACTGACAGCGGTCATACAGACAGGCAGAGAGTCAGACAAGCCGAATTGATAAATACTTTTCATCTATGTTGGAAAGTGTTGAAAATTAAAGTGGAAATTCGCGAAAAAAGTCTTATAGTATCAGAGCCGGTAATTGTATTTCCCTTTTCAATTCCTAAGAGTTGGATTGCCAGAAATATAGTTTTTTGTAGTTAGTAATGGTGATAGAAAAGAAACGAATCTGCGGGTTGTTACAATGTAAATTTGTACAAATTTCAAATAAAATATGAAATTGTTTGAAAGTAAAAATGTAAAACTAACGTTCATTCCCCTGATCTGCAGATTTAATAAAGAAGAAGTAATCAATATATACGCTTTTTATGTACAGAGTTTATTGACAGATATTAATAAACAAACACTAAAGACAGAAAATAATAGATTTTTTACAACTTATGTGATAAAAAAGCCTTCATTTCAATAAGAAGCCGTATGATACCCACCCTCTCTTAACGCCGTTGAAAGAAAAAAAGGAGTTTTATTTAAAGCGGATTTTTTTTTTTTTTTTTTTTTTTAGTACGCACTTCTGTTGAGTAGGCTTTGGTTGTCACTGAATTACAAAGACAACAGGAAAATCTACATTAACTTCTGTATTGAATTCTAACTCAGCTTTTTGAGGCAGTTGTCATACTTTTACAAACGGCAAATCGGTGTACGGTTACAAATTTTATCCAGTACTATATATCAAAGAATCTACGTAAAATTTTTTCTGGCATGAATCGTAATTTTTCGAAGCATTTGTGTTTATACTAGTAATAAATACACATTTACTATTCAGCCGAAAGTAATTCAGTTAAAGTAACGCAAATTTAGACGATTCCACTACATTACTGGTGTCACAACAGGAAGCAAAAATTAGACATATCTTTTTCGGTCTGAACAGTAAATTTTGAAAGGGTTTTACTTAACCCTTTCCGGCACAGGCAATTTTTGTTGTAAAATGATGAAATGATTGACTGACACCGGAATTTTAAAACGACTTTTTTAGGAATTAAAAACATGTTACTTTAAATGCTCATTGTAAAAGCAAAATTTTACTAAAATATTCTTCGTGCCGCTCGTAAGTTTGTAATTAAAATTAGGTGTCCCGACCCGGGCACACTGTGCCGGAAAGGGTTAATAGGAATAGACAGACTAATCTACCCTTCATTCGAGATTAATTCACTTGAAAGCCACGGAAATTTAAACAAATCTTCTTTAATGAAGTTGCAATACGAAGCAAAAATTTGGAAAAAACATTTTCTCTTTCACGAAAATTTTTGTTTTGACGTCCACAAGTTTCTTAAGTAAGCCTTGTATAAACTTAATCTTAATAGAAACAGCAGGAAAATCTAGATTTATTTTCAGTCCCTTTGTATTTTATATTCCAACCGAGCGATGACAAGTAACTGCCCATTCTTCCGAACGCAGAATTAGAATATCCTTTAACCCCTTCGGGACGGGAGCCTTTTACGAAATTTTTAATCTTTTGCCACCGTTTTTTAAAAACAGAAATTTGTGTCTTGTTGAATCGAGAAAATGCGCTGATTAAATAAGGCAAATTTTACAGTAAAATTTTACTGTTGAGGAAAAACAAGGATTTTGAGCACTTCATGTGGCACGTATACGTGTCGCTCGTCCCCAAGGGGTTAACCCCTTGAAGGGCGGTGGGATATCCAACTAAGTTTAATTAAGATATGCACCAGAAACTTTTTATTAAGTTTTACTTTTATAGCTTTGGAGGAGGAGGAGGAGACTTGAAAAATGGCTTTTAATTACTTTGAAATAAAATCTTTCCAATTTTCTAGTGGGAATTCAGCATTACACAAAACAATTGCTTACCCCTCAAGGAGTTACCAATTTTGCTATCATCACGCTACATGAGAAAGCGGGCTAACAAGATTTGAGCTCAACACAGTTTAGTGAGTCACATTCTACGATTTTTTTTTCCAATTTATATGTAACAGAATCTAGCTGTTTTTTCTGGCATATTAGTAAATGTTTGAAGCATTTTTTAAGGATGGATGGATAGATTGATTGACGACATTAATTGACATTAACACGTTCACGCCGTCGCGGTGGGTCATAATCGACTGTCTCAGTGCTGTCAAGTCTCCGGCTTTTTGGATACCAGTATTTTAATACAGAAAAGGTTGTTTTATTTAACTAGAACAATTGGGCGATTTAAAGGAACAATATTTTCTCTAAAATAATAGTGGTGTACAAAAAGCCGGAGACTTGCCAACTCTGAGACAGTCGAGTGTGACCCACCGCGCCGGCGTGAACGTGTTAAAGACACATAATCCACTTTTTGCTGATGTGGCAATAGGAAAAAAAATCTGAAAAATAAAAAAAAATTCATCAAACTGGATAATACATGTGTAAAATTGATAGAAATAACTTAAAAGGATTAAAAATACCTTTATTTTGCTACCTATATTTATACCTTTTATGCCTTTAAAATGCATTTTTATCACTTTAGCATGTTTTAGCTGAATTTGACGATTTTAAGTGATTTTCATACATAATTTTATAAAAAAATTTCAGTTGTCATACCGAGAAAAAATCTAGGAACATTTCAAAAGTTACAATTTATTTCGTGGAATCTCGCCGCGTTTTTTTTTTTTTTTTTTTTTTTTTAGATGAGTCATATAGCATTAGGTTCACAACAGCTCGATTAGCGCTACAATCGAATTATTTTTCCTACGTATGCATACTCCCTATGCAGGGCTCCCAAATGGTCCGCCAACTGAATGCCAATATTATTTTAGAAATTTTTTTTTAGATTTTTCTTACAAACCGCCCCGGAATCACCTTTGAAATTTAATTATAGCGCAAACCTACCATAAAATTTTCTATTAAATTTTATTGGTATTCAGTTGGCGGACCATTTGGGAGTCCTGCCTATACTACATTTTTGCTAAGAAAACGTAGTTATAGTTTAAACTTAAAAGATACAGAAGGAAAATCTACTTTTGATTTTACGGTCTTTGTATTGAATGCGAACCTTGTGATGTCAAGTAACGGCCTATTCTGCCTATATCAGAATCAGAATCAGAATATTCTATAAAGGTAAGGTTCTACTTCTTAGGGTCAAAATTTTCGATTTTTTTTTCACTTTTCGCAGTCCTCAACTGTGTATGCTGTTACCCTAAAGCGTTTTCGTGATATTTCAATACTTTAGAATACTTTTTCCTCATTGAATGTAGCGCCGCTCATCGAACGTAATACTATTGTTAAATTTGACGCTTGTTTTTCTTGGAACACTGTTTTTCAAACTGGCCGACCATTTTGCTTTGTAACTATTGAACCGATTTCCACCATTTTTTATTTAAGAGAAAGCTAGTCATTTTACTGCAGATTAAACCATTGAAAAGTATAATTTTCAGTGATTAGACATTTTTTAGAACTCGCAATATTTTTTTTTTAAATATTACAATTTAAGTTTATATGAACGGCAATTTTTCAAAAATCAACTTTTAAAACTAAATGTTGGCATAAGCTCCGGAAAATGTATTTCCTTTTAATAATATGGTGACTAAATTCATTTGAGATGCTTGTGACAGGAGAAAAACGATCGCCCCTTGGAAGAGGCGAGCATCTGGAGTCGAACAAGATATAATATGCAATTTTGTAGAAAAGTAAATAAATAAAAATATATATAATTAAATGTCAGTAAATATAATGCAAACAAGTCCGAAGGTGATACTTCGTTTCTTTGTAACAGAAAACAAATCGTAAATTTCGCGTGAATGTTATGTCAAAGAAGTAGATCAGCTGCTTTTAGTAATTTTATGTATACATCATGCTTTATGTGAAACCTTACTAACGTGGATAAAGTAAAACCTAACATGGATCCATGCTTCGAAATTTTACACAATTTTATATTTAAAAGTATTAACATAATAGCTGTGTAAAAAACAGTAAATTATGGAAGTGTTTTTTTTTTCAAATATGACTAAGCAGACTAATTTATTATTGATCCAACATAGATTTACTCGAACGTCAAGCAAATTTATACGGAACCAGCGTCTCCAGATTGTTGATTGTCAACGATCTTTTTAAATCGATATATTCGGCCTATTTAAAAATAGATTAAAAATTCTGACAAATTATACTATTTTCAAAAAGTGGTGACGTCTGAATTAAAATAATCTGAATTAAAAGAGTCCCCAGTCTGGCAACACTGGACGGAACTACTTTTTCACTGGTGTGCATTAGGAAACAAAAATTAGGAAAAAATAATTTTTCTTTAAAGAATAATTTTGTTTCGCGCACACGCTTTTGTTAAGTCACCCTTGGTTATAAGTTAATCTTAAAAGACGCTGCAAAAAAATCTAGATTTGAATTTATGCCCTTTGCATTGTATTCCAATCTCGAAATGTCAATCAATTGTCCATCCTCCCTAGCTCAAAATATCCATTAATAATTTCATATAACATCATTGACATCACGTCACGCTGTATTTAAATGCACGGTACGAAAAAACCTCCAGTAGTAATATGCTGCTAAAATTTTTACGCGACTTTATATTTAAAAGAATCCACATAAATTTCTGCACAGAATAGTAAATTTTGGAAGCTTTTTTTTAAGGAATTGACAGTTTAATTTTTCCGTCTGGCCGACATTAACCCTTTGATTACGGGGTTGGAACATATGCATACTTGCCAACCTTCAACTGAACTTCCGTAAAATGTTGGTTAATTTGATCCAAGTTAAAGATGTTTCGAATCAGATTTTTTTTTTCTATGAAATGAAATAGATTCCCGTAAAAACATGAAATTTAATTATATAATACTACATCAAATAAATTTTCTGGTTAGAAACGGCTTTAACCTGTATCAAATGAACCGACATTTTACGGACGTTAACTCAATCCTATTGGCAAGAAAACTTGGCAGGTAAAGTGAACAAAATTTTTAAATTTTAATATCAGTACTTTAATTTGGAAATTTTCATATTATTTAATGTCAGATTTTGAGCGATGAAAAAAATCCAATTTACAGCAAGGCAAAAACTGGTGTCAAAGAAATAAAAAAGTGTAAATGATGTTCGTCGTTAATGGGTTAAGTTGAAAGATAGCAAATATGCATATGTCGTCCCACAGACTATTTGTTTTCTGTTCGCACCACTTTTGATAATATAATTTCTACCGTACACATTGCCATACATTTAATAGAAATATATCACAAAGAAGTTTTAGTGTAAATTGTGGTACGAGTGTATATAAAAATAGTCGCCAATACTTGCCCTTAAACTAAAGGTTAATCTACGTGAAAATCATGCAGATTTAGAGGAATCCACTTCTGTAATGGTGTGGCAATACGAAAAAAAGATTAGGAAAAATAGTTTTCTCTTTAACAGGAGAATTTTGTTTTATCTTCCACGCTTTTGTTAAGTAAGATTTGGATTTAAGTCCCATCTTAAACCCCAAAGATACAGCAACAGCATGAAAATCTGGAATTGTATTTATGATGAGCGATTAAATGTCACACAGGCTGGATAACGCGACTGGTTGACTGTTTATCGCATTTTAGGAGTGCCAGAATCGACGTTTAGTGCTCAGATTTTGGCGATATGAATGTACCATATATAGTTATTTCTTCTGAAAGACATTTGGATATGAAATAAAACAAATTAGTATCCAAAACAGTGGTATTGATAAATCTGCTAAACTGACAATACTTATCATACAAAACATATTCTATTTTTTATCTATTCTTTCAATATAATTTAAGTAAAGAAGAAATTCTATCGTTTCTATTAAATAATAGTAAAATACCCGGTTTTACCTGCATAGTTGTTGAAATATACCAATTGGTTTGTGGCCTTTGAAATGGATGTGGAATTAATTGATTACCAAATATTCTGCAAAATTCCATAGAAATCGTAATTTAGAACATTTTCCTCTCATTTCACCCGTTTAAATTTAGAATTTATTTATAAACAATTTTTAGCGAGCATTTGTATGCTATCCCTTTGAGAGGCAAGCAATTAGTTTCTGTAATGTTAAATTTCCCCCGGAAAATTGGAAAAATGTTATTTCAAAATAAGGAGAACCAATTTCTCAGAATTTTTTTTTCACCAAAATATGTAAGTAAAACCTAATTAAAAATTTCGGGTGCAAATCTTAATTAAAATTAAGTGGGATATAATATATCCCACCACCCCTCAAAAGGTTAAACCACCTTGCCGAATTTTTAGTTTCCAGTGCCTTCATTATCACAAAAACCGCAATTTGGTACGTTTATTTCTCGTGCACCATTTTTAAATTTTGATTTTTTTAAATTAAAGATACTGTTCAGTGTTTGCGTCTTTAAAGAAGCCATGTCAAATTTTAAGTTTCTATTATTAACTATTCCATAGAAGTTTAGAACATTTAAAAAAATTTTGTTTCTTCCACACCCTTTTAAATTTCGATTTTTTAAACTGTTCTTTGCACGTGATTGCGTTTAAAAAGTATCAGTTGTGTCGTATTTGAAGCTATTCCCTTTAATAATTCCATAGATATAGTAATTTAGAGCTTTTTTCTCCCACAACCTTTTATCCCTGCTGCTGTATTCATTTCGAATATACATTATTTCGAATATGTAGGGCTGCTAAGTCTCCTACCAGTAATTTAACCTCTTTACTACTGACTATTAATGCAGTATTATAAATTATTACTCCATTATTTCTTCTCCCGTTTGACTTCAGGGCAAGATTTTATTTTATCTACATTAGTTCGAATTGTAACCATTTTCGAGTATCATTAATAAAATGGGAAAAAACAGAGGACCCCATTTGGAGACCCAGGGAATGAAGAGGTTAATACAGAAAATGTTCTTCCTTTTAATTGGAGCGTTTGGACGATCTAAAAGAACACCTTTTTCTTTAAGATGTAGAGGTTTGCTAAGAACCGGAGACATCGCAACTATAAATATCGCTTTTCGGTGGAAATGGACCAGAACACAGCAACAGTGTTAAATTTCGATATCTTTTAAACTGTTCTGTGCATGAACTTGCGTCTTAAAAGTTGCAGCCGTGTCATATCTCCTGTTTCTCTCTTGATTAATTACATAGAAATCGTAATTAAAAACTTTTTTCTATTACACCATTCTAAATTTCGATTTAAAAAAATTATTCTGTGCATGCATTTGCGTCTTGAAAGTAGCAGCCATGTCAAATTTCTAGTTATTTTCTTTAATAATTCCTTGAATATCGTAATTTAGAACTTTTTCTCTCAAACCCCTTTAAATTTCGATATCTTTTTAACTGTTCTGTGCATGCATTTGCGTCTTAAAAGTAGCAGCCGTGTCATAGCTCATGTTTCTCTCTTGATTAATTACATAGAAATCGTAATTAAAAACTTTTTTCTATTACACCATTCTAAATTTCGATTTAAAAAAATTATTCTGTGCATGCATTTGCGTCTTGAAAGTAGCAGCCATGTCAAATTTCTAGTTATTTTCTTTAATAATTCCTTGAATATCGTAATTTAGAACTTTTTCTCTCAAACCCCTTTAAATTTCGATATCTTTTTAACTGTTCTGTGCATGCATTTGCGTCTTAAAAGTAGCAGCCGTGTCATATCTCAAGTTTCTCTCTTGATTAATTACATAGAAATCGTAAGTAAAAACTTTTTTCTATTACACCATTCTAAATTTCGATTTAAAAAAATTATTCTGTGCATGCATTTGCGTCTTGAAAGTAGCAGCCATGTCAAATTTCTAGTTATTTTCTTTAATAATTCCTTGAAAAGCGTAACTTAGAACTTTTTCTCTCAAACCGCTTTAAATTTGTATTTCTTTTTAACTGTTCTATTCATGCATTTGCGTCTTAAAAGTAGCAGCCGTGTTATATTTCATGTTTCTCTCTTGATTAATTACATAGAAATCGTAATTAAAAACTTTTTTCTATTACACCATTCTAAATTTCGATTTAAAAAAATGATTCTATGCATGCATTTGCGTCTTGAAAGTAGCAGCCGTGTCATATTTCATGTTTCTCTCTTGATTAATTACATAGAAATCGTAATTAAAAACTTTTTTCTATTACACCATTCTAAATTTCGATTTGAAAAAATTATTCTGTGCATGCATTTGCGTCTTGAAAGTAGCAGCCATGTCAAATTTCTAGTTATTTCCTTTAATAATTCCTTGAAAATCGTAATTTAGAACTTTTTCTCTCAAACCCCTTTAAACTTTTATTTCTTTTTAACTGTTCTGTGCATGCATTTGCGTCTTAAAAGTAGCAGCCGTCTCATATCTCATGTTTCTCTCTTGATTAATTACATAGAAATCGTAATTAAAAACTTTTTTCTATTACACCATTCTAAATTTCGATTTAAAAAAATTATTCTATGCATGCATTTGCGTCTTGAAAGTAGCAGTCGTGTCATATTTCATGTTTCTCTCTTGATTAATTACATAGAAATCGTAATTAAAAACTTTTTTCTATTACACCATTCTAAATTTCGATTTGAAAAAATTATTCTGTGCATGCATTTGCGTCTTGAAAGTAGCAGCCATGTCAAATTTCTAGTTATTTCCTTTAATAATTCCTTGAAAATCGTAATTTAGAACTTTTTCTCTCAAACCCCTTTAAACTTTTATTTCTTTTTAACTGTTCTGTGCATGCATTTGCGTCTTAAAAGTAGCAGCCGCGTCATATCTCATGTTTCTCTCTTGATTAATTACATAGAAATCGTAATAAAAAACTTTTTTCTATTACACCATTCTAAATTTCGATTTAAAAAAAATTATTCTGTGCATGCATTTGCGTCTTGAAAGTAGCAGCCATGTCAAATTTCTAGTTATTTTCTTTAATAATTCCTTGAATATCGTAATTTAGAACTTTTTCTCTCAAACCCCTTTAAATTTCGATATCTTTTTAACTGTTCTGTGCATGCATTTGCGTCTTAAAAGTAGCAGCCGTGTCATATCTCAAGTTTCTCTCTTGATTAATTACATAGAAATCGTAAGTAAAAACTTTTTTCTATTACAGCATTCTAAATTTCGATTTAAAAAAAATATTCCATGCATGCATTTGCGTCTTGAAAGTAGCAGCCATGTCAAATTTCTAGTTATTTTCTTTAAAAATTCCTTGAAAATCGTAATTTAGAACTTTTTCTCTCAAACCCCTTTAAATTTTTATTTCTTTTTAACTGTTCTGTGCATGCATTTGCGTCTTAAAATTAGCAGCCATATCAAATTTCAAGTTTCTCTCTTTAATAATTCCATAGAAATCGTAATTTAAAACTTTTTTCTAATACACCATTCTAAATTTCGATTTAAAAAAAATATTCCATGCATGCATTTGCGTCTTGAAAGTAGCAGCCATGTCAAATTTCTAGTTAATTTCTTTAAAAATTCCTTGAAAATCGTAATTTAGAACTTTTTCTCTCAAATCCCTTTAAATTTTTATTTCTTTTTAACTGTTCTGTGCATGCATTTGCGTCTTAAAATTAGCAGCCATATCAAATTTCAAGTTTCTCTCTTTAATAATTCCATAGAAATCGTAATTTAAAACTTTTTTCTAATACACCATTCTAAAATTCGTTTAAAATTTATTCTGTGCACGCTATTTGATTTTAAAAGTAGCAGCCATGTCCAATTTCTAGTTTCCCTTTTTAATAATTCCTTGAAAGTCGTAATTAACAACTTTTCTTCTATCACACCCTCTTAAATTTTGATTTCTTTTTAACTGTTCTGTGCATGCATTTGCATTTAAAAAATAGCACCCATGTCATATTTCAAGTTTCTCTCTTTAATAATTCCATACAAATACTCGTTAAGAACTTTTTTCTAATACACAATTCTAAATTACACGATTTAAAAAAATCGTTTTGTGCGTGCTTTTGCATTTTAAAAGTAGCAGCAATGTCAAATTAATAGTTTCTCACTTTAATAATTCCGTGTAAATCGTAAATTAAAGCATTTTCCACTCAATTCACCTCTTTAAATTTCGAATGTTTTTCCATTAATATCCAGCATTTTCCTATTAAAAGTAATCACCATTCCAAAATTTCAAATTTCTGGTTCATTCAATATTATACAAATCGCAATTTTAGAAGTTTTTCTCTCATTGTGGCACCGACATAAAATATTGCATATGTTGGAGAAAAGACTGTAACCGTAACTTGTCTCCATTACTTTGCAAATCGGTTCGGTAGTTCCAGAAATACAAAGAAACAGACAAACGGTACTTCTCTATAATATTTGTATTGATAGTATCACTACTTCGTATATCTTACAACAATTTACAAAATCTCGCATTTTCATCCTGACAAGAAATGTACGAAACTTTCAAAAGTTACAATTTAGCTCACGAAAACTCGCCAAAGTGTAATTAAATGATTTATGTCCGCTGTAACTCCAGAGGCACTACAATCGAATTATTTTGCTACATGCTCTCTGTGTTTCGATTTTGATTGGTGAGCCATAGTTTTAGCTTAAAATATGCAACAGAAAAATTTGGATTTCAATTTATTCTTTTTGTACCCAATCTCACGATGTAAAGTAACTGTCAATCTACAGTAACCCTTTAGAGAGCGGTGTCCACAAAAAATGACACCTAATTTTAATTCCAAAACTGACAAAAGGCACCAAGAATATTTAATTAAAATTTTTCTTTTATAAAGTACGGGAAATAAAGGGAGCTTTTCTTTTCTAATAAATTCGTTTGTCAATTCTGGTGTCAGTCAGTCATTTCATCATATTACAAACAGACTTACTCCGTGCCGGAAAGAGTTAAGCTGCATCTTAGAGCACTGTGGCTGACAGGGGGGGCTAGTATTTTAATTTTACGCAATGATTTATTTAAAAATTCCACATAATAATTCTGGCATGAGTCACACTTTCAAAGTCAAAGATTTTTCATGTAAATTTTTCAAACTTTTAGTTTTTTTTAAATAGTAAAGTACAGGTTAATTTACAGTTCATCCGACATAATTGACTTGAAGCTCATGCAAATTTGGAGGTTATAACACAAAACATACACCAGGAAAATACAAATTTAAATTTAAGCACTTAAATCTCATAAAGTCAAGTATTTGGCCATACTCCCGAACTCAAAAGATCCTTCAATAATTTTACGTACGTCAAGTTGCATGTGCAGGCGTGGTTGGTGAATGGTCGACTTTTCATGATGGATACGACCTAAAAGATTTACATAATAATGTATTTAAAAGAATTTAAATAATATTTATGGTATGAAAGTAAATGTTAAAAGCTTTTTTTTAAGAAATAGAAATGGAGAGACTAATTTACTGTTCAGTCGACATTAATTGACGTGAGAGTCACCCAAATTTGGACGAATTCACTTTTTTACTAGCGTGGCAATAGGAAGCAAAATTTCAGAAAAAAAGAGATATTTTAAAGTAAGAATTTTGTTTTGTCGTCCACGCTTTTGTAAAGTAAACATTGTTTTTAGATTGGCTGGTTAAATTTTTGTTACCTAAATCTAAAATATACGCCGGAAAATCTAGATTTACATACTATGACAAGCTATTAATTCTCACAGTGACGCGATAACGTTGTTGGTTGACAGATTGGCTCTTTTTAGGAGTGCTAGACACGAAGTTTAGTGCTCAAATCTTCGCGACAGGAAAATATTATATATACAGAGGTGCCAAGTTGCCACTAATCCTCCGAAATATGTGATTTAATTTAACCATGGTTTAATACATTTCGCACCAGAATTTTTTTCAGAGATGAAATTAAATAAGTTCCACGTAGAACTCTGGAATTAAATAAATAAAGATTCATCAAATATTTTTTCTGGTTCGAAACGTTGTTAAACTTAGTCAAATTAATTTCTCTTGGATTGGGTATTTTTTGGTTCCGAAGGCCGCAATTACTAGGGGAGACTTGGGAGACTTCATCCCTTTTTCAGTTTTCAATTTTTATTTTGGAAAAAACAAAATTTTTAAAAAATGTTTCCAGTTATTGTTAAAGGCTCATGTGTCTTTCTTGTTGTAGTATTTTTTTTTTTGAAAAACCATTTTTAAAATAAAAATAAATTGTTTTCCAAAAAATAAAAAAAGGATCAAGTCTCCCCAGTTGCAGGGAGACTTGATCCCTTGCCAAGGGAGACTTGATCCTTGAAACAGATGCATTGAACTGATTCAAATTAAGTAGTAGAAATCAAATTTATTGTTTACTAATATGTAAATAGGGAGAAAAACGCAATTAATGATCAAAAAACATTTTTAAAGCTTGAAAAATCAAATGTAAATATTAAAATTATTGTAGTTCGAAGAATTCCACCAAACATGGTTGGTTTGGGTAGTTTTTTGACAATGTTATCACTGTCCACAACACTTTTGTCAACATTTTCTGGATAAATAAATATGTCGAAATTAAGTCCTCGTTTTCTTAGAAAATTGATTTCACATTCAAATGATAAAATCTTCTTTTAAAATTTTCCAACGAAATGACTAATTTTCTTTTTAGTGTTTTTACTTTTTTTTCTCGAGATGAAATCATAGTTCTAGACAACTTGAGTTTTTCCCGATTTTTGTTTTTCATTCAGTTGACAAGTCAGTTTCTGGGTATAAAGTATTGGATTATTAGGAGACACCTGAAACCTGTTCAACTGTTTCGCAACTGTTTCGTCGTTGTTCCTTGACACCGCCCCCTGAATACTAGACCTGAGGGCTGACATGAAAATGGCCGCTGCCGAAGGCGGATTTTCTTCACAATGAGTACGGTCCCTTAACCCTCCGTCTACCAGACGGGTCCATTGGACCCGACAGGTACATACAAAATATTCATTCAAACCAGAAATTTCTTTAAAATAAACTAAGTATATAAACCAGACAAAAATAAGGAAAATAAATAAGTTAAATAGTTTTAAATAAAAATTCTGGTGTAGAACGTTTTATTAAAACTTGAATAAAATTCCCAGTAGATCTAGCGTTAAATATTCGTGCCAATAGTTTTTAAAAAGTTTTTTTCGCTTTATTTTTATGAGATTAAAGCTGTCAAAGAAATCTTTTATATAGTACTGGTGCTTACACCAGTATATACCTTAATACTACACTTTGTTACCCGTTATCACCGCTGCCGTGACATCATCTTTCCTTGAAAAATTCGTTTTCTGCACCAGTAATAAAGGAAAATAATATTTGCTTATTTAATCAAAGCATTTTTGAAATTGCATACTTGAAGGAAAATTCTTTTTAAAAAGTGGTGCCGACCGAATAAAATTTTTGTGTAATGACGCGGAGATAATGGTAGCCCACAGTCAAAATAACGCGGAGTGCAAAGAGTTAAGGGACCGTACATACGTTAACTACCATACGCCTACTATTCAGGAGCCGGTGTCCTTGATAATCTTTACGTTATTCTCGGAACCACCACTGCCTCCCCTGGAACTAGTGCTGTGCGCTGACACAAAAATGGCTGCTGCTGAAGGCGGATTTTTTTCAGCCTGTGTACGGTCCCTTGAATTCTCGTACCAACAATTTTTAAAAGTTTTTTCCGTTTTATTTTCCAAAGATTAAACAAGTCAGAGAATTTTTTTATAAAATACTGGTGTCTAAATTTAGGGAACTGTACAGACATTAAAAAAAATCCGCCTTCGTCAGCCGCCATTTTTTTGTAAGCTCTTTGGCCTAGTATTCAGGGGTCGGTGGAACCACACCTTCATATGCAGGAATAAACCCTTGTACGTATGCATAGCTGCCAACAACTTACGCTTTTTTATACCACAAAATTTTTATAGTAAATTTCACCTTTATAAGTCGTCGTAATCTGCCGATTTAATAAAGCAAAAATTTCATTAAATTTTTGTGGTCTGAAAAAGCGGAAGAGTTGGCAGCTATGCGTATGTAACCAAGGCTTACTTAACAATAGTGTGGACAATAAAACATTCTTTTCCCAAAATTCACAATATGAACTTTAAAAATGCTCACAATTTTAATTAAAAAGGCGATAGAAAAATAATAAAAATATAGATGTTTGAAGTTCAAAATATGAATTTTATTTAAATTTGTTAGCACTTTCGGCTTGCAAATCCGCGGCCATCATCAGAGAATATTTTTATTATTAATTGATGATCCATTCATTCAAATATGTCATCAAATACGTGAAATCGAAGAAAATATAGGGTAGGTATGGAGTTTTAGGGTAGCTGAAAGTTGAAATAGCAGTGTCTTGAATTGAACACTTATGCAGAGAAAAACATTTAAGTGCCGTTCCATTTATTTTAATATGTCACTTTGTTCACATACGCCACTTTAATGTATAAATGCCTGGTCAGTACTACTAACTAGGGAGTAGTAGAAGAAGAAATATTACGGATTAAACTTGCGTAGAGGAAAATATTTAACTACCGTATCCTTAATTTTAATACTTGAATTTGCTCATAATTTCAGGATTTATTTTCAGGATATTTAACCATATATTGGGGTTATTGTATGATAGGGCGTCGTTACATACTTCTTGAATGCTTTTACACAGAATTTCTGTGAATTCTCTTTTAATTACATTTTTTTTTTTTTTTTTTTTTTTTTTTTGCTTTAAAAAAAATAACCTTTTTTTTCCTAATTTTAATTTCTTATTACCACATCAATAAAGAATTCGTCTAAGTTTCAATGATTGTCAAATCAATTAATGTCGACTGAACAGTAAAGTATTATGTCCATTCTTAAAAAAAAAAAACCGCTTCCAAAATTTACTATTCATGACAGAAATATTAAGTAAATTCTTTTTATTATAAAATTGTGCAAAATGTCATTGTTTGTTTTCAATGATAATCCTTAAGTCATTCTCGGTACCACTCCTTTACACGCAACAATAAACTCTGTATGTATGTAACTTACGGTCAAAGCTTGCTTGAGAAAAGTGGACAACAAAACAATTTTTTGCCTTTGAAGTAAAACTGTTTTCTCTCAATTCTATTTTCTTATTACCACACCAGTAAAGAAAGGGGTTCGTCTAAATTTGCGTGACTTTCTAGTCAATTAATGTCGACTGAATACTGAACAGTATAATTGGTCCTTCCATTTCTATTTTTATTTTAAAAAAATCTTCTAAAATCTAAAATTTACTAATTATACCAGAAATATTATATAGAATGCTTTAAATGTAAAATTGTGAAAACTATCTATGTTGTACGCTCTAAACTACTGGTCAATAGTCACCATACCACGCTTTCACATACAGCGTGATGTATGTAAAATTATTAAAGCATCTTCAGAATTGGGGATGATGGTAGTTACATGACACCGCAAGGTTGTAATGCAATGCAAAAAGCTTAAATTCAAATCTAGATTTGTCTGCTGTATGTTTTAAGATTATGGTTTAACTAACCTAGGCTTTCTTAACAAAAATGTAACATAGAGAGTATGCAACCAAACAATTTGATTATAACGCCTTTGTAGTTGCACTGAACGTGATGCTGTCTGAATCATCCAAATAAAACGTTGCGAGCGATACAATTTCATATTAAGCTTGAGCAGATGAATGGAAGAAATTTTGCAAGTTGAAAATAGTGTGCTCTTACGACTGATTATCTCTTTGAATGCTAGAAGAGGAAAAAGAAGGCAAAAATATAAAAAAAGTGAAATTGAAAAAAAAAATCCAGACAAAAGCGGTTAATTAGTTTAAATATGGAACATGAATTTAAAACTCTTGCTTCTGCAAAGCAAGTGCGTTAGATACATTTAGACGTCAGATAATTGAAACTAACAATTTACTTATAGCTGCTTTTTACGTGCTTTGGTACTTATATAAATACGTAGGACCTATAGTCGTCGTCTGGTCATTCAGTCTGTCTGCCCATCTCTCCGCATATAAAATGACAAAAACTACCCATCGACGTGGTTTGAAATTTTAGAAATAATATATATAATCGTTGCAGACTTTTGTCGAGTCATTTAAAATTTTTCGAAAATCGAATCAAAACTTAAAAAGATAACAATACAACAATACTTTATTCCTTCTATTAAATCCTATCACACGTAATTAATTCAATGATATCACATGATTGGTAACGAATTTGGGTTTCAATGGTGATTATGTCATATATATGATGGAGTTCTGTTATTTCCGTATTACTGAATTTAATATATATCGCTCAACCGCAAAAAAGTGACACATCTCACAAAAATTCATTTTACGTTTTATTCCACTAATAGTTCTGTCACAGGTGTGTCTTGCTACACAAACAGTTTCATGAGTGTAGTTATACGGAAAATCATTTTATTACGTTATATGTTCATTTGTGACCACAATATAGGGGTGGATTATGTAGGGAGGTAAAATTACCCAGTCCTCCAAACCTCATCCGACGTTTTCACTGTTAAAATTTCTATGCTTTTATGCACGTTTTTATTCGTGCAAGCAGAGGTAAGTGCTGCAGTTTCATCGTATAGTAAAATTATGCGAATTTTCTTTTGCCTCTCCTGTGAAACCTTTCTTGCGGGTGAGCGATATAATAGTAATAAATTTTGAATGCATACATTTTTGCATAAGAGTCAATCCTGAATCCAAGCCCGAAGCCCTTTGCCAAGATCTGAATATTTATAAAAATAATTATAGTACTATTACACCTTATTTGTCACGTTTAACATACAATTTCCGACTTTTTGTTCCGTCGAACTTCTGTTTTGAGAACTGGCCTCAAATGAAAAAAGTGGGCTCATGTACGTAAAAAAAAGTGTACATATGCTGCGAACGAGGCGCCTTGTTTTTGACAACCAGCTGCTGGAGAGGAAAGTGGTACTAGCGAGCACTAACAAATTTAACAGATACAGCACACGTTCTAGGTATAGTCGCTCTGGAGCAGTGTTGCCAGATTGGGGAATTTTTTAGTTCAGATTATTAGACTGCCACCACTATTTAAAAATATTATAATTCGCCTAATGTTTCAGAATTTTTTATCGATTTGTAAATAGGCCGAATATTTTTATTTCAAAATAGCGGTGTCAATCAACAATATGGGGACAAAAAAATCCCCAATCTGGCAACACTGCTCTGGAGCCCTGTTTCCAACTTCTGAAATTTTCGTACTTCTCTTGCAGGTGATGATATTCAGAAGTTTCCAGTGCTGTCATTAACATAATTTTTCCTTTAGAATTCACAAAATTACAAATCGTTGTAAGATATGCGAAACCTTGGTATAATATTCAGTATAAACGATTGAACTCTTTTTTGGTTAATTTGTATTAAAATACTAAATAAAATATAAAATGCTTAGTATGATCGGTATTGCCAATTTAGCAAACTTTTTATGCCACTGTTTCCGAATAATAATTCGTTTATTTTTAATCACGGAATGTCTATGAATAAATAAGACGAATATTACTATTTAACAAATATACATTAAATAATCAGCTAAATTTGGAACACTGAATATGATTACTGCAGTTTATTTTCTTCAATATTTTGAAGGAGGAAAATTGCCTTTCCGTTAGAGTAAAATCGAATTCGCTTTATTAACCACAGATTGTTTATCATATAATATGACGAATATTACCATATCACAAATACGCGTTAAAAAATCTACAAAATTGCTAAATGTGTATAAAACAGCATTGTGTAAAAAGAAAAAAAATGGAAATTAGAAAAAAAAATATGCAGTCTTTTTCCCCCTTTAAAATTACGAATAGTCATTCTTACTTACAACATACAATACAATAATAAATAGACTATATTCATTTTAAGTATTACATCACAGTTAGAAAGGTATTTCATTCGTATTTAAAATACTTAGGTACAAAGAATAAATCATATTTAGCAATTTAAATAGATGAATTTAAAAATAGCTTATTAGATAATAAATTTAGAATACTAAAATAACTATTTTCGATAAATATACTTTTTCAAAATGAGAAATAGGGAATTCATTAAAGGGTGAACTTCTTGCTTCATACAATAAACTTCTTGACGGATTAAGAATGTTGTTACATGCCAGTAGTAGAAATATTGAATCCTTACTGTGCTTGAACATTCCAAATATGGAAAGCCTAGAATCGCGAATTTCAATCTTAGGAGTAGACCGTAAGAAAATAAAATAAGGAAATCCTTTCATACATAAAGACATAATTGCCAGAAACATGAAATATATGTTAAAAAGAACATTTTTTAAATGAATTGGAGTTATTGAAGTTATTGTCTTTAATATCCTTTGCGCATATGTTTTTTTAAACGTTTTTCCGTTTATTTTAAATTGAAGTTTTATTTCAAATTTGAAATTAAACCTACGCTGCGCGGCTTTTTCTGAATGTGACCACATAAAAAAATTTTTGTTTTATTATGTCAGTATTGTTTTATAAAATTGATACTTCAGTATTCAGCTGAACAGAAGTTTGTTAAAACAAGGCGCCTCTGGCTCTGGCTCGCCTTTCTTTTATTCACCTGGTTTAATTTAATTTTATCTTTAATTTTTAAGCACTGATGATGAAGCCTTCGAGGCTTCGAAATAGCTATATGCGTTTTAAACTTACTTATATTTGTGTTTTGTAACGTTTTTTCTCTCTTTTTAATATATTGGCACAAAGAACAATCCTCTCCTCCTTTTATAGAAACGGTATACTCACTGGTCGCAGCACAAAGTAATAATTTTATGAATAAAACTCAAAGTACAGAAAATCGGCAATAGGCGTGAGAATATCATTCAATCTTAGAAAATCAGACAAGTTTTTTAAACGAGAGAAATTAATATGCTTTTAGTCGTGTACGGGAGTTGGCGAGCGTCGGCTCGTCGGTCTACTTAAAAAATAGATTCTCCTAAAGTTTCATATATAAGAAAATATCCTATGTCCAAAATCAATATTTATTACGAAAGACTAGATTATAAATATATTTTTGTTAATCTGAGGTGAGGTGAGGTAAGGGGCTGCCTGTACGGATTTGAAAGTTCGAGACTATTGATTTAAACTGACTGTATATTAGTTGACTATTCATTAAAAAGTTCGATAAACATGGACTCTCGGAAGTAGTGTCAGAGGAGAGCAATTGCGCTCTGCTGGATTTTCACATTTTATAATTTTCTTTTCGCTTGTGAATTTAAAAATGATAGCAAAACTACTTATTTTCATAATACTTAACACTAGAACCGCCGGAAATTTTACTCAAATGTTACAAAAATATTCTACACCAGAATTATTATTTAAAACTATCTAATTTATCCATTTAACTTATTTCTCCGTGGTGTATAATTAACTTATTTTAGAAAGAAGTTTCTGGTTCGAATGAAAGTATTTTTATTTGGAACAAGTCAAAATGACCGCTACGGCGGTTCTAGTGTTAAGGTAATTAAACACTAAAAGGAATAGGAATTATGGATTTTTGTCGCAGGGTCAGACTCCATCTGATAACACCCCGACATCTCATTTATGACATTTTTTATTTAAGTTTTTTATTTATGATCTTGTGTTTAAGAAATATTTTGTACAGGGTCACCGATTTAAAGAAAATTCATTGAAAACATTTAAATTTTAAATAATATAAAAATTAAACTATTGAAAAAATAATCAGTGTGAGCTTATCTATGAGGAAAGAGCTTTTATTAAAAAAAAAAGTATTAAAATTGGCGTAGTAGAAATCACAGCGAGAAAGTCTAAAGAACTTCAATTTCAGCTCATAAAAATTTTCTTTCGACATTACACAGTTGTCTCTAGCATTTTTTTATAATCCCCATTATATTTTCTTTGGGAAAACGGAAGTAATCCAATTGTCACCACTTTGAATAAATAACATTTTAACCCCTTAACGCTCGAATTAAATTACGGTTGAATAATTCAAATTGCTTATTGGCACCACTTTTATGAAAAAGAAATAGTCACCTTATTTAATGACAGTAAAAACGATACCAAAATATATCCAATTTCACTATTTTATAAAACTGGTGGGAATCAAACAATTTGAGTAAAAGATACAGCCCGAGAATATGACGGGAGCGAGAATTAAGGGGTTAAACATTTGCATTTAAAATAAAATAATGAAAATATTTAAAGCAAATAAGTATTCATCTGCTAATGAACAGCTTTCAGTGAAAGAAAAATATTAAAATTGGTTAACTAGAAGCTATACAAACTCTCAAAATGAGATCATGACATTTCTTTTCAAATTTATTCACTCGCACGTAGCAATTTTGAAAACTGTCCGAATGCCACTAGCCATTTTGTGAACTGGCCGGCCATATCGAGATTTTCCAAATCAATTAAAAAAGAAGTGGGAAAATTCGCGAAATGTCCTATTTGGAGCTTTGGCTGCAACAGATAACTTTTTTACTGTTCACCCGAAAGTAATTGACTTGAAAGTCATAGAAATTTAAACTAATACACTTCTTTACTGCTGTCGCAATAAAAAGCAAAAATTGGGAAAGAAGTTTTCTTTAGAGGAAGAATTTTGTTTAGACGTTTAAGCTTTTGTTAAGTAATCTTTGGATAAAGTTATGCTTAACTGAGACAGCAGGAAAATCTATATTTCATTTCAGTATTTTTGTATTCCATTCCAACCTCACGATAGTAACTGCGCATCCTCCATAACGCAGAAGATCCTTTATCATGGAAGACGGTAGTATTCCGAGTGACGCAGCCTTAAGCCTAAAATCGTATCGTATCGTATCGTTAAAATCGTATCGTATCGTATCGTATCATAGAATTCGTAGATGGCGGAACTCATATATACAGCTAACTCGACATCAAAGAAAACGCGAAAAGCCGCCTTTTAATAACTCAGCAGATATAGGTCCTATTGTTCTAAATTTTCTAGAACAGTCTTATATCTGCAGTCTAATCGTAAACTGAAATTTTTACATTTCTACGTGCAGTATATTTTGAGATCTAAATATCCATTTTTAAAGTGAAAACGTTGGTATGGTGTCGAAGAAGTTCTAACTTGAAAATCTCGAAAACGGTTCAAACGATTTTCTTCAAATTGATATATAATATACATCTGATTAATACGAGGTGAATAACACTTTTCTTTTTTCTGGGAAAACTCGTTTTATTTTAAAAATCGTTAGTTTAAAAAATCGCCTTTTTTTACTTTTCTCGTCTGTGATTGGTGAATAGGTCACTTCGTATGTAGGAGGAGTCTTAATCCATCTGCTGTGGGTATAAAACGAGGTATAAAATCAGAAACAAAATTTGCAAAGCCATTTTAGGTATTCTAAGTTGAGTTAATAATCCGAATGTAGGCAGTAAATATATTTTTTTTAATATTAAAATTTTAAATGTTAATTATTATGTGTTTTAAAATATTAAATATATTAAATGAAATTTCAATTGATATTATCTTTCTCTTTTGTTATGAAGTAATTATTATTCCATATTACTGCTTTTTGTCGAAAAAATATTTAGATTCATTTTTAAAAAAGGGGAAAATTTTTTTAATTATATGTATTCAATATAATTGTTATTTATAATTTTTTTTTTCAATTTTCAAAAAAATTATTTTTAATTTCTTGTTTATGAACGTAGCTCGCATCTTGAATCGTTTATTGAATCCATAAGATTAAATCTTGTTGAACTGAATCCTAAACCACGTTTGTTTTTTTACTTGTTAACGGGCAGAAATTCCCTATAATGATGGATTTTGTGATTAAATTCGTTGTTTCCTTATCGATTCGTCGGTGCGTAGCGACAGATATTTATTGGGGGGGGGGGGGGGGGGAGGATTAAAAAATTTCCCAACTTGAAACAAACTAATTTTCAACTCCGATGATATGTGCAATGGATGTTCAACTTATTTGATTGCTATTTGAGATCAAAATGAAGGGGAAAGAGACATCGTGTTTTTCTTTTGTAGTATTAGAATAGAATGCTATTTTGAAAGAAAATTTGTGATATTTGCAGATTATGTCTGGCAGGAAACGACCTATTGCTATAATGCCAATCGGAAGACACGTGAATAATTTGTTCAGAGCACACGATTAGCTCAAAATGAATCATATTATCCAGGATAGTTGTTTTGAACTTCTAAAAGTAAACATTTTCTTCATGTTCTTTTTGTTTATTTAGTAACTAAAGGTTATAGGTAAATAAGAGATACAATAGCTTTTTTTGCAAAGTTAAGATACTTGTTTTTAATTAATTCTAAAGTTAATATTCTTAAAAGAAAGCTTTAAATAATTTTCTTTTGATTTTTTTTTCATATCCTGCTTCAAAGTTCGTTTTTTACAATCATGTTGTCAAAATGTATTTTTGCTAGCAGTAAACAACGCTCTCATAGGATTAACATTAACTTGAAGGTTAGGAATTCGCACTAGTGATGAGAAGAAACTGGAATTGCTGACGTTAAACCTATGGGGGCGTACATTTAAAAATTTCTCCCTTGCATATTAATAGTTTTAAATGATTATTTTTCTTGCTTAGATTGGCTGAGATTGAATTCTAACTAGGTTAGTGTTTACTTTTTCGATTTTGGTTGCAGATTTTTTTTTTAAGTTACTTTCAATTTCACAAATATGAAAAGAACGCTCCCACAAGTTTAACATGAGCTTGCGAGTATCTTGTTTCTTCATATATATACATACATTTTTGTATGAAACTATAAACAATCAATATCTTCATTTCGCACCAACCCCCTCCCCCTTCCCCTGAAGTATGTGCTGGTTAGCATTGTTTTGTTTATAGGATATGTTTTATTCACTTTTACATAATAATATAAATTTTGAATGAAATTTCATGAACATTCTATTTTTGGGTGTAATTCTACTTCTGGGCTGCTCTGTCAAGCTTGTCGATAAATGTATAAGTAATTTGGCAAACACATATAATTTTAAGACATGTTACTTTTCCACGAAAACGCGGAATTCCGCTTTTTCGGCAGTGAATTTTATTACCTCTGGGATCGATCCAAATATGCATTAAAATTTGTTGACATTTTTAATACAGGGGGGGGGATTAGCGGGAATGGATGTAATACAACAAAAACGCGAGTATGAACCGTGCCAAATTGAGCAAATTTCTTCAACCGATCGCGGGAAAATGCAAATTTCTTCAAAGAATCGCAGGAAAAGTGCAAATTTCTTCAAAGGATCGCGGAAAAAAATGCGACTTCCACCAAAGGATCGCTGGAAAAACGCGATTTTCATCAAAGGATTGCAGAAAAAAGCGTATTTTGCCAAAGGATCTTGTAAAATATGCGAATTTCGGCGAAAGATCGTGCAAAATACGCGAATTTTAGCGAAAGATCGTGTAATAGTGAACTGCTTTGAAAGGCCGTGGAAAAAACGCGAAATTCGTCGAAGGATCGCGAAAAAAGAATGTGAATTTCGTCAAAGAATCGCAAAAAATGCGATTTTTGTCGGATGAAAAAAAATGGATCTTTGGCGAAAGATCATGGAAAATGCGCAATTTTTGGCAAAAGATCGTGGAAAACGTGCTATTTTTGACGAAAGATCGTGGTAAATGCGTGAATTTCTTCGAAATATTGCAGAAAAAACACGAATTTCTTCGAAAGATTGCAGAAAAACGCGATTTTCGTCAAGTGGTCGGGGAAAAACGCTAATTTCGTCAATGTATCGCAGAAAAAGCGCAAATTTCATCTGAACGCTGCGAAAAAATGTGAATTTCGTCAAAATTCCATTAGGCCGTGAAAGTTCAGCTTTTTTTTTTTTTGCTGAGCCTGTACCATGTCTGAATTTTGGATTGACAACCTTGGCGTAGAAAGTGATTGCATGTCAAATCGGCACCGACTGGCCTAGATACAGAAGACGAATTCTATTTTTTTTTCATTATTTACCTGTAAAATTACATAATATTGGATTATACATGAAATTAAAAAGTATTGAATAAACCATAAACAATCCAAATCTCTTAAAACTGAAGAACATTGTGTTTTCGATAACGGTTACATCAATGAGAAACGTCATCTTTTGCTTTGTTGAAGAACCGGGAGGGGGGGGGGATATGACCTTCTAAAGATAAAGAAAGGGTCAGTACTTAAAAAAAATGAGTATGACTTGTAAAAACAGTGAAGTTTGGATGTATAGTACTGTAAATTCTTGTAGTAAAGCATAAATCTAAACTTTAAATGCATTTTTTGGAAAAGTTATTTTCGGTAAAAATTCCATACGCAAAACATGATTTCTCAAAAAGTTATTGGAATATCATTATGAAACTTAAAGTAGGTATACATGTAGAAGAAATATTTTTTGTCTTATGGGTGTTTTTATGGAATGATATGAATGACATGGCGTAGAAAGTGATCGTGTACCAAATCTCCATAGCGGAAACTGTGCAGCACGGCAGCAGCGCTGCAGATTATTTTAGACATTGCAGATCAATCTACCAGCTTAAAAATAAATATTGAGCTTAAAAAAAATAACAAATTTACTTTGTTTTAGGAGTTATTGCGTTTGTTATTAATTTTCTTTGTAAAATGTAAATTTTGCTTATTTTATGGGTTACAGTGAGTATTTATTATAGTAGCTTGGTTCAGTATTGTTGGTTCGCAGATAAATTTTGGTTTGCTGCAGATTGATACTGAAAATTCTGCTTCTGGGTGCCAAATCATCACTGACTAGCCTAGATACAGAAGACGAGCTCTGTTTTTTTATTATTTACCTGTAAAATTGTATAATATTGAATTATACATGAAATTAAAAGGTATTGAATAAGCCACAAACAATCCAAGTCACTTAAAACTGAAGAATATGGTGTTTGTGATAACGGTCGTATCTTTGATGTGAAATGTCATGCTTTGCTTTGTTAAAAAACTGGGGAGGGGGGGGCAAAATATGGCCTTCTAGAGATTAAAAAAGGGTCAGTACTTTTAAAGAAATGAGTGACTTATAAAAACAGTGAAGTTTAGATGTATAATTACCAGGGTTCGTTGATATATATCGATGGATATATATCTTGATATATATCATGATATATATCCGATATTTATTTTCAAAATATCAAGATTTTTGATATTTTCGATATTTTCATATTACTTGATATTTATTTTCAAAATATGACTGTGCAATATATTTTTGATATTTTCATTCAAAACAAGTCCAAATTAAATTTCCAACTGTTATTGACTATGTTGTTCTGTAGTTTCTGATAGTAACTTTTTTAGCCAAAGAAGAAAACAAATATCTTTTCCAAGCTTTATGTTTGAATTTTTTACTTTTAACTGTAGATTATGTGGGACATAAATATTTGAGAACAGACACTGAATTTAGATACTCAGTTATATTTATATGCATCTTCATTAGAAAAGAATCTGTTCTGGTATTGATTTAATTAATTTTAAACTGTACAGCATGTTAGGGAATAAAAAATGAAAGAAATAAAGAAAGCCAGTAAAATGCAATGTACAGTTAAAAAATTTTATGACAAAATTACGCAACTCAAAATAGTTGGTTACTATTACTGTCAGAGACCTAGTGCTGGAACCGGAGCCGGAGCACTCCGGAGCTGTATTTTCCCTGGAGCTAGAGCTCTAAAATTTACTCTGCTCCAGGGCTCCTTTAGTTTATTATTCTTTTTTTTCAGTCTTTTAAATGTCCAGGTTTAAAATATTTTAATTACATCATTATTCAGTATTTTAATTATATCATTTTTTAAGCTTTTTTTAAAATTAAAGATGTAAAACTTCTCACAAAAATATGGTAACACTACTTCACTTCTACTTGAGCTAAGTGGCAACACTATTTGAAAACAAATATGACTGCCTGTTGTTTACACGTACAATTTTGGTTGTTTGAAAAGCGTAGAAGAAATTTAAGATTTTTGTGTTTAAAATTCCACCAAACTTTCTATTTTAAAAGCAAAAGCTAAAAGATATCATATTTTCTGAACAAGCATTTCAAGTTTGTTGAGAAGAAAAATGCATTTTGACTGATCTAATAATAAGCTAGAAGAAGCAAGGGGTCGTCGGATAGCTTTATCGCCTGGAGCTTTCCCTTACCTGTTTTCGGTGTCTTTAATTTGTGTAATTTCTCTTTTAAATTTGTCCGGTTTCAATTTTTGAATTTTTTTTTTCATTCTGGCTTCCGCTCGGGACATAGAAATCTTGCTTCCGCAAAAGAGTCGGAATAAGCGGAAGAATAAAGGGCTGCGGACGAATAGGGGCCGCTCGCCTTACCTTACCTTACCTCGGATACCTTAATGAAGGTAAAGAAAGAAAGAATTTGTAAGCAAAAAATTAAATGTGTAAATCAAAAACTGCAACTCAGAAGTGCGAAGTCGGCGCCGAGTTGGAGCAGTTCCCGGAGCCGGAGCCACAGTATTTTATCTTGGAGCGGAGCTGGAGCATCAAAAATTTTCCGGCTCCAGGTCACTAATTACTGTAATGCATTTTCATATATTTCTTTCCTATAAAATTGAGAAATATAAACAAGAGATGAAAGATATAAAATAGAATTTTGTACCATGTTTACATTGCAGTAATTAGAATAGTTGAAAAATATAGCTAACTACATATTAAAAAAACGTTTTTGGCATACCTGTATAGTTTGCAGTTTTCAATAACTACCTAAAAATTCACTCATCCTGTCAGAAAATTCACTCGCCAGTGGCTAGTAAAATGATGCATTTTCCTACCCCTGAGCATGATATTGTTATTTTATTTTGATGTCATAAACACACTTCTCAGACTTATGGCAAATTATTTCACAAGATAATTCACTGATGATCTAGCAACCAATTTTTTGCTCATTTGTACCTATTGAACTATGTAAAACCACTACATGAATCGTGATTCTTATTAGTCCAGACATAATGTCTTAGAGTAATCACATATATGACATTCAAAAGTAGGTATAGGTACATTAGCAGAAATTTTACTAAAGGAAATATTCATGTGTATTTTAAAAGAAACTAGAACTTTGTTGAGATATAATCAGTTATTGTTAAAGTTTCATCGGAGCTTGAGCAAAGCATAGGTTTGCATTAAGCCTAACCAAAGAAACAAAGGTCAAGCTCAAATTGTTATTTTCGAGTGCTGGGTACAAAATGTATGAATTTTCTTAAATCACAGTTTATTTGAAGGAAAAATTGTTACTTAGTGAAAATTAACACATCATTTAAATTCATCTATGAACTTAAATGTTAAAATGAGTTTCATTACTTACGTTCCACGTAGTGCAGATAATAGATGTTTGCAGATTATGCATTTTGCGGAGTTCACAGAGTTTACTGTATTTCACTTTATTATAAGCATTCATTATGATTTCTAGTCCATTATTACATTGTTGCTCAAGAAAATTTAAACATTTATATCCCATTTATGTTTATTTCTGCATTTGAATCACTTTCAGCATGATATTGTGTTATTTTATTTTCATGTCATAAACACACTGCTCAGATTTATGTGAAATTATTTCACAAGAAAATTTACTGGCTGTCTAGGATCCAATTTTTTGATCATTTTTACCATTTGAACAGTTGAAAGCGCTACATGGATCATGATTTTTTTTATTCCAGACATAATTTCTTGGAATAATCACATATAGCATGCAGAAGTAGGTATAAATACATTAGCAATAATTTTACTGAAGGAAATATTCCTGTGTATTGTAAAATAAACAAAAACTTTATTGAGATAAAATAAGTTATTGTTAAAGTTTCATTGGTGCTTGAGCAAAGCATAGGTTTGCATTAAGCATAACCAAATAAACGTCAATGCTTAGCTGAAATTATTATTTTCAAATGCACGGTGCAAAACTCATCAATTTCAATATATTTCATACAATGTTGAAAAAATTTAAGACTTTTTGTGTATAGCAATGCAAGAGTTCAAGCACTTAACAATATAAAGCAGAAATGAAATATCTGTATAGTAACTGTGTGCTTTTCATAGAAACATGTAAAAAGGAAACGTAAAATCTTAAAAACATGGAACGCTTAAATTTACAAATATCGCTTGTTTTACACTTACTGATTGAAATTTTGGCTAAAACGGTTTCAGTTAGATAAATTATTTTTTCTATTTTCACGGTTTAAAAAGTTCAAATTTTAAAAGATTTCTTTAACTCGATTTTTGTTAATGAAATCTTGGAATATGCCCACACAAATTGTTTTCATAAATTCTTGTGACAATTTGATTTCTTTTATTTATTTATGGTTGTTTAATAAACCAAAGGTGGATCTTAATGTGAAAAAGTTTTTTACATGTATTTTTAAAAAAATAAGAATTTTTCCTATCAATTTCAACATATTTCATACAATGTTGAAAAATTTTAAGACTTTTGGTGTATTACAGCGCAAGCGTTCAAAACATTAAGAATATAAAGCAAAAATGAAATATCTTTATAAAAACTCTCTGCTTTTTTATAGAAACATGTAAAAAGGAAATATAAATTCTTAAAAATATGGAACGCTTAAATTTCCAAATATTGATTGTTTTACACTTAATTATTGAAATGTTGGCTAAAACAGTTTCAGTTAGATAACTCATTTCTATTTGAATCATGTTGTAACCTATAGTGTTAAATAGTTCAAATTTTAAAAGATTTCTTTAACTTGATTTTAGTTAATGAAATCTTGGAATAATGCACACACGTTGTTTTCATAAATTCTTTGACACATTGATTCGTTTTATTTATTTATAGCTGTATAATAAACCTAAGGTGGATCATAATGTGAAAAAGTTTTATTTTACATGTATTTATATATAATACATATATATATATGTCGTCAATTTTAGCCTATTTCATACCATGTTGAAAAATGTTAACACTTTTGGTGTATTACAGTGCAAGAGTTCAAAACATTAAAAATATAAAGTAAAAGTGAAATTCTTTTATAATAACTGTCTGCGTTTTCATAGAAACATGTGAAAAGGAAACGTAAAATCTTAACAACATGGAACGCTTAAATTTCCAAATATCGCTTATTTTACACTTGATAATTGAAATGTTGGCTAAAACAGTTTCAGTTAGATAAATTATTTATATTTGTATCATATTTATGAGTAATCTATAGTGTTAAAAAGTTCAAATTTTAAAAGATTTCTTTAACTCGATTTTAGTTAAAGAAATCTTGGAATATGCACACACAAATTGTTTTCATAAATTCTTGTGACACTTTTGATTCGTTTTAGATGGAGGATTGTAAAGGTCAATGGAAATCATGACTATGAATTTATTGCATTGGTCTTTAATTTTTTTGTGGTTTTATCTTTTTATCCCTAACCTAAAAAAAAGTAATGATATCAATACAAAAACCCTTAACGGGTTAAAAGTTTGTGACGCAGCACTTTATCTTTAGCTCTAAGAATTTTAAATTTGGAACTTAAAAATAATGATATCAAATTTTGAATGACGCAATGCTATTAATTTACCTGTACATATATATATCAAAATTTATTCATTGATGCTTTATCATTTACATCTCATAAATTCGAATTATGAATTTTAAAAAATATGATATGAAAATTTAAGTGACGCCTTGATGTTGCTTAAAACGATAAGTTTTAAAATTCAATTTAAATTTTCTTTTGGCTAAATATATTTACGCATCTAAACAATACTTTTCATTTTCAAATGCACTGTTGAATATATTACTTTCACTGAATCTATATAATGCACTGAATTGTATTCATTTGAATAAATTGATTTATCTTTTGTGCCACACTATACAAAAATCAAAAGTAAAATTTATGTAAATAGTTTTTTGCGTCATTGTATCCAAACTAAGTTAAATGTATGCAAATGGATAATATGACCAAAAAACTATTTACATAAATTTTACTTTTGATTTTTGTATAGTGTGGCACAAAAGATAAATCAATTTATTCAAATGAATACAATTCAGTGCATTATATAGATTCAGTGAAAGTAATATATTCAACAGTGCATTTGAAAATGAAAAGTATTGTTTAGATGCGTAAATGTATTTAGCCAAAAGAAAATTTAAATTGAATTTTAAAACTAATCGTTTTAAGTAACATCAAGGCGTCACTTAAATTTTCATATTATATCTTTTAAAATTCATAATTTGAATTTATGAGATGTTAATGATAAAGCATCAATGAATAAATTTTGTTATATATATGTATAGGTAAATTAATAGCATTGCGTCACTCAAAATTTGATATCATTATTTTTAAGTTCCAAATTTAAAATTCTTAGAGCTAAAGATAAAGTGCTGCGTCACAAACTTTTAACCCGTTAAGGGTTTTTGTATTGATTAATTTTACTTACGTCACGCCACACGCAAAAGCGTGGTATTGTGAAAGAAACTTAATGGCTAAACACCCTTTCAAATTTGATGCAATTTTAATTTTAAAATAATTTATATATGCTTTTGCATTCAATAGTAAATTTTGGTAGCGTTTTTCTTAATAGGAATGGACAGACTAATTTACTTTTCAGCCGACAGTA
This sequence comes from Maratus speciosus, assembly GCA_963932465.1. Taxonomy (NCBI): domain Eukaryota; kingdom Metazoa; phylum Arthropoda; class Arachnida; order Araneae; family Salticidae; genus Maratus; species Maratus speciosus. Next base: position 257,831,207 of record OZ010798.1, on the reverse strand, counting down.
AGTGACTTGAAAGCAAACAAATTTAGAAAAATCCAATTCTTAACTCGTGTGGCAATAAGATTTAAAAAAAAAATAAGCAAGAATGATTTTGTTTAGAGCAAGAACTTTGTTTTGAAGCCTACGTTTTTGATAATTAAGCCTTGGATAACCTTAAAAGAGACTGCAGGAAAGCGTAGATTTTATTTCCGTCTCTTAGTGTTTCCTTCCAACCTCCCGATATAAAGAATATTCTCCACAACACAGAAGATCCTTTAACAATTTACCTACGTCACGCTACATGTACAAGCGTGGTATCCTGAAAGATTTTTAAATGTTTACCTCAGCATACAGCATAAGTTTTATCATTAACTATATATAACAGAATCTATATAATTTTTCTAGTACTTGCAAGCATATTTTTTTTTTTTTTTTTTTTAAACAGGAATGGCCAGATTAATTTACTGCTTATAGTCCAGGCAATAGAGAATTATACCTAGCAAAATTAATGGTAGTGCTGGAAATCGGCTTTCTAGATGTTGTTTGGGTCGCTGAATCCGAATTTGTAACTTCCCACCAAAGTTTCCCCCCGGTAACCTCCCCAAATTTTGGTAAAAAGCCCGCCAAAAAGGTTTTTATTAAAAAATTCCATTTTTTTATTGTTTTAGAGAAAACAATATCTAGAAATTCAGAAAGTAGACAAAATTTCCAACAAATTAATTAGATGCATGACATTATGACTTAGGATGATGGGGAAGGGGGGAACTGCCTCGGAACATACGCGCGGTGCTGCGTAAACTAAGTTGCGTAATTCCACTTAACCACTCACACGTTTACATTCACCCTCCGAACTTTCTCTATATGGTTTACTTTAAGATTTTTGGGTCGCTGAATCCGAATTTTTAACTTCCCCCCAAAAATTTCCCCCCCCCGAACCCGCCCCCCAAATAGTTGTTTTTAACTTAAATTTCTTATTGTTTTAGAGGAAAAGCGTTACGAAATTCAGAAACTAGACGAAATTTGCAACAAATAGGATATATGACATTATGAATTAGGATGAACGGGGTGGGTAAGGGCTGCCTCTCAACATGCACTGCGGCGCTACGTGCACTAAATTATGAAGTCCAGGCAATAGGGATTTTATCTGGCAAAATTAATACTAGTTCTGGATTTCAACTCACTTTATGTTTTTTGGGTCGCTGAATCCGAATTTGTAACTTCCCACCAAAATTTCACCCGGCAATCCCCCCAAAAAAATTGATTTTTTGAAAAAAATTGGTTTTTGAGAAAAGCGCGCGGGGAATGTTCCGAGGCAGACCCCTCTCTCCCCGTTTATCCTACGTCATAATGTCATATATACTATTTGTTGCAAATTTTGTCTAGTTTCTGAATTTTGTAATGCTTTTCCCCTAAATCAATAAGAAATTTAAGATAAAAACAACTATTTGGGGGGTTATCGGGGGGGGGGGATTTTGGGGGTAAGTTAAAAATTCGGATTCAGTGACCCAAAAAACTTAAAGTAAACCTTATAGAGAAAATTCGGAGGGAAGATGGGAGGGCTAATGTAAACGTGTGAGTGGTTAAGTGGAATTGCGCAACTTAGTCCACGCAGCACTGCGGCGCATGTTCCGAGGCAGATCCCCCCTTCCCCTTCATCCTAAGTCATAATGTCATACATCTAATGTGTTGCAAAGTTTGTCTACTTTCCGAATTTTTAGCTACTTTTCCCATAAAACAATAAAAAATGGAATTTTTTAATAAAAACCTTTTTTGGGGTGCTTTTTACCAAAATTTGGGAGAGTTGCCGGGGAAAATTTTGGTAGGAAGTTACAAATTCGGATTCAGCGACCCAAAAAACATCTAGAAAGCCGATTTCCAGTACTACCATTAATTTTGCTAGGTAGAGTCTCTATACGGTCTCTATTGCCTGGACTATTAGTTGAGATTATTTGACTTGAAAGCCACGCAAATTTAGACAAATCTACTTCTTTACTGGTGTGGGAATACGAAGAAAAAATTAGGAAAATGAATATTTCCTATAAACTAAGCTGGTACGCAAAAAGTGATAAAATCACATTTAAAAGATATATATGTATATTTATCACTTTTCCGATGTATTACCTTAGTTTGAATATTTTAAGTGATTTTCAAAGATAATTTTATGAAAATGTCCATTTCTCATACTGGCAAGAAATGTGAGAAATTTTCAAAAGTTACAATTTATTTCATGGAAACTTGGCGCGTTTTATTTGAATTAGTCAGGTAGCTTCACGTTCACTTACTTTTATAATGATTTAAAGTAATCTTTAAAAGGAGGGGAAATAATTTTTTATATAATTTAAATTGTAATTACTTTACATTTACTTTTATAATAATTTTAAGTTTAGATAAAATAAGGCAATAAAACTGTCATCAGTCTTCATTCATATCAATTCCATCATCAAGCATGAAAAATAAATTAGTTTTTTTTTATTTATTTAGATGGTTATTATGGTTTAGATGGATTTAGTATAGATTATTGAATTTTCTTTTTTATTTATTTATCTGCCATATTTAAATTTTAAATAAGCCAAAAAAAAATTATTTAGATGTTTCAGTTACTGATTCATTAAATTTTGTAAAATTACTTGGGAATTCTAACAGTCATTTTCAAATAAATTTAACAATTAAGATTAGTAATATATAATACAGTATAAGTGTAAAACACAAACACGTTAAAAGCACCAAAATTTTTTAATTTCAAGCATACCGGTTTCGGTAGCATATAGCACACCTTCCTCAGTGCTTCAATTATATTGCATCAAGCTCCTTCTTGATAATTATATAATACAGTATTTATCAGAATAATTAATCATGCATTTATTAATATCATTATCACGAGAATAATATTTTATTTATTTTAGATAGAAGATTTATGTTTGTGAATTCAAAAGATTTACTGTTATCAAATTAATGAAATAATATAGGGAGGGAAAGGGTTTCATGAGGCTCCTCTCTCCGAAAAAAACAAAAAATAATAAAAAGTAAATGTCTTCTAGTATCAGTGGCGGTAGTTATGAATTTCACGTTTCAATTTATAAGAATTAAATTACCCGAAGTATTGTTTATAGTAGATAGTAATACTAATATGAAAGAAACGAAAATGCGGGTTGAACTTGTCAAATAGTTTAGAGAATGGTGTGAAAATAGAAATGTAGAACTGACGTTGAGGCCCCTTATCTACAGATTTACTAGTTATAAAGTTAAACAATATAGAATTTTTTATATATATACAGAGTTGTTTTGTCAAATAGGAATAATCAAACATGCAAGACAGGAAGTAATAGACTTTTAAAGACTCTTGTGAGTAAAAAGATTGCCTTCACTTGAATGGGGAATCCCATGAGCCTCTCCCTCTCCTACGCTCTTAAAGTTTGCTTCCTGGTTGAGATTGCTAATAATAACCCAGATTATAAAACAACCAAGGCAAAGTGATACGTAAAAATATCCATTATAATTTTAAAAAATCTATAAATGTAAAATCAGCTATTTATAAAATAAATTGCTCTTAATACATACTGACAAAGGTGAATTAAAAATTATATTTAATCACTTAGTTTTCCAGTTAAATCTGAAGTTTTTTTTTGCACTATGACTATCAGAGAACACTTCTATTAATAGCCACGTGAAGTGTCCATTACTAGGCAATGACGAGTTAAACAATGTTCTTAAAGATTTGAAAAAACTTGAATTTTGTAAATGGCCATTAACACCTTGAGTGCCACGGTGACTGACACTGAAGATGAAAAAATTACAATGTTTTAACTCTCTCGCTGTGCAACCCGAGTAATACTCGGGCATGCATTTTTCTGTCTAATTAATACTAGGTTATTCCCAGCAGTTATTTTTTTAGCGAAAACGTTGTCTGAAATAATCTCATGTTTGATTTTCCCCGATTACAATAATAAAAAATTTCTGTTATAAAGAACCGGTGGAAAATATTAAAAATTCTGTAAAAAGCGCTCATCGCAAGGAATTACTTACGTAGCGAGAGTGTTAAGTAATTTTTAAGAAAGTATTATCCTGCAATAAATAAAAGGTAAGTATATTAGATTTAAATTTCAAACTGAGCGAAAAATGCCGGGACCAGGATTCGAACCAGTGATCTCCTGGCTGAAGCCGCAATCCTCTGCCATCTGAGCTATCCCGGAGGAATCTGGTGGAACTTTATCACGCAGCATTCCACCAGATTCGTCTGGGATAGCTCAGATGGCGGAGCACTGGCAACTTCAGCCAGGAGATCCGTGGTTCGAATCCTGGTCCGGACATTTTTCGCCCAGTTGGAAATTTACATCTAATATGATTTATTTACCAATTAGAACTATTATGTTAAAATTAATCTCGTGAAATGGTAAGTAATTGTTAAATAATGTTTCGGTTATTACTTAAAACAATATATATATATAGATTTAGTTTTATATCATATTTTAGACCATCAGTCATCGGTGAATGAAGCGTTCGAAACGGAAAGTTCAGTGTCAGTCACCGGTGACTGACGTGGCTCTTAACGTGTTAATGTTATTTTACATATGGCTATTTCCATGAGTGCTTGCAGTGTGAGTCACGTGCTACGATTTTTGGCTATCAGTATTTTAGAACGAAAAAAATGTGACTTATTTTTCGGGAGATATCTCATTAATTGAATACGGCCAACAAACTTTATGAAAATAATGGTGGCAAACAAGCATAGCAGTTATCAACTATGTGACTTACACTACAAAAACTCATGGAATTAGCCATATATATAAATTAATTTTAAGCAAATAATTGACATGTTAAAAATGACGCATAATGTTTTAGCATTCAGCTATTCCAAGACTTCATAAAAGGGGTCTCTTTTTCTATCTTTAGAGTAAAATAAAAGTAACAATGTCAAAAACTGCAGTACCACTAATGCATGTACTTTCCTGCTGTTGTTCCTCATTTTCTCACTTTGTGTTGAGGATTGGCTTCTTATTATGATGTCTTGAAACAGTTGTTTAAGCTAAAGATATTTTGTCTATTTGTTCTTAACTTTAGATTGTTATTTTTACACATAATGTTTTCATTTTAATAGTTAACATAATGGCCTTTTTACGACATAAATTTCTCTAATAAAGAGTTTTAACCCTTAGATTTTACTTTAACGGGAATGTAACTTTCTTCCCACAAACTATAAAAAAACGGACTGCAGTATTCAGATCCAGTGTTACCAATTTAGGTGATTTTTAATGCATATTTGTTAAATAGTAATTTTCGCCTTATTTGTTCCTAGATATTTCCGTGATTTAATAAACCGAATAAGCATTCGGAAATAGTGATTTTAAAAAATCCGCTAAATTACAATACAGATCATATTAAGCATATTTTATTTTTTATCTATTCTTTCAATATAAATTAACCAAAATGAGTTAATCGATTTCATTAAATATTATATAACAATACATTTCAACAATTTATAATTTTGTGTATACTAAAAGGAAAAGATGTTAATGACGGTGATGCAAGCTTATGATTGTCATAACTGGCAAGAAGTGTACTAGATTTTCAAAAGATACAATTTAATCCGTGGAAACTCGCCTCTAGACTGATTGATTATACTTAGAGTGTGCGCTGTACCTTTTAAATTTTTCAGTGCACACAATCGCCACTTTCCTCCCGTGCGGCCGGCTGTCAAAAACAAAGTTATCCCTTCTCAAAATAGGTAAATTTTGTTCACTTACGTTAGCGCCACGTTTCTCTCCTGCGACCGTTTCCCAAAACAGAAGTTAGAAAACAAGAAACTGGACAGAAACAAATCTTTTGAAAACAAGAAAGGAAAAATCTTGCGTCAAGCATGGATTATGAAACACTTTCCAAAAAATTCAGAATAATATAAGAAACCTACACTGTATAATAAGTTAAAATATTATGTCTAATTCAACCACATAGAAATGGATAACACATTTGAGAACCCAATTTCAGCTGTTCCCACCTACAATCGGAAAATTATTCGAATTCCTTGAGCAGCCCTGTATATAATATATAGATATGTATCTATTAACTACATGCATGCCAAAATTTAGTTCAGTTAGGAAATACATGGATTTCTGTTGAAAATTCCGCTTCAGCAATTTCCGCTAATAGGGAGAATGGTACGTGAATTCTTTTGTGCAGCCCTGTATAGGAGGTATAGAACTTATATACAACGAGTAACATACAAAAAATTAGTTAAACTTTTAAGCTCATACCGAATTTTAAAACACACTTCCAGCAATTATTACTCAAAGACAGTATTGCTACCGATTTCTTTTGTGTGTCACTGTAAATGAACAATAAATATTATGAATGCCTTGTTCTATCGTAATCAACTTGTAGTGAAATTCAGTGATTTATATCAGTTTTAACCCCTTGGGGACGAGCGGCACGTATACGTGCCGCATGAAGCACTCAGAATCCTTGTTTTTCCTCACCAGTAAAATTTTACTGTAAAATTAGCCTTATTTAATCAGCGCATTTTCTCGATTCAAGAAGAGACAAATTTCTGTTTTTAAAAAACGGTGACAAAAGATTAAAAATTTCGTAAATGGCTCCAGTCCCGAAGGGGTTAATACATTTGTAATAGCGTAATCTCATTAAAATACTCTGCAAACCATTTTCTCCCATATATCATAATGTAACGGAATACTTCTGAATGTCCCTGTAAATGAACTATTAATCCCACATACTTCGTATGTAATATCAAACATGCCTTGGTGACCCTAAATAATGTTTATAAATTGCTTGAAAATCCGAGTATATTTACGGGGGTTAGAGCGTAGACAGACCGACAGACAAATCGAATGCGTAAAGAATTTCAACTTTGTTAGAAAGTGTTAAAAAGCAGCTTCTAATAATTGACGGGATCCATTTAACGCTAAACCCCCTGACATAATAAAGGCGTTATGTTTAATATATTTCAATTTCACTGTTTAATTTTTCTGTTTAATCTTTCCTTTTCCACCTTGCGAAAAAGACAACCAGTCGTAAAAGTGCACTTTTTCTATTCGCGAAATTTCTTCCAATCATCTACTCAGGATTAATATACACCGTGTCCACAAATTAGTTGGCGAATTTCGTAAATTAAGAACCTCCGAAATATTAAATGAAATTAACTAGTTTAAAGTCAGACTAGTAGTAATATTGCCGAAGTTTATTCATAGATGGCATTAGGTGTCATAACGTATGCTATCGTTTAGTGAGCGGTAATCATTCTTGTTCGGCATTACGATAATGGGGACGTACAACGGTGCCTAAAAAGTGAAATGCTGTCTTTGGTTTCTTGAAACTCATTCTGCTGTGCAAGTACGACGAAATATTGTTCAATAAACTGTTCTTGTATTATTTTTCTATCTTACAACTGTATGTACTTTAATTCTTTCCCGTCAAATCCATTCAATAAATCATTCGTTTTGCCGAACTAAAATGGAGACACCCTGTATAATAGCTTTGCTAACTATGGTTTATTTGGATGATTTAGGTAGCATCACGTCTACTGTGGAATATTTGCGCAACTCCCTGTTCGGACTCCTTTCGGCAAGACTTGAACGGCGCCGATGATCACGTGACCTACCAGATAATTGATATTAAAAAACTTTTTTTATTGTTGTTTTATTATAGTAGTAGAATGTCAAATTCGATAGCAACTTGCTGGCTGAAGTTTTATTTTTTGATCTTCCAAAACTGGAATAAAATAAATGTTCCTGATTATAAAAATATTAGCTTGGGTTCCCAGAGAGGAACAAGTGATTTTCAAGTATTAATCAAATGTTTCTTCGTAAATATGATGTATAAATGTAAATTATGTATATAGTCGAAGTATCAATAATAGTCTACAAAAGGTTGTCTTGCTGGTGATTATCCTTAAATGACAAACATAAAAGTAGAACATTTTGATTTTACTTTTCTTCAGAATATAACCCGTGAAAGTAACTCCTTTTAACCCTTTCAGGGGCAAGGCATTTCTGCTCAAAAAATGTTCAAATAATTAATTCATACCACAATTAATGAACAAATTCATTTGAAAATAATCAAAAGCTTCTTTCCACGTATATTTTGAGACCGAAATCGTACTAAAAAATTACTGGTGCCATTTGACAATTTAGGCATTAAAATTAACCGTTTGCAGACTGCAAACGGCGCCCCTCAAGGGGTTAATATGATTTTAAAAGAATCGTGAATTCTTCAACTAATGCTCTCCCCATCATATTATCGTGAATTGTGATATAACGTGAAAATCGAGGATTACCTGAATATCTCCATTATCTACTGCAACTCACATTTCCAGTGCCGCTACAATCGAATTATTTTACTCTATATTCTCTATCATGTGTTTTCGTTAATAATGTCTTGTTTATAACTTAAATTTATAAGATACAGAGGGAAAATCTAGATTTTGATTTACACCCTTTGTATTGCACTCAATCCCCCGCGAAGTTAAGTAACTGCCGATCTCCTCGAACTCGAAAGATGACAACCAATTAACAATTTAATTTTTTTAGCACAATAACTAATGATAAGGGAAAAATACCATTTTACAACAGTAATATACCTGCCAATTATCAAAGAAAAATTACAGTTAAACATTAGTGGTGTACACAAGCTTTCAGTAACGACGTAAACAAACAGCAAACTCTTTTTGCCTGAGTGGTCGTCCTCAAAATCAGTTCAAATGTTAACCCCTTCGCGACGGGGGCATTTTACGAAATGTTTATTACTTTGCTACCGGTTTTAAAAAACAGAAGTTTGTGCTTATTCAAATCGGGAGAATGCTCGGGTTAAGTAAGGTAAACTTTACAGTAAAATTTTACTGGTGAGGATAAACGACGATCCTTAGGCCTGTTTCCGACACGTATACGTGCCGCTCGTCAGGCGAAAGCGTGATAAAGTGAAAGATATGGTTTTCGGAGACGAAAAGCGCTTAAAAATTTACGCAGTTTTATATTCCAAAGAATCTGGATAATATTTCTGGCCAGAGTAGTAAATTCTAAAGGCTTTTTTTTTCCCAAATAGAAATGGATAGACTGTTCTTCTGTTCAGTGGACATTAACCCTTTCCGACGCGGGGTAATTCTGTTTGTAAAATGATGAAATAATGGACTGACACCAGAATTTACACACGAATTTCTTAGATTATAAAAACTTGCTTATTTTCCCGTATTTTATAAAAGAAAAATTTTAATTAAATATATTTAGTGCTAGTACTCTTAAAATCAGGGGTCCTTTTTTGCGGGCGCCAACCGCTAAAGGGTTAAATGACGTTAACCCTAGATCTACCGGGAATTTTATTCAAGTTTTAATAAAACGTTCTACACCAGAATTTTTATTTAAAACTATTTAACTTATTTATTTACCTTATTTTTGTCTGGTATATATACTTAGTTTATTTTAAAGAAATTTCTGGTTTGAATGAATATTTTGTATGTACCTGTCGGGTCCAATGGACCCGTCTGGTAGACGGAGGGTTAAAGTGATGCAAATTTAGACGAGTCCCCTTCTTAACGTGTGCTGTTACAACGTCAAGTAAATTACTCGTTGTCTCAAACAGGGCAGATAGATTAAAAGCGATATAAGTAATCGTCCTATCTTAAATGACAGAGGTAACCGCAAGATTAAAGGCGAGTTCACATCAATCAAGGTCGCACGCCACGTAGCGGATGGGGTTAAACTACAGGAAGATGCCTAACTGTTTTCTTATTTCACACCACTTAAATTGTAAAGTTTTTTTTTACCTTGATTAATAGATCAAATGTCACTGACAAGACGAAGAAAACTTCGTGGTGTCAAGTGCTCCTGGACGCACCTCTCGCTACGCCATTATTTTATAATAAATGTGGCAAATAAAATTCAGTTCCATGAGTGACTAAAGATTTGGAAGATTTGCGCACATGGTAGATATGTTGTCATACATGACGTCACACTAAAAGCCCGCGTATGTGGATTATCACCCCGTCCACAAGACGGCGCAACTGTGTTAATTTACGCCCGATTCCAGTATTAAGTTTGTACGCTTACTTATATCGCTTTGGAGTTAAACCTTTGAGGGGGAAGCAATAATGTCCCTGTAATAATGAATTCTCACCGGAATAATCGAAAAACTTTATTTTAGAATAAGGAAAAGCAATATGTTAACATTTCACCCACAAAGTTAAAAATATAAAATTTCGTTAAAAGTTTCTGGTGCGAATCTTGTTTAAATTAGATTTAAATTTAGTTATTTTTCACACCTTGATTAATAGCTGAAATGTCTCTGACAAGGTGAAGAAAACTTCGTGGTGTCAAAATTCAGTTAGTTCCTTGTAGTCCAGGCAATAGAGACCGTATAGGGGCTCTACATAGCACAATTCATGGTAGTTCTGTAAAAAGGTTTACTACATGTTTTTTGGTTCGCTGAATCCTAATTTTTAACTTCGCACCAAAATTTCTCCCGGCAACCCCCCCCCCCCCTCCAAATTTTGGTAAAATGCCCCCAAAAAAGGTTTTTATTAAAAAAATCAATTTTTTATTGTTTTAGGGAAAAAAGTACTTCAGAAAGTAGGCAAAATTTGCAACAAATCAGATATATGACATTATGACTTAGGATGAAGGGGAAGCACATCAGCCTCAGAACATGCGCGCGGTGCTGCGTGAACTAAATGCGCAATTCCATTTAACCACTCACACGTTTACATTCGCCCTCCTATCTCCCCTCCGAACTTTCTCTATAAGGTGTACTTTAAGTTTTTTGGGTCGCTGAATCCGAATTTTTAACTTCCCCTCAAAAATTTACCCCACGAACCCCCCCCCCCCCTCCAAATAGTTGTTTTTAACTTAAATTTCTTATTGTTTTAGGCAAAAAGCATTAGGAAATTCAAAAACTAGACAAAATTTGCAACAAATAGGATATATGACATTATGACTTAGGATGAACGGTTAGGGGGAGGGCTGCCTCTGAACATGCACTGCGGCACTACGTGAACTAATTCATGAACTCCAGGCTATAGGGCATTTTACCTGGAAAAATTAATACTATTCCTGGATTTCGACTCACTTTATGTTTTTTGGGTCGCTGAATCCGAATTTGTAACTTCCCACCAAAATTTCACTCGGCAACCCCCCCCCCCCCCCAAAAAAAAAAAAATTGATTTTTTGAAAAAAATTGGTTTTTGAGAAAAGTGCGCACGGGGAATATTCTGAAGCATCCCCTTCTCTCCCCTATTATCCTACGTAATAATGTCATACATCCTATTTGTTGCAAATTTTGCCCATAACGGCAGTGTAGCTTATCGCCGCAGGCCCGGCCGCTCTGGGCCAGTTAGAAAATAATTTAGGGGTAGAGGAAATAAGAAGAGATGGGTTTGATCCAGGTCCTGAGGGATGTGTTTTTATTGCCGCTGACTACTTTGTTCGGATACTGAACTGACAATTACTGGAGTAGAGACCAATCGTTCACCACTAACAAATTAGATACAGCTAGAAAATTCGTACACTGGATTTAAGAACAGTTTTAACCCTTTGCCCTCGTATGTTGCGTCTGACGTGACATCATCCCTCTTTACAAAATTTGTTTTTGGCACAAGTAAGAAAAGAAAACTATTGCCTTATTTAATCAGAGCATTTTGGAAATCGTGTACTTGAAGGAAACTTCTTTTAAAAAAGAGATGCCGACCGAATAAAATTTGTGTAGAGACGCTGGAGACGAAAGGGTTAATATTGCTTATTAAATTATATTTAATAGGGTTATTCTCAAGTTCTAAATAGGTAATTCTACACCATGAAGTCATTTCTAAAGTATGGCACTTGAAATGTTCAGATGCTTTTATTAACTATGAAAGCGAGCAAGCAACTTTTTCAATTTTTTTATAGAAGCTCACATTCTTTCTGAAAATAATGTCAAAATTGACGTTTCGAACCAAAATCCCTGACGGGAAGCCATAGATAAATAGTCATGAGACAACGATCGATTATAATTCATAATTTAATGTATTTATCGAAAAAAGATAAGAGGAAATGAGAATCATTCAATAGCTATGACTGACATATCCTGATTTCACTTAAAAAATAAATTCATAAATATAACAGAAAATTTAATAATTTTCAACAGGGAAGAATATTTTTTTAGAATCACCTTAAAAGTATTTGATCTTAAATTGTACCATAAAAGCTTTAGAGTAGAGTCTTAAAAATTTCTTTAAAAATTTCTGAATTTTAAATCCTTATATTGATTATGAGCACTTTCCTAAAAAAAGTAAATTTTCAATTTTTTCATTTTATACTCTAATAGTTGGTACTGAAATATTTACATTTTAATGAAAATAATCAGGTACAAATGTGCTTAATTACCCTGGTAATTTCATTTTATTTCACTTATAGAATGTTTGCCGATTTTTATTATCCGATTATAATTTTTTAAAGATATGAAGTTTTTTGTATCTTTCTTACTATGTTTTGTTGTTCTGTGATTAATATTATTTTTATTATACTGCATGATTTTCCGTTAATGGGGATTCGTGGGAATAAATTTATCAGAGAACAATATTAAAAGCCTTTCTTCAAGTCGTATAATTTATAAACAGACGTATCCGATATAATGTATAGAGTAAGAATACAGTATAAATATTTCTTACTACAAGTGGAAAGTGGTAAATAACGTTTTTTCTATAAGTTACACTCCAAACAAATTACAGATCAGTATCCTCCCTTAGTTGTTTCCGACAGCGACGAACGAAAGTATGCGGTGGATAAAGAAGAGTAAACATACATCAAGATGACATTTCAACCACGCCTCTCACATTTTCAAGGAGAGGAAACTGAAATGCGAGGAATGGAAGGGTCCATTTTCCGAAACTGTTCCTTTAGCCACTTAATTCTCGCTGCCGCGATATTCACGGGCTGTGTCTTTAATTCAGATTGTTTGATTTCCACCAGTTTTATAAAATAGTATAACAGGCTTTATTATGGTATCATTTTATATGTCATTAAATAAGATGAATATTTTTTTTTTCAAAAAGTGGTGCCAATAAGCAATTTGAATTTTTAAACCGCAATTTAATGCGACTGTTAAGGAGTTAATACCCTGAATTTAATTGTAGCAATTTTTTTGCCTCTGCCGGTGTTAAACCTTACCGGCGCGGAGTGATTCTACTTATAAACTGATGAAATAATGGACTGACACCGCAATTTATAAACGAACTTATTAGAAAATTTGAACTTGCTTATTTTCATGTTCATTATAATAGGAAAATTTTAGTTAAATATTCTTGGTGCCGTTTGTCAGTTTTGGAATTAAAATTATGTGTCCTTAGCGCCGGAAAGGGTTAAAGAGATAATTGCCCATTGTCCCGAACTCAAAAGATGACTTAATATTTTTACATAGATTGCGTGGAGTGAGAACACGTGGTATCATGAGTGTATTGATACTTCAGTGCATAACACTCTCATAAATTTTAGACAATTTTATATTTATGAGAACCTATGTAATATTTTTTGCGTAATATTGAATTTTGGAAGCTTAAAAAAAAAAAAAAATAGGAATGGAGAGACTAATTTACTGTTCGGTCGACATTAGTCCACGTTAAAGTCAGACAAATTTAGACGAACCCAATTCTTCACTAGTGTGCAACTAAAAACAAATGTTTAAGGAATATTTTTTTTTTTTTTGTCGTCTACGCTATTTTTTGAAGTAAGGCTTGGGTTATATCTTACAAGAAAAGATACAGCAAGTAATTACAGATGTTGATTTATGCTCTCCAATCTCGCAATGTAGCATAATTCCCCATCCAAACTAATTCACATTTTTACTGGTGCGGAAATGCGAAGCAAAAGCTCTAGAAAAAAGGGTTTTTCTTTAAAGGAAGAATTTTTGTTGAAGTCCACGCTTTTATTAGTAGACCGGAAGCCGGCAGAACAGATACATGGTTCGTATTGATACCGTTATTTCTCCAAGAAAACTAGCAGTATCTTTTTATAGAAAAAGAAATTCAGGTTAAAATTTCGCCTTCTTTTAAAAAGAGATTTTCTATAAGATAATACTGGTACCGAAAATTTTCTGGTTTGCAAAATTTAAGGAGGGGTACGAACCATCAGACAACCACCTCATCGAGTTGGAGACTGCAATTCCAGAATTAGCTGAAACTCGATTCCCATATTAAAACGCAATAGGTCTGCCAAGTCATATCTTGGTCGAAAACCCATAAAAACCCGCTTTTACCGGTTGACTCGTAGGTTTACCATTGTGTGGATCCCTGCTTCCAGTCCGTTATGTTTTCATAAAATCTCCAAAGAATTCGCTTCATACGCCTTTTCTATTCTGATAATTTCCACGTTTTAACCTTCCGTCTACCAGACGGGTCCATTGGACCCGACATGTACATTCAAAATATTTATTCAAACCAGAAATTTCTTCAAAACAAACTAAATGTATAAATCAGACAATAATAAGTCAAATAAACAAATTAAATAGTTTTAAGTAAAAATTCTGGTGTAGAATGTTTTTATAAAACTTGAGTAAAATTTCCGGTAGTTCTAGGGTTAAGCGCGTAGTTCAACTATATGTCTGTTCAATTTCTGTTTTATTTGTATTATTTTATTTATTTATTGATGAAGTTTTAATTTCCTCACTGATTATTAGCTATAAAAAAGGCTGAACAATATATACAGGGCTCCCAAATGGTCCACCAACTGAATACCAATAAATTTTAACAGAAAATTCTATGGTAGGTTTGCGCTAGAATTAACTTTCAAATGTGATTTCGGGGCGGTTTGTAGGAAAAGTCTTAAAAGGAAAATTTTCTAAAAAAATATTGGTATTCAGTTGGCGGACCAAATTGGGAGTTTTAAGTGAAACGGTTAAATTTTGCGTAATCGTCTGTATACGATAGGGATGATAGATAGATTTAAAATAAATCATGCTTGAGATATATTTTTTAAACTAAAAGATTTGTAAATTGTGACAGAGAAAAAAATAAGTCAAATAAATTGTATGTTAAAGAAAATTTCTTTCCGTATTCGACTATATAAAATTAAAATTTTGTGGTGTTTAACTTCTTAACGAAGGATTAAATTACGATTTAAAAATTGTAATTGCTTACTGGCAAGACTTTTAAAAAAAGAAATATTCACCTTATGCTGGGAAGTTCTAGGCAAGTATAATACTTTTACCCGGTTACAGCCCTAAAGAGCATCCCAAAACACAGCGGTGGAGTCAAACAGGTAAAACTCCCCCTTCCTATCCTGATTTTATCGATTTGCAGGTAAACAATTAATATTTAGGATCATATAAGTTCCTAGTTGAGAGGGAAAAGTAATTCGGTAAAATTGCATAATATAAGAATACAATCATTAATTACTCTAAATGATAAATTAAATCAAACCAAAGCGCTGTGTAAATTTTTGACGAACTCTCAACTTTTTGGAAAAGACTGCACTAGACTTTAAAGCTCTCAAAATCTAGAAGGTTAAATTTATAACTGCAGCTTGACACCTGCATCTCGATGAGGAATGTAAATAAATACATACCTCTCTAACTCGATGCAAAAACTAATAAATCACACTAGATAGACATAAATAATGAGGAGAAAGTTATTTTACATTTACAGTTATTTTATTTACAATATATACATGCATTAATGAAAAACAGATTATCGACATAGCAAAGGCTAAAAGCATTAAATTTTGGTGGAATTCTTTTACTCAGCATATTAGAATAATAGAATTAACTCCTGACTGTAAACAGGCCCTATCGTATTATTTAACAATACTTATTTTGTACATACAAAAACAATATATAGAGGCTACCTGTGATCCATCGCTTACTGGCATTGTCGTCAGGTCTTTCAAAGTCCATCCTTCGGAGCGTGCACATGGCTCTGTCTGAGAATTATATAGATATTATTATGGTTCTACTACCGTGGAATCATTCCACAAATTTTATCGTAAAGATATATATTATTTTATTGTCTACCACGACAAATTTTACAGACTTAACTCGCAAGCCTATTATCTGGCCAACTGGACATCATTATTTTTTTTAGTTGCCCGGCTCTCCTTCTAGACACATCTCTTGTCAGCTCCTCTGAGTAGAATAATCTCTCCAATCTTTTTTTTTTTTTTTTTTCTTTTTTTAAGGTGGAATGGTACAGGGGGCCGTATGGACCGCCCTCCTTTTACGCTATCCGTCATTGGATCACGGCAGGTCTTGGGTCTCGCCCACCATTGCAAATTATTGGCTATTTCTGTATAATGCACATTGCTAAGGATTGGGTAGGGATTCCCCATCTCTTAGCCCCGTGTGCCCCCCACTCCTGTAGTAAAGGCTGATATTTATGACTGACCTAAATTGTCCTCAATAAATAATTGTTTGTCGTAAACGTCATCTTATTGTACAGTAAGTCTTATTTGCATCCCTGCAATAAATTCGGGTCGTAAATCCGTCCACTTGGCTGGTCTAGGACACTGCAACTCTCATATGTGGGCACTGTAATACACATACATTTATACATAATACATAAAAACAATATTTAATTAATGTACATTATTTTTTTTATCATTAAAGTTTGCATTTTTTTTGCCAAAGCTTGATATGCTGTGCTAACGCACCAGCATTTCTCCCCCCCTTGTGAAAAAAAAATCATGATTGACGCGCCCGCGTCATCGTGATTCTGTGGCATAGATTGGGGCTTTACACCCCGAGAGTTCCACAGAGGCTGCGCAGTCCGATCAGAGTCATCACTCTACGTCTGTCATAATGTCCACAAGTATTCAAACATATAGTGAAAGTCCTTCATATGTCAGAATCTAATAACAGGCGAAGGGTGTGGAGTCCTTAGTACTCTCGCATATGCTAGCAGTGTCTTTTCTATATAGTCCAAGTATGCCGTTAAGTGAAAGAAAGCGGTGAGACTGGAACTCGCTGCTGAATCATCTCCGCACGGTAAATAGCACCCCAGCTCGTTAAGTATGTGCAAATAAAAAAACTCTATCAATTTTGATTTAAAAACATACATTAGTATGACTATCATGTAGCTAACCAAACAAAATCTACAAAAACTCAGAACAAAGTGATCAATACTTGGTTTTACATAATATACTTACAATTGACCATGCACAGTAATACAATTATACTAAATGAATACCATCTAGTATTTAAAATAACGTTTATATATGACATACAAATCATAATAAGCCTATATACCTTTACAGACACTTTGCACAAGTCTACAAACTACAACTGTACTATTTGATTTACTACATTTTAAAATATTCCTAATTTGTTTGCATTTTACATATTACATAGTATGTCAGTATTGTTTATTGCCATCACTTCATTATATAACATACCAATACTTTCATTCACCTTTGTTAGTTTCACTACAAAGATATACCTTTTAAACATAAAATTCCAAACCTTCGTACATACCGACATTTTTAAATACATTATCTTATTACTTTAAATACTTCCTTTTTTTTATAATACTATAATAGTTTACTTACAATTATACGTGGGATAAACTTCCACTTATTCATTTCAAAGCAAAATTTATTTATTCATATATATATCTTCTTATATATTTACTCTTTAAACACGAATATTATAATCACTCAGTGATGATATACGTGGCTCTCCGTACGCGCGCTCCTGCCTAGAGGAGAGAAAACAAAACAAGCCGTTGTTTACCTGACGTGCGTAAACTTCTCATCGTCTTCAGATAGCTTCCCATTGTTACCATGGTAACGAAGTACTAAACGATTTTCGCACCCCACAAGAGCCCGTAATGGAATTCTCCCTCAGTCTCTAAGTACCGGAAATCGGACGATTGGCGCCTATCTACACTGCATGTTGACTATTCATGGCCAAGGTTGACCAGCTCCTGACGTAAGTATAATTTGCTGCGTATTATTCCCTATAACTCCTAATTATATTATTTATATACGTGTAAACTAAACTCTCGCAAATAACCTAAACTTGGCACTACTTGCCGGTTCAAATTTTTTGAAATTTGATCTAAAATTGCAATATTTATAGCCATTTATAACCTAGAATCCCATATTGTCGAAGCCATTTCTTTTTCTTTACAGGGACAGACACCTTCTGCCCGCTGCTGTGGCCTGCTTCCGAACGGGAACTGCTGTCGCAATTCGGTGATATATTAATGAATTTCTTTTACCTTGCAGCTAATCACACATTGACCTGATAACTCTTCGTACTATTGGGGAAAAAATGCGCTACAATTTAAATGTAGCTTTAATAATAATAATGTCTAAACGGAAGAAAAGAAAAGAGAAAAAAAACCAAAACGCTAACTTTGAATGCATTAATTCGAGATGCGCTAAATTCTGACTTGCGTTTACCTGTCTCTTCTGACTCTACCTGGCGCAAACTCACTGCAGTGAAAATCGAATTACGAAAACTATAGTTACGACGTCATTAATTACGGGAGAAAGACATACTTTCCTACGCACGTTTCCGTTTACATCGATATTAAATTCGCTACAGCAAACTGCCTGAATAAACAAAAAAAACTCTCAAAATAAAAATCCCAGAAGCAAAGAGAGAAAGAAAACAAAGAAGAGAAAAAGAAAGAAAAAAAAACGAATATGAGAAGAAACTAGAATGCCTCACATAATACTGCCTACCTATTCAATTATCTATTGCACAAAGTTGAATAATCGTACAATTTAAAAAAATGTACCTATGTTAAATCGAATTCATAGGTTTTTATTTATTTATTTTTTTATTTATTTGTTTATTTATTTATTTTTTTATTTATTTGAATTCTGATAATGATTTTGAATGCACTAAAAAAATGACTACTCTATTTTAAAGTTTTGATTATTTATGTCACAGTAATAATCCTATTGTATCACTATCCCATATTGTCACAATCAATTTTTTTGTCATAGCCAAGAAGAAGATTCCTGACTGAATGATGGCCAATCCCCCAAACAGACTCCAAAAATTTTCCCAGTTCCCGGGCCCCAAAAACTGGAAGAACTCACCATTTCCGGCCAGCGGATGTAGCAATGAGCTGTCTGAATGAGATCAAGAGCCGCCATCTGAAGGTAAGTGAATTTTGAAATTGAGAAAAGAAAAAAAAACTGATTCCGAAATCTGTACCCATATATATATATAAAAAAATATACATATAAAATAATATTAGTGTAATTATAATTAAATGACTCAATGCTATCTTGTAAATAAGATCCCGAAACATTAATATTAACCTTTTAAACACACACACAAAAAAAAATAAAAAAATATACTATAATTTAGTGAACAAAGTATCTATTTAAAGTTATATTTGGTAAATTGTTATCATGACTTTAATAATTCCGAGTAATAATAAATAAGTACTCCAAGAACTTATGCATAAAGTACCATATACATCTCAATAAAGAGTCAATATCCTTTTATTAAATTTTTATTTCACTCCAAATGTGATATGAATTTAATACAATTTATTGTACTGGTGCAAACAAAACAAAATCTATTTATTTATTTTTTTATTATTTATTTATTTTACTTATTTTTTATTATTATTATTTTACGCAACAGTGATTATTTTGATCCTATGTAACGTATAATTATTAAAATTGCTGCTTTATTCGCTGAAAAAAAAATTAAAATACGAATAATATGACCGCAGTGTTATGTCGCTGACTGCGTTACAATGTGCGGTAAATTAATAAAATAGAGACTATAAGTTGAATTAATTGTTACTAGGCACAAATGCCTATATCTAATTCCCATCCCTTTATTTGTTACCTATTTACACAAAAGAAAATGCGAAGAACACACGCTTTAATAACTTTTTGACTCAAATGTAAGTGCATTACATATTCAACTACTATAAATCGTATGCCTACTTACATATATTATTTATCTAAGTTATACTCTTATGCTGCATGAAACATTCTATCTACTTTCTAAAAAAACAGTATACAGCATTTAAATACTTAGTATATTTCGTCCAGTCTCCAAAATCGAATATATTTATATACTACCTTTTATTTTACACTACCCTGTAAAATACTGATCGATCACTCATTATTTTTTATAATCAAGTATGAATTAATCCTATCTCCGGGAAAAATGCGTAACTATTTGCTATAACAATATACTAAATCAGTAAATAATATGCAACCCGAAAGCAATTCTCCCTCGAATTTGAAAGTCTCATGGCTGGCCGCTCCGTCGAGCGCACCCTGTCCTCGAACGTGGAGGGAGATCCGAATCAAAACAGAGGAGAAAAATACTCCTGACTGCTATATTTTTTATTTGTGCGTGCCGTTGCCATCGGTTGGAAGTTGGTCACGGAGAAACTCGACGTAGATTCTCTGTCAACTCCATTCGGATGCGTACGTCGCCTATCGCCGACTAAAAGAGAGTGCGCCTTTCGCTAACCCAATGCGCTTAGCAAATTTCTAAAAGCTCTCTCCGAGTAGGGTCGATTTTATATCAACAAAACAGTGAAAACAACTGCGAAATAATGCTAATAGAAAAAAACGAAAATAAGAATACGTATATATATGAATTTTGGAATAGCAGTTAGAATACTCTATATGAAAAGAAAAAAAAATCACAGTTTGAATCCACAACATGAATTGAAGAGATCGCAGTTTGGACATTGTATGAAATGGAAAAAACATCACTTTGCAATCCCTACAAGAATTACACAAACTTCAATTTGACTGCACTACACTAAATTAATGAATATCAATTTGACACTACAAGGGATACCAAAACTCGCACCTGGAATAAACTATACGGATTGCAACCAAGTAATTTTGCACATTGTACGAAATAAAAAAAACAACAAAAACTAGCAACTGGAATACACTATACGGATTGCAAAAAAAAAAAAAAAAAAAAAAATACATATATATTAGAAAGACACTGGAACATACTGGACAATTACAATTATATACCTACACTATTATCTATATATTTTTTGTTTGTATGTGATCTATACCATGCCTTAATGTACTTTTTTACAGATCTAAGAAGATGATGAAATGTTCTATTCCTTTTATTATGTTTTTTATCTTACAGAAATCCATTGTTAGCAAAGAATTGCATGACTCTATATTATTTTATTTATTTATTTTGTTGCTGTTTCCTGTCTGTACTCCCCAAAATGTATCAAAACTAAATGTACTGTGTGCAATAGCTATATGAGTAACGCCCCTTTATACAAAATACTATGAGTATTTTTTACCCATTTTACAGTATTACTTTTATTTATCTAATTTTATGCTACCGCTAAAATCCAGTAATGCTCATGCTATTACGCACACGAAAAGTTAAAAAAAAAAAAAAAAAAAAAAAAAAAAAAAAAAAAAAAACTAACACACATTATTTATATATACACCTAAAAAAAAAAAAAAAACGCTTCCCTTTTTTTTTTTTTTTTTGGTAATACATATATATATATATATGAGAACTTACTTAAGTTTCTTCGTCTCCTGAATCGTTATCTGAATTGTCAGTAACTTTTTTTTCTAAATCGGCCTTCGCAGAGGGTTTCCACAAATATGTGATGTGCCTCGCAATTTTTTTTTTATTCGATTCTAGTAAATGACGGAGCAAGTAGTTGTTGTGCCTATTTTTCCGTACTACCTCGTATGGGCCATCCCATCTTTTTGCGAGACATAGATGGATCCCAGGGACCTTAAGATATACTTGGTCTCCCTTTTCTAAAATGGTCACTTTTTCAAAATCTTTACCGACATATTCCTGTTGGTATTTTTCTTGATTCTCAAGTGATAACCGCCTCACTTCCTTCATATGCGCAATACGGTTTTTTACGTAATTTTTAGTACATTTTTCTTCCGTGGTATTCAACGCAGTAAAATGATTCCGTATTTCGCGTCCGAAGAATAACATTGACGGTGAAAAACCTGTAGCTCGCGAAATAGAAGAATTATGCGCCAGCTTAAAAAACTGTAATCTCGTGTCCCATTCTGTTGTGTTTTTAGACATCGCTGCAATGGAATTTTTTAAGTGCTTGTGAGTATTTTCAAGAATTCCTTGAGTGGAGGGTTTTAGAATGCTCGAGAATCTAACGTCGACATTTAGCGCCTTCATGTATTCTAAAAACACTGTGCTCCTAAAATATTTTCCGTTATCACACGCTAAAATTTCAGGGTATCCATAAGCGTTAAAATATCCGCTCAATACATTTAGTATTGTTTGCGCCTCAACATTTTTCATTGGGACCGCCTCCAAATATCTAGATGCAGCGTCCATAATAGTTAAAATAAAAGAATTTTTTTTAAACGTGGTATGAAGTTTGCCAACTACATCGGTATATATCACCGATCCATGTTCATAATCTTTTACTATTTTCTGGATAGGTACTTTAATATTTTGGTGTTGTTTATTTTGATTGCAAGGTATACAACTCGCACAATAGTTTTTTATATCCCGATACATTCCGTACCAGAAGAATCTTTTTTTTATTAAATCGTACGTTTTTGGGAGCCCGAAATGTGATTTGTGAGCTTCGCTAATAATCTCAAATATCATTTTATTCGGCGCGATCATGAGTTGCCTATCTTTATGCGGTTGCTTTAAAATAAGAATATTGTTTTCATTTAATGCGAATTTTTTAGTTACTCTATTTTCTTTGTTGCTTTGAATCTTTTTAATAATGAGGCTTAATTTACTATCTTTTAGTTGCTCTTCTTTAACATTTTCATCTACAAGATTTAAATTGACTTTAAATAAGTCATTTCTTAATTTAGTTTGAGCCTCGTTATTATTAACATACCTTGACAAATAGTCACTAGGATTAGATTCTCCTTTAATGTGCTGAATCTCAAAATCAAAATCATTTAATCTCATTATCCATCTGGCAACAATATCACTTTGATTTTCCAATTTAAGGTGATACGTAAGCGCTTTTGAGTCCGTTAGGATCGTAAATTTTCTTCCTAATAAAATGTGCTCAAAATGCTTTACCGCGTCATGTATAGCTAACAGCTCATATTTCATACTTGGATAGCACTTTTCTGAATCTTTTAGTTTTCTCGCAAAAAATTCTATAGGTATAAAATCTTCGCCTTCCTTTTGCGCTAAAGTCGCGGAAATTGCAATTTTCGAAGCATCCGTAATTAAAAAGAATTCTTTATTAAAATCGGGAGGTCTTAATGTCGGATTCTGAATGATAGCATTTTGAATGGCAATGAATGCCGATTCTGCTTCCTCACTCCAATGGAATTTAACCTTCTCCTTAGTAAGTTCTATTAAGGGGTTCACTATCTCCGAATACTTATGTATTAGTGATCGGAAATAATTCGCCAGTCCTAACAGCGATTTTACTCCTTTTTTATTTTTGGGACGGACTAAATTTTGAATTTTTTTTATATTTTTGTTTGATGGCGCAATTTTGGTCAATTTTGAAACCAAGAAAATTAATTTCGTTTTGACAAATTTGCATCTTACTCGGCTCAATCGTCAAGTTGTGACGTATCAGGGTTTGCAGTACCTCTTCTAAAAGGGAGGTCATTCGCTCTTGAGAATGGGTTGCTAAAATAACGTCATCAACAAAATATCCAATTTCCTCTTTATTAAAATCGCCTAATACTGTATCGATTAATTCAGAAAACGTATTTGAACTTAATTTTAATCCGAATGGCAAGCGAAGGGGCAAATACTTACCGTGTTCGGTAATAAATGCCAATTTTTCCGTATCTTCGCGCCTCAGGGCTATCTGAAAGAAAGCGCTATGTAGGTCTAATACACTGTAATATTTTTTTCCGCTGAGCCTTTGTAAAATTTCCTTAATGTCCGGAATCGGATAAGGATAACCCTCTAATATTTCGTTAAGCAGTCTGTAATCAATAGCTAAACGAAGCTTCTGATTGAGCTTTTCCGAAGTTGCCTTTTTTACAAACAACACTGGGAATGCATAATCAGAGTCCGTTTTCTCGATAATGTTTGCTTCCAATAATCTCTTTATTTCCTCTTTAGCGAATTCGCGAACCGCATGACATGTTTTATATGGCTTTTCTTGGATTGGAAAATTATGTTGTAACTTTATACGCGGTTTGACTAATTCCGACCGTCCTAAAGTTTTGTACGACTTGGAGAATGCATGAGCGTTCTGCATTAAAATACCTTCGAACTTCTTTTTTACCTGTTCCGGTAAATGATCGATTTTAAAGTGCTCGACTTTTAATTCGGCCTCTCTAAGTTTATGAATTTCCTCTATAGTCATATTATTTATTTGATGCTTAGTGCTCCCTTCAATATCATTCTCGTTATCATCTGTTTTTATCTCAAATTCAGTAATTAAATTACCCATACGAGTATTCGGTCGCAAAATATTTTTTTTTCTGAATTATTTTTCACTATAATGTAGAATTTCTTATCACTTAAAACCTGATGTACTGAAGTTGCGCACTCTAAACCCTTTTTTAAGTTTTCTGGCTCAAATAGAAAATTTGTCCCGGATTCTAAGTCATTGCAAAAAAACAATTTAACCATTTTTTCTCGCCCCGGTAATAAAAATGTGCTATTCACAGTTCTTGCTGTTATACCCAGTTGCTTTTTCTCATTACTAGTCTGTACATCCTCTTTTTGTATATTATTTACGTTTATTTGTTGAATTACTGTAATGTCCTCTTTATTGTTTAACTTTACTTCAGTGTTTTTGAATTTTAAACTTTTATTTTGTAAATTTATGATCATCTGGTTGTTTTTCAAATAATCAAACCCCATAAGCATTTTATAATTACCGTTAAAATTTTTATTGGTGACGTAGAATGTCCCTGAAGTAAACGTATTGTTTATTTTGAATGACAACTTCACGCAGCTTTTGAAAGGTATAGAATTACCGTTAAAAGATTGTATACGAATCTGATTACCAAAATATTTAATTTTAATGTTTTTACTTTTTAATTCCTCAAATAAATCTGGCGATAAAAGTGACACAGCTCCGCCAGAGTCCAATAACGATGCTATTTTAATACCCTCTATATCAAAATAAATAATTGGGAGGTTGCATTCGCCTTCCTCTGTCACACTAGCAATCATGTGGGTTTCTTGGGATCTGTTCGCAACCCCTATATTTTCACTCTTACCTACTACAGATCCCCTTTCCCGTTTCCCGAACTATGAAACTTGTTATTTTTGCCCCCTGCTTTTTTATTTTGATCTTTTTTATAGCTATAATTTTGCTGGTTTTGGTCTTGTTGACCGTTGGCAATATTCGCCTGATTGAATGATGTAAAAGGAGGATTTGAATAAGGCATTGGAGTATAATTAGTATGAGCAGGAAAAGCAAAATTAGAAGTCTGGAAATATTGAGGTTGAAAGGAATTGGGATATGCACCCTGGGCATTTTGGTATCGTGGCCGCGCGGGAGGGGGTACCGTAGGACTCCAACTAGCTAAAGTTCCGAAACCCTGTGGGCTATTTGTGCCCTCCACCATGGAAGTAGGGCCCCATTGACAATTTTGCATTTGCGGATAATTATAAGTTGCATTAGGCCATTTATATGCATTTCTATGCCTACGCGCTCTACGACATTGATTTGTATAATGGTTCGAAAGATTACAAATATCGCAATGTTTTTTATTTTCGATATCATTGTTTGATTTCACATTTCCCGCTTTTAATTTTAATTCTTCGAAATCCCGCTTTAATTGTTCATATTTTTCATTTTGTATTTGATTGGCCTTGAGTAGTGAATTGCATAGCTCATCTTTGCTACTTGCGGCAATACTGTTAATTTCTTCGAAATTAGTAGCATTGAAAGCTGTTTCAATATTCCGTGCAATTTCTACAGCCTCAGAAAATTTTGATACGGCCCTTTTTCTAACCTCGAGAGCTATGTCAGATCTAATTGCATTAATGAATTTGTTCAATTTCATGAGTTCAAACATATTTTTCGCATCAGGTTTATTTGCGAATCCTGAAGTTTCCAAAAATTTCGATGCATTTAAATTGAATCGCAGTATAAAATCGTTCATCTTTTCATCGGGATTCTATGTAAGTTTCGCAAATAATTCGTGCGCATCATTAAATGTTATCTTTGTACCAAAAATTTCTATTAATTTTTTTTTTAAGTTTTCATAGTTAGTTTCAGAAATTATCTCAGTATCCGCTTGCATACGCTCGCGTGCTGTACCCGTTATTTTTGATTTTAGGATAATTAACTTTACCGGCTCTGACAATTTTGTCTGGTCCGCCGCTTCCTGAAATAATTGTATGAATAATTTAATGTTGTTTTCCTTTTTACCATCAAATTTGGTAATACACTTAGAATATTATCAACACTGGCCATATTTTCACAAATAGAAGAGTCGCTATCTAAGTCAAAATTATCTAATTTTCGCTGTTGTAAGCGCGTTCTAGCTTCTAAAATAAATTTACTAAATTTATCTGAAGATTTACGTTTATATTTGCCTTTGTTTCCCATACACAGGGATACCCTATACACAATAATTTCTAATACCTCAGTTTAAAAAAAACAATACACCTATATATTCACTATTAAACCCACAATAATAAAATAGCAACAATAATACTAACACTAATAATAATGACAATAATAACACTGTTATGCAAGTTTTTTAGTATATATTCACAAATTTATATATATTTTTACTTATTTTTCACCACAATTACCATATCATATCTCAGCCATTCATGTAATCTAAATACCTATTTTTTATTTATTTATTTTGAGTGTGCATGTCTGTATCGTTGAACCAAGTATTGATCAAATTGAATGTTTACAGTCAGAAGTGCGATTTGAGGAAGTACAAGAATGGAAAGTAAAGATGGAAAAAAAATATATTTAATTTATTTGCATCGAGCGAAATATATAAATATGCAATTACACATAAAAGAAAGAAAATTTAATATTTAATATTATACATTAACAATTAAAATTTAAAAATTTCTCACTAAAATATATAGAGCACAAAAGAAGAAATTACCCATTTTATGTAACCTAAACAAAAAAATTTTTTTAAACAATAATTAGATTCGACACTTTAAAGTACAGAACAGTTAGAATTCTATAAGCAATAAAGGCCTGGCTGGCACCATTAATAAGAGGGGGCAATGCTGGGAAGTTCTAGGCAAGTATAATACTTTTACCCGGTTACAGCCCTAAAGAGCATCCCAAAACACAGCGGTGGAGTCAAACAGGTAAAGCTCCCCCTTCCTATCCTGATTTTATCGATTTGCAGGTAAACAATTAATATTTAGGATCATATAAGTTCCTAGTTGAGAGGGAAAAGTAATTCGGTAAAATTGCATAATATAAGAATACAATCATTAATTACTCTAAATGATAAATTAAATCAAACCAAAGCGCTGTGTAAATTTTTGACGAACTCTCAACTTTTTGGAAAAGACTGCACTAGACTTTAAGGTTCTCAAAATCTAGAAGGTTAAATTTATAACTGCAGCTTGACACCTGCATCTCGATGAGGAATGTAAATAAATACATACCTCTCTAACTCGATGCAAAAACTAATAAATCACACTAGATAGACATAAATAATGAGGAGAAAGTTATTTTACATTTACAGTTATTTTATTTACAATATATACATGCATTAATGAAAAACAGATTATCGACATAGCAAAGGCTAAAAGCATTAAATTTTGGTGGAATTCTTTTACTAAGCATATTAGAATAATAGAATTAACTCCTGACTGTAAACAGGCCCTATCGTATTATTTAACAATACTTATTTTGCACATACAAAAACAATATATAGAGGCTACCTGTGATCCATCGCTTACTGGCATTGTCGTCAGGTCTTTCAAAGTCCATCCTTCGGAGCGTGCACATGGCTCTGTCTGAGAATTATATAGATATTATTATGGTTCTACTACCGTGGAATCATTCCACAAATTTTATCGTAAAGATATATATTATTTTATTGTCTACCACGACAAATTTTACAGACTTAACTCGCAAGCCTATTATCTGGCCAACTGGACATCATTATTTTTTTTAGTTGCCCGGCTCTCCTTCTAGACACATCTCTTGTCAGCTCCTCTGAGTAGAATAATCTCTCCAATCTTTTTTTTTTTTTTTTTTTTTTCTTTTTTTAAGGTGGAATGGTACAGGGGGCCGTATGGACCGCCCTCCTTTTACGCTATCCGTCATTGGATCACGGCAGGTCTTGGGTCTCGCCCACCATTGCAAATTATTGGCTATTTCTGTATAATGCACATTGCTAAGGATTGGGTAGGGATTCCCCATCTCTTAGCCCCGTGTGCCCCCCACTCCTGTAGTAAAGGCTGATATTTATGACTGACCTAAATTGTCCTCAATAAATAATTGTTTGTCGTAAACGTCATCTTATTGTACAGTAAGTCTTATTTGCATCCCTGCAATAAATTCGGGTCGTAAATCCGTCCACTTGGGTGGTCTAGGACACTGCAACTCTCATATGTGGGCACTGTAATACACATACATTTATACATAATACATAAAAACAATATTTAATTAATGTACATTATTTTTTTTATCATTAAAGTTTGCATTTTTTTTGCCAAAGCTTGATATGCTGTGCAAACGCACCAGCACCTTATTTAATGACGGGTAAAATGATACCATTATAAAGCCAATTACACTATTTTATAAAACTGGTGGGAATTAAAAAATCTGAATAAAAGACACAAGCCCGTGAATATCACGGGAGCGAGAATTAAGGGGTTAAAAGTTTAAAAATTGCAGGTAAATTTCTCTTTACTAATGCAGCGAAATTTCTGCCAATAAATAAGGCAATTTTTTTATTTCTAAAATAATAGTGACAAAGTAATTATTAAATTAATGCCCAGAGTATACTCGTGGTTTTCAGCGAATGGGTTAAATGATACAGGAGACAAATTTAGATTTCAATTTAAGCTTTTTGTACTGCATTACAACCTCGGTATGTCAAGTAACTGCCAATCATCCCCAACTCAGAAGACGCTTTAGGCTCCACCAGTAACTGAGAGGTTCTGCTCTCGAAGCTGGTAGACGGGAGGTGCTGGGTTCGAACCCAATCGCGCCGGTCGGCCTAATCTTTTGGAGTTTTCGTGGTTTTCTTCGAACCTTCGAGTATCCATGCGTAAATACGGGTTAGGTTCCCTTAGAAATACCCCCCACGAAGGGCACTTCCGCCTCGGGGCTATAACCCTCAAGTAGATAACTGGCCGTCAAAAATCAACACAACCCAACCCAGAAGATGCTTTAATATTTTTACATACATCACGCCATACATGAAAGCGTGGTATCGTGAAAACACAAGAGTTAAGAGACGAAACGCACGGGTGACAGTTTTCACAATTTTACATTTAAAAGATTCTATATAATATTTTTGGTATAAATAATAAATTTTAGAAGTTTTTTTTTTTTTTTAATTATTTTCCTTTCCGGCGCGGTGTAATTCTGTTTATAAACTGATGAAATAATGTACTGACACCAGAATTTATAACCGATAGAAAATAGAAACTTGCTTATTTTCCCGTGCATTATAAAAGGAAAATTTTAATTAAACATTATTGGTGCCGTTTGTCAGTTTTGGAAATAAAATTAGGTGTCCTTTTTTAAGGACACCGCCATCGAAAGGGCTGACGGTCGCATTAAATTACTGTCCAAAAATTCAAATTGCTTATTGGCATCACTTTTTTGGAAAAGAAATATTCACCTTATGTAATGACAGACAAAATGATGCCATTAACTTCCGGCACCCAGAGCGGATCCAAATCACACTTTCTCCGGCCATTAGGCCTAGACTACCCTTCTTCCCTTTTAATGCTTACAATTTCACTTTCTACTGAATTTTCTACTTTCTATTATAAAATTAAAAAAAAATTTATAAAAAATTTAAAAAATATTTGAAAAAACTTACAAAAAATTTTAATTTTTTTTAGAAAATACAAAAATATATCTTGTTGTTGTAATGCTATACTTAATCTTTATCTAGACTCTTCCATCCTTATTTTTTTACTTTTTGTTTGAGCTCTTTTCCCAAGTATTCCCAGTTAGATTTTTTTCTTTTTATGCCCTCACTGCTACCAGCTATGAATTTTGCTATCCCATTTAACCTGCACAATCTTATGTGACGGGGATGTGGGGCAAGTGGCCCCGGGTTCCTCACCCAAGTCATCTTCGAGCCGCATCATGCCATGATAAACCCAATCGCACTATTTTAGAAAATTGGTGGGAATTAAAAAATCTGAATAAAAGGCACAGACCGTGAATACCACGGGAGCGAGAGGTAAGGGGTTAAAATTTAAAAAATTGCAGAAAAAGTTATATTTAATCGCCATGTGCATATCACGCTTAATCCTTTAGCGGGCGGTGTCCACAAAAAAGGACGCCTAATTTGAATTTCAAAACTGACCAACGGCACCAAGAATATTTAATTAAAATTTCCCTTTTACGGGAAATTAAGCAAGATTTAGCTTTCTAATAAATTTGTTTGTAAATTCTAGTGTCAGGTCATAATTTCACCCTTTTGCAAAAAGACTACTCCGCGCCGGAAGGGTTAATGGAAGCTTTGGTCAGATATTGACAACATCAAGATGACAGCAGCGTTTAACTCTTTCAGGGGCAAAGCATTTTCAATGCTAAAGAGTTGAAATAAATGATTGGCACCGGAATTTACCAACAAATTTATTTGGAAATAAGAAGAAGGCTATATTTCACACACATATTAAATGGAAAATATCTTACAAAAATTCTGGTGCTATTGTGGGGTTTGGAAATTAAAATTAAGTGGTTTCATAAACATACCACCGCCCCTGAAAGGGCTAAAATTCATTTAATAGACCATAGCTTTAGATGAATTATGAAATTTCATTACATCCTTTTCATATTTTCCTACTTTATTTTTCTTTTCGCATCAAATTTTTATATGAAAAAATGCTCATCATTTTTCTTTCTTTTGGCAAAATATATTTATAAACTAAAAATGGAGTTAAAAATAAAGTAAAAACATACATGCAAATAAATATGATCATTCAAAAAAAGAGAAAGTGCTAAAGAATTTTGTTGCGCATTTCTTTACTAATAAGGTGACAGGTAACAAAAAAAAAAAAAAAAAAAAAAATTAATTAATAAATCATCTGCTGTATCATATTCTGATACAGATTTCAAATAAATTGTACGTAAAAATACATATTTTTCCCATTTTTACTTTTTAAAAATTGAAATTGTTCGATTACATATATGTTAAATTTGTGTTTCTATTATATTATATTCTTTTATTTCTTTATTGACGAAGTTTTAATTTTGTTATAAAAAATTAGCGGGATACAAAGGCTGAACTACATTTATATTGCTTTAAATACAAATGGGTAATTTCGTAAAGGAGCCCGCACGCTTCATGCTTGAAAATTATTTTTAGAGTCATAATAAATCAGTCAATTAAGATGCAGTTTTCAAACAAATTGCATTTAAAAGTAGACTTATTTTCCTATCTGACGATGCAAAATCTGAAAATGTGGGATATTTAGAAATAAGAAAAAATTGCAGTAGCAAACCGAAATTTCATCATTAAGTGTTGCCATTCGGAAAACAAAGTCAGCGTTACTCACAGATATGTTTGTCCTTTATACGTTTGCCCTTTATATATATATATGTATATACAGGGTGTCCGAAAAGTCTGGAAACGGTCGAATAACTCAAGAAATACAAAGCAGATTGAAAAACGAAAATATACGTATTAAATATTTTTTTTAAAGCTATTCAGTGATACCAAATTTGACCCCCGCAACCAACCCCCCGGTTGTCTGAGGGGGTCCAACTTTGAAATCTTGAGTGATAACCCCCATTTTTTATGGCAGATTCGGATTCTACGGACAAAAATACGTAACTTTTGTATTTGACATTTTTTTTCGGATCCTCGTTGGTCACGGTGTAATCGAGCAAATAAAACAGACACATATTTTGGTTTTCCCAACCAGGTTTTGACATCACGAAATCTGATTGGCCAGAACTTTTTATGTCAAAGTTGCCGTCTTTTGCGGAAATAGTGTTATTCCAAAACCATCAGTGGAGATTGTTTTCATGGCGCATTATATGCTTTTTCCATAAAAATTAATAGAAATATATTAAATTAGTTTTCTATTGCATTTCTTTTGATCCAGTCGATCATTTTTAAATAATAAACTACGTATTTTGATATTTTAACGAGTAAATAAGCACCTCCCCTCCCGAACAGAAAAGTGAAAGTCTTCATTATTTGGGGGCGGAGTGTGTTGATATTCTGTGTTTCGATGTCTTCTGCTGTTACAAAAGTCGTTTGGGAAAATCAATTCGTACCGGAAAATCCTACCCGATAACTAATAGACATTAGATATTGGAATCGATGTCTAAATAATTAAATGTTAGTATTTTCCTGTACCAATTGATTTTCCCAAACGGGCACGACTTTCCGAACGACCCAATAATTTTAAACAATTGAAAAATTTTGATCTTTTAAACTTTTGAATTTTAAATATAATCTAATTCTTTAACACCTTGGGGACGAGCGACACGTATACGTGCCGCATGAAGCGCTCAGAAACCTTGTTTTTCCTCACCAGTAAAATTTTACTGTAAAATTTCCCTTGTTCAATCAGCGCATTTTCTCTATTCAAGAAGACACAAATTTCTGTTTTTTAAAATACGGTGACAAAAGATTAAAAATTTCGTAAAAGACTCCCGTCCCGAAGGGGTTAAGCACTGTTGATTATTTCCTGGGGGAGAAGACGTTTTAATTTTCATGAGGAAAGGATAATGTAGAAAATTGTTTAATTATGTATTAATTATTACACTAATATAACAAATGTGAAAAAATATATAAACAAAAACGTTATTTGCAGGACAAATTAAAACAAATCAGTTTTTTTTCTATATGTTTTTTAAGTTCGAGAATAGACATTTATTCATATATTTCATTCAGTTAGATCGACGTTTAATGTTAAAGTTTTGTAACAAATAAGATAACCCTTTTACGGGCAGTGTCCTTAAAAAAGGACACCTAATTTTTATTTTACTGGCACCCAGAATATTTAATTAAAATTTTCCATTTATAACGTACTTGAAAATAGTTAAAATAGTTTAATAAAAGTTAAATAATAATAATAATAATAATAATTTAATAATAATAATAAATAATAATAACAGTTTAATAAAAGTTAAATAAAGTTTGTATTTTCCAATAAACTCGCTTATACATCCTGATGTCACCCTATCATTTCATTTCACCAGTTTATAAACAGAATTACTGCGCGCCGGTAAGAGTTAACCCAAAAGAACATTAAAAAAAATTAAACAATATGATAATTTAAATACTCTAAAAACTTAGGTTCCCTGCAAATTAAATCGAAAAAAATCTTAAACTTTTGAAAATGTTTTTTTTTTTTTTTTTTTACATGTGCTTTATTATTTTATACACACTCATCATAAGCATAATACAAAATCTATAATATAAATATTTGCAAAACTTAAAAATGAAAAAAGTTAAAAACTTATGTAGATTTCTTTTTAACGGATCCTTATTTTTTAATGGGTTTTATGTATCACATTGTTTGAATTTTTTAAATTGTTTAATTGGTTTAACTTTGTTGTTAAAAAAAATTAACATTGAACGTAGAACAAACTGAATGAAATATATTAATAAATGCCCCTTCCGTCTTAAAAAATGTAAAAAATAAACTGATCTGTTTATAATTTGTTCTGCCAATTATGTTTTAGATTATATTTTTTGTCACATAAGTTATTTTATTGTAATAATAAATAAACAATTTTCTACATTACCCTTCTGTTATGAAAATTAAAACGTCGTCTACCCCAGCAAATAACTTAACCCTTTCGAGACCGCATTGCGTACACAAATTTTATTTGGAATACATCGTGTTTTTTCAACTGTCCGCTTTACTTGTGAAATACCTAAAAATCCTTTAAATAAAAAAAGTCAAATATTATTATTCATTTATTAATGGCGACCAAAACAAATTCCACATGCACCTTTTGACGATGAATATATGTGCCTCACAAATCCCGACTGAGTTAAAGAGTTAACTTATTTTTTAATTTAAAAAGTTTCAAATATCGAAACTTATGTCAGAAATTCCAGTAGCCGAAATCTTGAAATTTTTCTTGGCGTGAAAACCCCTTTTCCGCCAAGTAGTAAATGTCGCCAAGCACCGATTTATACTCATGTTAGGCTTAACGAAAATAAAATGTAAATAATAAACGAAACTCGTTAAAGTGGCAATCACTAAACGTCGTATGAGCGCTACGCTGTCAATAACCGAAAAAAAAAATCACTGGATACAGCAGTTCTCGCTGTGTAGAAATCTCAAAATTCAGCAGTTCTCACTGTATAGTAATCTCAAAATATACAAAACACTTAAGGCAACAAAATATAAATAAAATTATCAACATACTTTAACAGACATCTGCTTTCTTGAAAGCTCAAGCACGAAATAACTGCTAGTGTCACCGTCATTTTCCAAAACAGGCTTATGAATACGCACTGTAAACAAACCTCCTTTATTCGTCAAAATTTCCTCATATTTCTTAATTACTTCAGCAAGAGCGTTCAAACGGACTACAAAACCCATATTCAATCAAATACATCGAATTTTATTCAAGTTTTAATAAAACGTTCTACACCAGAATTTTTATTTAAAACTATTTAACTGATTTATTTACCTTATTTTTGTCTGGTTTATATACTTAGTTTATTTTAAAGAAATTTCTGGTTTGAATGAATATTTTGTATGTACCTGTCGGGTCCAATGGACCCGTCTGGTAGACGGAGGGTTAACAGAAACATACAAAACGGTTTCACAAGCAAAAACGGCCTTCTCGCACACTTTTTTTAAACGCCATACTTGTAAAATACCGAAAAAGGTTCGAATTGAAAAGTACAAATGTTACCCTAACTTGTTTATACCGGTAAAAAAAAACGATGCATGTATCTTACGGTGCGTGTGCATCAATAGACCTGATCAGATCTATGGACCTCTTCGAAGGGGTTAAACTTATAGTGA
Organism: Maratus speciosus; assembly: GCA_963932465.1. Classification (NCBI taxonomy): domain Eukaryota; kingdom Metazoa; phylum Arthropoda; class Arachnida; order Araneae; family Salticidae; genus Maratus; species Maratus speciosus. Next base: position 257,796,215 of record OZ010798.1, on the reverse strand, counting down.
AATAGATAATGTGGCATGAAAAGGTTACTATTTTGCAGTAAGTTTGCAGCATTTTTGATTACTTGTTTGCAGTTAATTTGCAATAAATTTGATACACCATGATTTTAACTTGCACGACAAGTTAGTTAGCTGCAAGTTCAAAGTGTGGTGACTTCGGCGTTTGTGTTATCTTGCTGCAGTTTTGTTATGAACTTTCAGTCTTGTCATGCTGAGCTTGCTGAAACTTTGCAGGTTTTCAAAGCAAGAATTCTGCAACTTTTCTGCAAACTAAAAATGCTGTGTGTGGAGAGTGTTTCTTTAGCAGAATTCAAGAATTCGAGGGATAACCACCTCTGCTGTTAACCACTTTTAGTGGAATTTCCCTATCGGAGACTAGATACTTTTAAATTTTTACTGTTTGAAGTACTCATGACGTAAAACTTTTTCACGTATAGTTTCAGGGGAAGTTTTTAAGAAATATCCGACTAATTTGGCTTCAAATTTATATTTTTCATATCAAATTTATATTTATATATTTCGTTTTCTGACTCTATCATATTTTAATTTTCGCTGCCAGTAGGGATTTTTTTCGCAACGGCTTTATGGTGTTGGTTATAATTGCGGCTTTTTTTTTTTTTTTTTTTTTTTTTTTTTTTTTTCCTTAGGGTAAAAATCTCAAAAGGGCCCAAAAATTAGAAGCTACCGTCAGAAATTTACTGCTATTTATTACAAGTTTAATTGCATTCAACATATTGGTTGCAATGCCGTCGTTTAATTTTGAAACAAAAATGATTTTTTTCACTATCACTAATTTTGTAATTAGTGTCATTAACAAGAATTTCACTAGTACAGTGTAAATCCGTATTACATATACGTATTAAAGAAGTATTAAAAAACAATAAGGGAACTCTTAACCTTTTCGGGCACAAAACAATTATGTTCGTAAAATGGTGATATGATTGATTGACAACGGAATTTACGAACGACTTTTTTTAGAAATTAAAAACTCGTTACTTTAAACATTCATTGTAAACAGCAAAGTTTTATTAAAATATTCTTGGTGTCATTTGTAAGTTTGGAATTAAAGTTAGGTGGCTCCATCGTGGGACCACTGCGCCGGAAAGGGTTAAGCAAAGCAAGATAATACAAGCGACTCATCTTACCATTCCCAGATTCTGAAGACGCACACCAATATTAGGCATCATCAATCAGCAATGGATCGATCAGACAGGTGTCACAATTGTCAGTATGGCCTCCATTTTACTCAGAAATTTAAAATTCAAACCGGAATTTCCAAACGAAGAACTTTTACCTTAGGTAATCATGAAATATCTGTCATTCAATAAAGAAAAGGTTACCATTCTTAATTTCTGGTGTGAATTATGAATTTTTAATTGAAAATGGTGGCCAAGTTGGCAATCCTGACAGGTTCTAACGCACACGCTAATCAAATTTCTGTTTATCAAACAAAGCAAAAATTACTATTTAAATTTTCTGGTATTAATTCGAAGTATTTTACTAAAAGTTCCTCTAAATTGGAAAGAGCCTAACACTATTATGTGATTCTGATTCATCTTTGAATAACCTATCACATCACTCCCAGAAATATGTATGCGTGGTAGCTAATGACGCTGTATATTCTACAAAAACATGAGACAGGCCATATGTTGTATAACATTATAATGTAAAGCATTGTTTAGTTTATTTAAAAAAAATATAAACTCTTCAAGGTTCATTTTTATAATATTTCTAATTACAGAACATTTTGCTTCCTTTATATCTTTTGCCTGAAAATATTTTATAGCATTTTGTATGTTATCTCGTCTGTTGCAGCCCTCGAGATAAAATAAAAAAATCACTCGAAATAAAATATATTACCCTCCTTTGTACTTTGTAAGACAAATAAAACAGAAGCAGTCAACCAACTAACTTAGAGAACTCTATGCCAAGGTACATACGCTATCTGGAAGTTCCCAGGAATTCGACACTGATTTTCTTTTAAATTAATAGTTAAATAGTCGCTACGTTTAATCTTATAATTTGTAATTTAAAATAATGCAAAAAATTCCTCATTATGCTACATGAGATTTTACACTTCCATTTAAGAAAAGGTTAGATATTATTTACACATGCAGTGTCATACACACATCAAACACATTGTATTGTTAATAAAAAAACTGAAAATACTCAAATAGTAACTGGTAAAAAATAAGCAATTGTATAACACGATACTGCATTTACGTATATGAATTCATATGCAGTTGCACTATGTTTCTGCGTTTATTCGTTTTCAATATAATTCTTATGTTATCGCTAACATTATTTGTTCATCCTAATTATTGAAAAGTTTTATGATTGAGTAAAATTTCTCTTTAATAAAATCTTTCATCTTTTCATTCAAAACATCTATTAATTTTATTTTTCATTTATATATCTATTATATCTCATAAAAACAACTTAGTATATTCCTTTGAAAGATTAAATCTACCCTATATATATAAAATCCTAATGAAACGAATTTATGAAACTATTCTTTGAAACGACTGATTAAACAACTGATTATGTTTCACGGCGATTTCTCCTAAAATATAGAATACTTTGCTATGAAATTAACACCAAAAATCCGTATTGATCTCAAAACTGGTATTAGAATTTTTAAATTCGAATTAGTTTTCGAAATATTAATTTTTTTCTAATTTTAAATACATTTTTCTAATGATGGCAACTCAAATTTTAATCAGAACAGATATTTTTTTTCGTATTTCAGAAAATGTTATCTTAGCAGCGGGAAACTTCTCTTACTCTCCGATAGCTTATCAGTGATCTCAGCCCTTGAAGCAGTGGACCACAAATCTCCAAAAGTAATCCTCTTTCTACATGACGCTATAGTCCGGACAAGCTCATATCTTGAAGCTATCGAAGTTAGTTGGGTACCCGGATATAGCGGAATTCAGTGCAAAGAACTGGCAGATGAACATGCTCGCCACCTAAAGAACCCAGCGGGATTTATCAGGCTAATCTCACCTGAAGATATCATAGCCTATCTCAGAAAGTGATACAAAGAGAGAATCACCGAAGATTGGTTGGCAAGTGGATACATCGCAGACTTTCCCCATCTCACAAAGAGGAGTTGGAACTACAGGAATTTGAAGCTCTCCCTAGCTACTAGCTAGGCTACAGACCCGCTCGTTGCCTACCATGGCACAACTTCAGCATTGTTGCCTATGGAATTCACCCCTCTGCTCAAAGCGTCAAGTCCCGGAAACCACCGATCATTATCTTCTAGAATGCCGAAAGTTTCGCACAGAGCGAGCCGAACTCTATCAGCGATTAGGCAGCAATGGGCAGCGATATCAGCGATGGGCAAATCTACCTCCAAGCATCTTGTTTCCTTTCTACTGAGAACCAACAGATACTGATGTAAGGGGAGTTCTTCCTGGAATTTAATCCCAATAAAAGCAAATTCTCATCTGTGAATGTAAAGTCAACTGAAAGAACTGTTTATAGAGAACTGTATTAGCAATTTTGGATCATTAGAAGTACAAAGCCGCAAGTGAAGCGAGGCTAAAAACCTCATAATCGAGCGTAGGCTCCGATAATAAATAAATAAATAAAGGTTATTTTAAACTAATTTGGCGATTAGTTTGGCCCCCCTTAAATATATGTTAAGAAATGTATCATGCTACTTTTATTCATAATTCAATATACTTGAACAATCTTCCGCCAAATCGAAAGATTCTGATTGGCGCAAAAATGGCATTAATTTGATTGACATGGTAACCCGGCTATTGTTGTTTATTTAATAATAAATGTTTATTTACTTTTATTTCTTTTTAAAAATTATATAAATTATTTTGTTCTATAGTTATAAAGTAATTTTTTATTATTTCCATTTGAAAATAATAGAAAATAATTAAAAAATACGGTACTACTTATTACGTCGACCAATTTCGCCAAATTACACAAATTGGCAATTTTTTTTTAACTCTTTCAATACCAAAGCGCCTCAAACGCCCGGTCATTCAGATTACCGAAACCGCCCGAAAACGCCTGGACAATTTCTACCCCTCTTTTCTCCCTAGAGCTCCTGTCAAGACGCGCGTTGTGGTATTGTGTTTACAGGATTATCTTCTCTTTGTTAACTTGATTTCAGGAAAGGTATCTTTTTAGGTGCCAGATAAGGAAAAATGAAGTGTGTTTATGCTCTTTAAAAGGTATTTCGGCTTGAGTGTTTTATTGAAATGAAATTTCAGTTTTTTTCGGTAGATTTCGTAAGAAATATTACCTTTTACATTCGTCTCTATGTTGAAATTTCTGAAAAATATTTGCAGATCTACGCCGATCATGAACCTTAGAATTCAAAATCACGCCACTTCAAAACATTATCTATTTTTTTTAAATATATATTTTCTAAAAATATCACTTTTTTATGGACACAATAACTTTCATAATCCTGCAGAAATCTCTTCCAAACTGATACATAAAAACAAGAAGTAGAAAATCTCGGTCAAGTTCGTTAATGGGCAAAATCGGACCATAGGGGTGGAAATAGAGAGAGGTTTTTTGTGAAAATAGAAAAGAAAACTCATAACTTATAATTATTATAGATATCAAACCAGTTTAAAGCTATTATAACTTTTAGGTAAAGGGCCAAAAAATTATGTATAACAGATTTTTGATATCATAAAAAATGGGCTCAACGGGCGAAGGGTTTTACGAAGAAGAAAATTCATAACTTCGTTAGTTCACAGTATGTAAAATCCACTTCATTTTATTACTATAAATCTTCTTAATATTATCTACAACTTTTAAATTGGCAAGTTTTTAATAGGAACACCTCTTACAGCAAGGGGAAAAAAAGGAGGGTTAAGAAAAAAAAAATTCATGGCTTCGTCAATTAAGAAGATATCAAATTCTCTTAAATTTATTAGAAACCTTCTTAATATTATCTACAATTTTTATATTGACAAGTTTTCCATAGGACCAATTCTTGCAGAAAAAAAGCAGTTCAAGAAAAAATTACCGTATTAACATGATTCTAATGAAACCAGCGCTTACAGAAAAATGAAATTAAAGCTCGTGAAAAGCGGTAGATAAAATTGTTAAACTGGGTTTATCTCTATTCTTGATTTAGTTTTTGTAGGTGAAATTTGCCTTCGAAATCTACATGTGCCTTTAGGCCAAGCCGGCAGGGATTTTTCTATTTGTATATTATGAATAACTAAAGAAAAGAAAAGAATCTGAAAAACTTATTATTATTATTTTTTTAATATATAGATGTTGGATTATTCTTTTATTTTTTTAAAGCTTTTAACTAGAGTATATATATGTATTTTTCCTTTATATGGAAATTGCACATAAAAGAGAAAGATATTACCTTTCGGCTTTTTTAAACTTCAAATTGTAGATCTTTTGCATTTTTCAACAATTTATTGAATTTTATTTCCTCTTTTGAATTTGTTCTCCATTGTGGTGTATGCTTTTATGCTATAATTTTGAAAAAATAAATGTATACTATTGAATTAAAACAAAAAATATTTTTTTCTGAATTAATAATAGTACCAAAAAGCTATGAGTAGAACTGATATTTTCTAAGAAATATTAAAATTCTCCCTTTTGCAGATTTCATTTACGTGCCGAAGGGATAAGTCGGGACGAGGTTAAGCGAGATTTTTTGAAAATTGCGGTTTTCTGAAGGAATATCAAAAGTACTTTCGATATTATTAATGGTGCCTTTAGTCCTGATTTAATTCATATCGAAGATATAATTATGTGAGGAAAGAAAAAGTATGTATTGCAAAAAGAAAACCTACTTTAATTGATGTTTTCTGTGTTACATAAAAAAGAAAAATCTAATAAACAGTGAAATCGGTTCTTCTCATGTAATTTCTGAAACATGGATGCGAATTTTATTTGCTTTTACTTATAATATCGAATTTTAAATTCGTAAAGAATTGCTATCTTCCTTTCTCCTTTAAATTGAAATAGTAACAGAGAAACGGCGCACGGGGGGGGGGGGGGGGATATTCCGGAATTTTGAAGTTCCCGTATTTCCATAGGCGAGATTTTCGAGATTACACAGCAGACACGCACAAGAGAAAAAATGCTATTTATTTCTTAAGGGGATTCTCAAATCTAAAAGAACAACATTCTGACATAAGTTTTAATTTAATTTTGTTCGAAAATGCATGAAACTAGCTGGTGTTGTTGCTCAGTAACTATGTCATCGAGCTGTTTTTTCCATTTTTTTGCAAACGCAATAGATCTTTCAGAAAATAGTGTCAAAGTGGACGTTTTGAACCGAATTTTCGCACGAAAGTAGAAAAATCACTCAAGAGCGGGTGAAAAACGTGTTTGTCACGTGATCTAAATAGCTTATAACTCAATGGGTAATTGATTGATGGAAAAAAAAACAGTTCAATTCCAAATCGCTTCCATGGCCAGGCTTTTCCAATTTTATATCTTTCCGTTAAAAAATGAATTTGTAAATGTGTCAAAACGTTTTGCGCTTGTTGAGCAGAGCAGTTAAGAACAGCAATTAAGCATTTTAACGCGAATATCTGAAATTTTTAGGAACATGGGAATAGAAAAAAAATTAAGAATATGTCATACAGTTTCGTTCTTTCCCCCTTTTTTTTAGCGCCGAAAATAAATTTAAGACTTCTGATTAGTGCTTATTCCATTGCTGTTATTGCCTTTTAGTATTTAAAAGCTTTTGCCAGAGCAATAACTTTTAAATATTCATCTGCACGCTGTCATTATTCCAAAATACTGATTCTACTCATTATTATTTTATTTCATTACGGTATTTTTTGCTCACCTGTTTAAATAATTAGAAAGAGACGACATAGAACGACATTGATCATAAGAAATATATGAACTATTTTATATGTCAATATTTTTAAATATTTATGAGAAGTTATGTGCGTGCCAGATGTAGGGTCAGATGGGGTAATTATGACCAGAGGGTAATTATGACCGCCGTCATATTGGAGAAAACTGTGATGGTAAAATTTTGTTTCAAACTTCGATATTAACCTCATAATGTATATTTCCAGTTCGGTATTCTTTATTACTATTCTGAAGCCTTTTTGAGATCCAAATAGCAATTTGAAACTAAGTCTATAAAATTTTTGATAAACGGATTTGTTACTTTGGAGTTCAAAGGGGTCATAATTACCCCAATCAAATGTATATTGGCAAGTATAAAGAGAAGATATAGTGGTCATAATTTCCCCACTAGTGGTCTTAATTACCCCAAACTTATGTGAATGTGAGTTTTTGGTGGGGTAATTATAACCACCCTTTTAACTTTAAAAGAAAAGCAGCTATCAGGATTAAAACTTTTAAAATGTGTTCTTAAAGGATCAAAGTTACTTCTTAAGTACTAAAAACAGCACTTTCCCAAATAGAAATAAACAAAAAACAAAAACAAAAAATAACAAAGTTGAAAATGTAAAAAGTGGTCATAATTACCCCTCCTGACTATATGGCTAACAGTAACCCCTTTTAAAATATTAAATAATAATATATGTTGTAAGATTACAGCAAAAAAAGTCTGTACAGAGAAAAAAAGGAATGGTTATTTATTTATTTTTGTAAGATATTTATTAATATTGGGATTTATATCAAATTAGAAATATTCTATATTGTATCTTTTTCCATTACACAAAAAATTATTTTTTATCTAAAACATATACTAGGTTGGCACGGTTTTTTATGTAATGTGTGCTTAGTTCGTCTTTCAAAATTCTAAAGGAAGACATTGTTTACTACTTCAAATTTTGAGGCAAATCACGAGGTTTTGAATTTGTTACAATAGTGATTGCATTCCTAGATCCGATGAATTCCGAAATTTTTTGAAACACATTACAGCAACATTTGAACATCTCTAATTTCATGCTAAAATGACAATGTTGAAGAATGGCTGTATGTCAAAATATTTAGAAAACTCTAAAATTTAAGGCTCCCTGAATACAAAGCGGTACTAATATTGTTTAACATTCATATCGTAAATGTATTTCCATTTATCTGCATAACTTGTAACAATAGATGTCTACATTTTTGTTCTAAAACCGTCTGAGTATTTCGTCCCTTGTAAAAAAAGTACTATTCAGTCGGAATTCTTCCCTTTTTCCCCCATGCAGGGGGAAATGCTAATCCTTTTCTAAGTTTTTTTCCTCCCACTCCTAAGATTGATATCTTCTACGTTGACATTAATCCTACGAAGGGGGGTATGAAATTTTTCAACTGGACTTCGGGCGTTTCGGTTCCCTGAAGAATCTGTATAATTTCAGCCTCGGTAACGAAAGAGTTAAATAACGAAAGAACAAATAAATTAGTATAACATTAATAAATATACAAATAAAACGTCGACGTAAAAATCACTTGATGACGTAAACCTGTGTAACTTATTTAAAGTCATGTGAATGTGACATTTACGATCAACCATTATTGACATTTAATCTTATAGTTTGGCGATAGATTTTTGGTCGACGGGATAACTAAGTAATACCAAAAATGCATATGTAACTGGTATTCGAAAACAAGGTTTTCGCCAAATTTTTGTAAAAAAAAAAAAAAAAAAAAAAAAAAAAAAAATCACGCCAAACCTGCGTGGTGCGTATATGACATTTGTCCAAATGTTTAATAATGCGGGAAGAGTTCCATATTGTGTGCTGGTTTTTTTGGCGAGCTTTTTTTGGCATTAAATGAATCGATGTGGTTACGATCTTCAGCCTTTGGAGTTGCTTTTTTCTGGAATGGACTTTATTCATATGTTTTTTGCGTAATTTTTTGCATTTAGCCTATATTTTTCTGAAAAATATATAACTTTTTTTAAAATTTGACATGTATAATAAATATAATAAATACATAAAATTATATATAAGTACATAATATTTATTTATAGGTGTATATATATTATGTATGTATAAGGTATATCTCTATACGTAATATATATATAAAACTATCTGTATAAACATCGTATTTTTTTAACATGTGACACATATAACATTTAATAAATATATATATATATATGTTTAAAAATATTTAAAGACCACATTTTTCCGCCATCCTGAAAAATTTTATAAGTTGCTAAAATGGCTTTTTGGCGACATTTTGGATTCCTAATCGCGTCAACCAGCACGCAATATGGAACTCTTTCCAATAATTTCAAATCAATGTTTTAATTTACTACTCGAAAAATAAAAAAATGCTAACTGGCAATTTGAAAAAAAAGCTATTGGTGAGATTTGCACCCGGCTAGCGTAACAGTACCAAGAATTATTTCCGACCATGACAACTTTTATATAGTTTTATTCGAAAAAAAGTAGATTTTTTAATCAAAACGGAAAACTTTCGGCACAGATGTTATATACGGCCCCATATTGGCGCGATTTTTTTTTCTGATGCAAATGTCGTATATGCAACGGGTACTTAACGGGCGCCAAAGTATCGTTATTTTGCTTGATATGGTAAGCCGGATGTTGTTGTCCATGCTGTTGATGCGTTCGCAAAATTGGCGTCGGAAAAAAACCGCGCCAATATCGTATATGACATTTGTGCCAAACTTTCATATGAAAGGCGAAGGGATCAGACCGTATTTGTTTATGACAGTTGATGACTTGAACTATTATAATATAGGTGAAATGATGGCGATAGAATAATGTTTCGCGACTTATCACCTGTGCATGGCTAACATTAAAGTACCAAAATGGCACCTAGAGTATAATGGCACTTAGAGTGGTCCACCCAGAATTGTTGATGATAGTCACATGACTTAGGCTATTGTTATAGAGATTGTTTTAAAATACCGGGAGACAAAGACTCTGTATACTTAATTCATTTTATTTTAGCTACTTTTCAAATGTTTAACTGATTTTCTTTAATCAAATATGAAATCAATCTTTGGATGCCTTAACAGGTACTGATTTGCCCTTACATTTTTGCAATCAACGGGAATTGAATGGAAACCCATTTACAGGGAGATCTGCACAGCTTTTTTCAGTATAATTCAATCTTCTCTTATATTTTTGAAACCCGTCAGATTAGCATGTTTTTAGATTCTGCGGTGTCTGAACGGGGGTTGGAGAGCGTAGCTTGCAGGGGCCAGAGCCCCTAGTAAACTATAAAGTTTGAAGTTTAAGTAATAAAAACTAATTATTAGAAAATATTTGGTCAAATTCAAAGAGAAAACTTTGTCTCCTTTTGTAATCTCCTTGTCTTTATAAATATATTTTCCTGATGTTGTATTTAAGCGCATAATAAGGATTTAACTTTCAAAATAATTTTTCCGTTATAAGTTTATAGTACAGTGAATTTTGATTTAGGATTCGGGTGATTAAATTGAAAAAAAATGGGATTAAACGATCAAAAGCGTTTAATGGTCTCTTTTTACTCTTGAGATCAATTTTAGTTAGAGGTAAATGGCTCATTTTTTCTGTTCAAACCGACATTATATCTCAGTTTTTAATAAGAATTCCAAAACTAAAGAATTTTGTCAAAATATTTTAGGTCTTACACGTTTTTTAGGTATAATTAATATTATGCTATACTGCACGGAATTTTTTTTCGGAATTAGTCTTTTTTTTATATCTATACTAGCAAACCCCGCGGCTTTACTCGCGTAATAGTTGAAATATGCCAAGTGATATTTGCATGAATATTTTTTATTAGAAGAATACTTTTTGAAATAATTAAAAAATTACATATTAAGCCACAGTGTTACTAAACTTCATTATAAAAGTGCAATAGACGGAAATGAGATTTTAATTACTAAGAAGAACTAAAACTAATTCCTAATAAATGATAATTTAGAAAGTTTGAGACTTTTATGGTCATTTCATATGCTCATTGCAGTATTCATTTGAAGTTTTGAATTTTTTGAAACCATCTTAACACATTTACATCTTAAAATTAACCATCATGACAAATTCCAAGTTTCTTGTCTAACAATCTCTCTGGTGTTAGTGGCACCAACATAAAATGCCGAAACAGAGTTGAAACAGAATGTCTCGAAAAATGTGGAAAAAGAGACTGTTACCATTAATTTGCCAACATTAACCTTAAAATCGTTTGGTATTTCCTAATATTCTATAGAAAACGGAATTTAGATGTTTTTAAAAGCTTTGTTGTTGTTCCTGCCAACCACGTGGTAGTGACACCGGCATAAAATATAGCTCGTATCGGATGAGGGACTAATTACTCTTGATTCGCAACTAATAACTTCTGTAATCGGTTTATTATTTCCTGAGATTCCATAGAAATCGTAATTTAGGACTCTTTTAGAATACTTTTCGCTCCTTCCCTTCGCTCCACCTCTTTTTAATTTCGAATTTATTTTCGACTGTTCTTAGAGGACATTTATATTTTATAAGTAACTAATAACCGTGCTATATTTAAAGTACAGTATACCCTTAAACTATAGTAACCGTGCTATATTTAAAGTTTCTAGCCTCTTCAGTACCGCAGAAATCGCAATTTAGAAAGTTTTTTGCTCCTGCAACCCTCGACATAAAATATAGCTTATGTTTGAGTAGGTTCTATCACCATCAATTTGCAACCATTATGTTTTAAATCGGTTTCGTATTTCATACGATTGCATAAAAATCGTAATTTAGAATGTTTTTAGAACGCTTTTCGCTCAATTCATACTTTTAAATTTGGAATTTTCTTCCGACAACGCTTAGAAGGAATTTGCATCTTTGAAGTAATTACCATTCCAAATTTAAAATGTCAGACTCTCTCAGTATCACAAAAAACGTAATTTTGAACATTTTTTGCTCATGTAACCCTTACGTGGCGGTGACGACAACGTAAAATATAGGCTATGTTGGAGCGGGGACTGTCACCATCAATTTGAAACCATTATTTCTGAAATCGGTTTATATTTCCTGAGATTGCGTAGAAATCGCTATTTAGAACGCTTTTAGAACACTTTTCGTTCATTTTCACCCCTTTTAAAATTCAAATTTTTAAGGAACTCTTCTCAGAGAGTATTTACATCGCATAAGTAATTACTATACAAAATTTCAAGTTCCTAGCCTCTTCAGTATCACAAATTAGAAATTTTTTTTTAAATGCAACAGTAAGGTGGTACTGACGCCGACATGAAATAGTTCCTATATTGGAGCAAGGGCTGTCATCATAAATTTCCAACCATTACTTTTGAAATAGGTTGGGTTCTTTCTGAGATTGCGTAGAAATCGCAATTTAGAATGTTCTTTAAAACGTTTTTCGTCCATTTTCACCCCTTTTAAATTTTGATTTTTTTAGAGAAATGTTCTTAGAGATCATTTATAACTTATAAGTAACTGCCATGCCTAGTTTCAAGTTTCTAGCCCCTGCAGTATTACAAAAAACGCAATTTAGATCGTTTTTAGCTCCTACAACTCCTTTGGGGTAGTGGCACCGACATGAAATACATCCTATGATGGAGCGAGGGCTGTCACCATCGTTTTCATACAATTGATTTTTAAATCGCTTCAGTACTTCCTGAGATTTCGTAGAAATCGCAATTTAGAAAGTTTTTTAAAACGCTTTTCGCTCATTTTCACCCCTTTTAAATTTCAATTTTTGAGAATTAACTGCCCTGCCTAGTTTTAGGATTCTAGGCCCTTCGGTAACACAAAAATCGCCATTTAGAACGTTTTTTTGTTTCTGCAACCCCAAGGTGTTAGTGACACCGACATAAAATAGAGCCTATGTTGGAGCAAAGGCTGTCATCATCAATTTCAAACCATTACTTTTGAAATAGATTGGGTACTTTTTGAGATTGCGTAGAAATTGCCATTTAGAACGTTTTCTAGAACTCTTTTCGCGCATTTTCAACCCTTTTAAATTTGAAATTTTTTAAGAAATTTTCTTAGAGATCATTTATACCTTAAAAGTAAGTACCATTCAAAATTTCATGTTTCTAGGTCCTTTAGTAACACAAAAATAGCATTTTCGAACTTACTTTTTGCTCCTGCAACCCCTCTGGCGGGTAATGGCACCGACACAAAATGTAGATTATGTTCGAGCAAGTGTTGTCACCATCATTTTGACACCATTATTTTTGAAATCGGTTAGGTACTTCTTGAGATTGCGTAAAAATCGCAATTTAGAACGTTTTTCAGAACGCTTTTTGCGCATTTTCATCCCTTTTAAATTCCGATTTTTTTAAAGAAATGTTCTTAGAGATCATTTATATCTAATAAGTAACTACCATATGCTAAATTCCATGTATATCTCGGCCCTTCAGTAACACAAAAATCGCAATTTCGAACGTTTTCTTGCTCCTGCACTCCGTTTAGGAGTAGTGGCACCGACATAACATGTAGCCTATATTAGCGCAAGGGTTGCCACCATCATTTTGCCACCATTATTTTTTAAATTGGTTTGGTGCTTCTTGAGACTGCGTAAAAATCGCCACTTAGAACGTTTTTTAGAACGCTTTTTGCGCGTTTTCACCCCTTTTTAATTTCGAATTTTTTAAGAAATGTTCTTAGAGATCATTTATATCTAATAAGTAACTACCATATGCTAAATTCCATGTATATCTCGGCCCTTCAGTAACACAAAAATCGCAATTTCGAACGTTTTATTGCTCCTGCACCCCCTTTAGGGGTAGTGGCACCGACATAAAATGTGGCCTATGTTAGAGCAAGGATTATCACTATCATTTTGAAACCATTATTTTTTTAATCAGTTTGGTACTTCCGGAAATTGCGTAAAAATCGCCATTTAGAACGTTTTTTAGAATGATTTTCTCGCATTTTCACCCCTTTTTAATTTCGATTCTTTTAAGAAATATCCTTAGAGATCATTAATATCTTATAGGTAACTATCATTCCAAATTTCATGTTTCTAGGCCCTTCAGTAATACAAAAATCGCATTTTTAGAACGTTTTTTGTTCCTGCACCCCCTTTTGGCCAGTGGCACGATAAGATATATCATAAGATATAGCCTATGTTCTAAGTTGGAATAACACCATCATTTTGATACCATTACTTATGGAATTGGTTCGTTAGTTTCAGAGCTTTCCTCCTACAAATAAACAATTTTTACCTCTTTATAATATTAACTAGCAAACCCCGCGGCTTTGCTCGCGTAATATTTGAAATATGCCAAGTGATATTTATATATCTAATTTTTCTCAAAAGGTACTAACTAAATTTTTATTTTATTAAAATGTAATATTTTATTTTATTAAAAGTTACTTATTACTTTTAGGAATAATTCAAAAATTGCTATTTAAAACACAGTTTGACTAAACATCATTATTACCCTGTATTAGGCAGAAATGAGACTTAAATTAATAAAATGAAATAAAACTAAATAAATTAAAATAATAATTTAGAATAATAATAATTATTATTATTATTGACTTGATTATTATTAACTTGATAATTTAGAAAATATTTTGAAACTTTTATGCTCAATTAATACGCTCATTTCAGTATTCATTTGAAGTTTTGAATTTTTTAGAAACCATCTTCTTACATCTTAAAATTAACCATCATGTCGAATTCCAAGTCCTACCACCTCTCTCAACATAAAGGGCTATGTTGAAACAGGAACTGTCACCATTAATTTGCCAACATTAATTTTGAAATCGGTTTGTTATTTCCTAATATTCCACAGAAACGTAATTAAAAAAGCTTTTAAAGCCCTTTTTTAGAACGTTTGTTGTTCCTGTGAGCCCCAGGTGGTAGAATCACCGGCATAAAATATAGCCTGTGTAGGATCAGAGACTGTTACCACTGATTCGAAACTATTACTTTTATAATCGGTTTATATTCCCTGAAATTGCATAGAATCGTAATTTAGAACTTTTTTAGAATGCTTTTCGCACCCCCCCCCCTTCGCTTCACCTCTTTTTAATTCGAATTTATTTTCGACGTTCCTTCGAGGGCATTTATATTTTATAAGTAACTACCATGTCATATTTAAAGTTTCTAGCCTTTTCAGTATCACAGAAATCGCAATTTAGAAAGTTTTTAGCTCCTGCAACCCTCTGGTGGTAGTGGAACAGACATAAAATATAGCTTATGTTTGAGCAGGTTCTATCACCAAAATTTGTCATCATTATTTTTTTAATCGGTTTGGTAATTTATAAGTTTGCTTAAAAATTGTAATTTATAACGCTTTTCACTCACTTCATTTTTTTTTAAATTTGGAATTTTCTTTCGACTGTTCTTAGAAAGCAGTTGCATCTTGTAAGTAAATACCATGCCAAAGTGTTAGATTCCTCAGTTGTGCAAAAAATGCAAATTAGAACATGTTTTGCTTTTGCAACCCTCAGATGGTAGTGACAGCAACATAAAATATAACCTATGTTATAGCAGGGACTGTCACCATTGATTTGCAACCATTACTTTTGAAATAGCTTTGGTATTTCCTTAGATTGAGTAGAAATCGCAATTTAGAACGTTTTTAGGACGCTTTTCGCGCATATCACCGCTTTTTAAATTTCCATTTTTTTCGAAACTGTTCTTAAAGATCATTTATAGCTAATAAATATGTACCTTGCCTAATTTTAAGTTGCTAGCCCCTACCGATCATAGAAATCGAAATTTAGAACGCTTTTTTGCTCCTGCAACGTCTAGGTGATAGCGATACCGACATAAAATAGCGTCTATGTTAGAGCAGAGGCTGTCAGCATCAACTACCTACCATTACGTTTGTAATCAGATTCATTCTTCCTGAGATATTGCCGACAAATCGGCATCTACAACGTTTTTAGAACGCTTTTCGCGCATTTTGCTTCTGCATCTCCTCTGGGGTAGTGGAAACAGATATAAAATATAGCCTATCTTGGAGCAAGATCTGTCACCATCATTTTTACACCGTTATATTTGAAATCGGTTCAGTACTTCCGGAGATTGCACAGAAATCGCAATTTAGAAAGTTTTTTATAGCGCTTTTTGCGCATTTTGACCCACTTTTAAATTTCGATTTTTTTAGGAAATGTCCTTAGAGATCATTGATATCTTATAACTAACTAGCATTCCAAATTTCACGATTCTAGGCCCTTCCGTAACGCAAAAGCCGCAATTTAGAACGTTTTTTGCTCCTGCACCCCCTTTGGGGTCCTGGCACCGACATAAAACATCGCCTATGTTGGAGCAAGGGTTTTCACCATCATTTTGACGCCATTATTTTTTAGATCGGTTTAATATTTCCTGAGATTGTGTAGAAACCACCATTAGAACGTTTTTTAGAACGCTTTTCGCGCATTTTCACTCCTTTTAAATTTCGAATTGTTTAAGAACTGTTCTTAGAAATACTTTATATCTAATAAGTAGCTAATATTTCAAATTTCATATTTCTAGGCCCTTCGGTAACGCAAAAATACGATTTTTAGAACGCTTTTTGCTCCTGCACCCCCTTTGGGGTAGTGGCACCGACATAAAACATAGCCTATGTTGGAGCAAGGGTTGTCACCGTCATTTCGACACCCTTATTTTGACACCATTATTTTTTAAATCGATTTGGTATTTCCTGAGATTGTGTAGAAACCACCATTTAGAACGTTTTTTAGAACGATTTTCGCGCATTTTCACCCCTTTCAAATTTCGAATTGCTTAAGAACTGTTCTTAGAAATCCTTTATATTTAATAAGTAGCTAATATTTCAAATTTCATATTTCTAGGCCCTTCAGTAACACATAAATCGCATTTTTAGAACGTTTTTTACTCTTGCACCCGCTTTGGGGTAGTGACACCGACATAAAACATAGCCTATCTTGGAGCAAGCGTTGTCACCATCATTTTGACATCAATATTCTTTAAATCGGTTTATATTTCCTGAGATTGTGTAGAAACTACCATTTAGAACGTTTTTCAGAACGCTTTTTGTGCATTTTCACCCCTTTTAAATTTCGAATTGTTTAAGAACTGTTCTTAGATATCATATAAGTAATATATTATAAGATATCTTATAAGTAACTAATATTCAAAATTTCATATTTCTAGGCTCTTCAGTAACGCTAAAATCGCATTTTTAGAACGTTTTTTGCTCCTACACCCCCTTTGGGGTAGTGGCACCGACATAAAACATAGCCTATCTTGGAGCAAGCGTTGTCACCGTCATTTTGACTCCAATACTTTTTAAATCGGTTTATATTTCCTGAGATTGTGTAGAAACTACCATTTAGAACGTTTTTTAGAACGCTTTTTGTGCATTTTCACCCCTTTTAAATTTCGAATTGTTTAAGAACTGTTCTTAGATATCATATAAGTAATATATTATAAGATATCTTATAAGTAACTAATATTCAAAATTTCATATTTCTAGGCTCTTCAGTAACGCTAAAATCGCATTTTTAGAACGTTTTTTGCTCCTACACCCCCTTTGGGGTAGTGGCACCGACATAAAACATAGCCTATCTTGGAGCAAGCGTTGTCACCGTCATTTTGACTCCAATACTTTTTAAATCGGTTTGGTATTTCCTGAGATTGTGTAGAAACTACCATTTAGAACGTTTTTTAGAACACTTTTTGTGCATTTTCAACCCTTTTAAATTTCGAATTGTTTAAGAACTGTTCTTAGACATCACTTATATCTTATAAGTAACTAATATTCAAAATTTCATATTTCTAAGCCCTTCAGTAACACTAAAATCGCACGTTTTTTGCTCCCACACCCCCTTTGGGGTAGTGGCACCGACATAAGATATAGCCTATGTTCTAAGTTGGACTAACACCATCATTTTGATACCATTACTTTTGGAATCGGTTCGGTAGTTCCAGAGCTTATCTCCGACAAATAAACAATTTTTTCCTCTTTATAATATGAGTATAGATAGATAACTAGCAAACCCCGCGGCTTTGCTCGCGTAATATTTGAAATATGCCAAGTCATATTTATATGTCTAATTTTTATTAAATGGTACTAACTAAATTTTTATTTTATTAAAAGGTAATATTTTATTTTATTAAAAGGTACTTATTACTTTTAGGAATAATTTTAAAAAATTACTATTTAAAACACAGTTTGATTAAATATCATTGTTACACTGCATATGGCAGAAATGAGACTTAAATTAATAAAACGAAATAAAACTAAATAAATAATAATTTAGAAAATATTTTGAAACTTTTATGCTCAATTAATACGCTCATTTCAGTATTCATTTGAAGATTTGAATTTTTTAGAAACCATCTTCTTACATCTTAAAATTAACCATCATGTCAAATTCCAAGTCCTACCACCTCTCTCAACATAAAGGGCTATGTTGAAATAGGAACTGTAATCATTAATTTGCCAACATTAATTTTGAAATTGGTTTGTTATTTCCTAATGTTCCACAGAAACGTAATTTAGAAAGCTTTTAAAGGCCTTTTTTAGAGCGTTTGTTGTTCCTGTGAATCCCTTTTGGTGGTAGAATCATCGGCATAAAATATAGCCTGTGTAGGATCAGAGACTGTTACCATTGATTCGCAACTATTACTTTTATATTTGGTTTATATTTCCTGAAATAGCGTAGAAGTCGTAATTTAGGACTTTTTTAAAATGCTTTTCGCACCTCCTCTTCACTTCACCCCTTTTTAATTCGAATTTATTTTCGACAGTCCTTCGAGGGCATTTATATTTTATAAGTAACTACCATGCCATATTTAAAGTTTCTAGCCTTTTCAGTATCACAGAAATCGCAATTTAGAAAGTTTTTACCTACTGCAACCCTCTGGTGGTAGTGGCACAGACATAAAATATAGCTTATTTTTGAGCAGGTTCTATCACCAACAATTTGTTATCATTATTTTTTTAATCGGTTTGGTATTTGAAAAGATTACATAAAAATTGTAATTTATAACGCTTTTCGCTCACTTCATCTTTTTAAAGTTGAAATTTTCTTTCGACAGTTCATAGAAAGCAGTTGCATCTTGTAAGTAAATAACATGCCATACTTCAAAGTGTTAGACCCTTCAGTTTTGCAAAAAACGCAAATTAGAACATGTTTTGCTTTTTCATCCCTCAGATGGTAGTGACAGCAACATAAAATATAACCTATGTTATAGCAGGGACTGTCACCATTGATTTGCAACAATTACTTTTAAAATAGCTTTGGAATTTCCTGAGATTGAGTAGAAATCGCAATTTAGAACGTTTTCAGAACGCTTTTCGCGCATTTTCACCCCTTTTTAAATTTCCAATTTTTTCAAAAGTGTTCTTAAAGATCATTTATATGTAATACATATGTACCTTGCCTAATTTTAAGTGGCTAGCCCTACCGATCACAAAAATCGAAATTTGGAAGGCTTTTTTGCTCGTGCAACGTCTAGGTGATAGTGATACCGACTTAAAATAGCGTCTATGTTAGAGCAGAGGCTGTCAGCATCAATTTCTTAACATTACTTTTGAAATCAGTTTGATTTTTCCTGAGATATTGGTGACAAATCGGCATTTAGAACGTTTTTAGAACGCTTTTCGCTCATTTTGCTCCTGCATCTCCTCTGGGTTAGTGGAAACACGTAAAAAATATAGCCTATCTTGGAGCAAGATCTGTCACCATCATTATATTTGAAATCGGTTCAGTACTTCCTGAGATTGCATAGAAATTGCAATTTAGAACGTTTTTTACAACGCTTTTTGCGCATTTTGACCCCCCTTTTAAATTTCGATTTTTTAGGAAATGTTCTTAGAGATCACTGATATCTTATAACTAACTACCATTCTAAATTTCACGATTCAAAGCCCTTCCGTCACGCAAAAACCGCAATTTAGAACGTTTTTCTCCTGCAGCCCCTTTGGGATAGTGGCACCGACATAAAACATAGCCTATGTTGGAGCAAAGATTTTCACCATCATTTTGACGCCATTATTTTTTTAATCCGTTTGGTATTTCCTGAGATTGTGTAGAAACTACCATTTAGAACGTTTTTTTGAACGCTTTTCGCGCATTTTCACCCCTTTTAAATTTCGAATTGTTTAAGAACTGTTCTTAGAAATCCTTTATATCTAATAAGTAGCTGATACTTCAAATTTCATATTTCTAGACCCATCTGTAACACATAAATCGCATTTTTAGAACGTTTTTTGCTCCTACACCCCCTCTGGGTTAGTGGCACCGACATAAAACATAGCCTATGTTCTAAGTTGGACTAACACCATCATTCATTTTGATACCATTACTTTTGAAATCGGTTTGGTATTTCCTGAGATTATGTAGAAACTACCATTTAGAACGTTTTTTAGAACGCTTTTTGTGCATTTTCACCCCTTTTAAATTTCGAATTGTTTATGAACTGTTCTTAGAAGTCCTTTATATCTTATAAGTAACTAATATTCCGAATTTCATATTTCTAGGCCCTTCAGTAACGCAAAAATCGCATTTTTAGAACGTTTTTTGCTCCTGCACCCCCTTTGGGGTAGTGACACCGACATAAAATATAGCGTATTTTCTAAGTTGGACTAATACAATCATTTTGATACCATTACTTTTAAAATCGGTTTGGTATTTCCTGAGATTATGTAGAAACTACCATTTAGAACGTTTTATAGAACGCATTTTGTGCATTTTCACCCTTTTTAAATTTCGAATTGTTTAAGAACTGTTTTTAGGCACCATTTATATCTTATAAGTAACTAATATTCCAAATTTCATATTTCTAGGCCCTTCAGTAACGCAAAAAAACGTATTTTTAGAACGTTTTTTGCTCTTTGCACCCCCTTTGGCGTTGTGGCACCGACATAAGATATAGCCTATGTTCTAAGTTGGGCGAACACCATCATTTTGATACCATTACTTTTGGAATCGGTTCGGTAGTTCCTGAGCTTATCTCCGACAAATAAACAATTTTTTCCTCTTTATAATATGAGATTGCAAACCCCGCGGCTTTGCTCGCGTAATATTTGAAATATGCCAAGTGATTTTTATATGTCTAATTTTTATTAAAAGGTACTAACTAAATTTTTATTTTATTAAAAGGTAATATTTTATTTTATTAAAAGGTAATATTTTATTTTATTAAAAGGTTTTTTTTATTAAAAGGTACTTATTACTTTTAGGAATAATTCAAAAATTACTATTTAAAACACAGTTTGACTTAACATCATTAATACACTGCATTAGGCAGAAATGAGACTAAATAAAACAAAAAAAAAATGATAATTTAGAAAATATTTTGAAACTTTTATGCTCAATTAACACGGTCATTTCAGTATTCATTTGAAGTTTTGAATTTTTTACAAACCATCTTCTTACATCTTAAAATTAACTATCATGTCAAATTCCAAGTCCTACCACCTCTCACAACATAAAGGGCTATGTTGAAATAGGAACTGTCACCATTAATGTGCCAACATTAATTTTGAAATCGGTTTGTTATTTCCTAATATTCCTCAGAGACGTAATTTAGAAATCTTTTAAAGGCCTTCTTTAGAACGTTTGTTGTTCCTGTGAACCCCGGATGGTAGAATCATCGGCATAAAATATAGCCTGTGTAGGATCAGAGACTGTTACCATTGATTCGCAACTATTACTTTTATAATCGGTTTATATTCCCTGAAATTGCATAGAAATCGTAATTTAGGACTGTTTTAGAATGCTTTTCGCACCTCCCCTTCGCTTCACTCCTTTTTAATTGGAATTTATCTTCGGCAGTCTTTTGAGGGCATTTATATTTTATAAGTAACTACCATGCCATATTTAAAGTTTCTAGCCTTTTCGGTATCACAGAAATCGCAATTTAGAAAGTTTTTTGCTCCTGCAACCCTCTGGTGATAGTGGCACAGACATAAAATATAGCTTATGTTTGAGGGTTCCATCACCAACAATTTGTCACAATTATTTTTTAAATCGTTTTCGTATTTGATAAGATTGCATAAAAATTGTAATTTAGAAGGCTTTTCGCTCACTTTATCTCTTTAAATTTGGAATTTACTTTCGACTGTACTTAGAAAGCAGTTGCATCTTGTAAGTAAATACCATGACATACTTCAAAGTGTTAGACCCCTCAGTTGTGCAAAAAACGCAAATTAGAAGAGGTTTTGCTTTTGCAACCCTCAGATGGTAGTAACAGCAACATAAAATATAACATATGTTATAGCAGAGACTGTCACCATTGATTTGCAACCATTACTTTTGAAATAGCTTTGGTATTTACTGAGATAGAGTAGAAATCGCAATTTAGAAGGTTTTTAGAACGCTTTTCGGCATTTTCACCCCCCGCCCCCCCTTTGTAAATTTCCAATTTTTTTTAAACTGTTCTTAAAGATCATTTATATCTAATAAATATGTACCTTGCCTAATTTTATGTTGCTAGCCCTACCGATAACAAAAATCGAAATTTAGAACGCTTTTTTGCTCCTGCAACGTCTAGGTGATAGTGATACCGTTATAAAATAGCGTCTATGTTGGAGCAGAGGCTGCCAGTATCAATTTCCTACCATTAACTTTGAAATCAGTTTGATTCTTCCTGAGATATTGTTTACAAATCGGCATTTAGAACGTTTTTAGAACGCTTTTCGCGCATTTTGCTCCTGCATCTCCTCTGGGGTAGTGGAAACAGATATAAAATATAGCCTATCTTGGAGAAAGATCTGTCACCATCATTTTGACCACATTATGTTTTAAATCGGTTTGGTATTTCCTGAGATTGTGTAGAAACCACCATGTAGAACGTTTTTTAGAACTCTTTTCGCGCATTTTCACCCTTTTTAAATTTCGAATTATTTAAGAACTGTTCTTAGACATCATTTATATCTTATAAGTAACTAATATTCAAAATTTCATATTTCTAAGCCCTTCAGTAACGCAAAAATCGCATTTTTAGAACGTTTTTTCCTCCTGTACCCCCTTTTGGCCAGTGGCACCGACATAAGATATAGCCTATGTTCTAAGTTGGACTAACACCATCATTTTGATACCATTACTTTTGGAATCGGTTCGGTAGTTCCAGAGCTTACCTCCTACAAATAAACATTTTTTTCCTCTTTATAATATTAGTATAGATTAATAATTAATAAATAATAATAATAAATAAATAAATAAAAAATTAAATTAAATCAGTAAAGTATAAGTATAGATACTATAGATTTAGCGTTACTTACCACAAATTGTAAAGAGCACTTCTTCGCTATTTTTAATAGAGGCTTATCTCGTTTACATAAGACAATTATTTTATTTAAACATAGTCGTTTTATGGAACTAAAGTTATTTATTAAGATAACATTAGAACAGCGAGAAATTTTCTTCGAGTTTTATGATGTATTTTATGCCATAATTTTTATTTAAAACTATTTAACACTAGAACGTCTGGAAATTTTAGTCAACCTTCGTAAAAAAATTTCACACCATAATTTTAATTCAAAATTATTTAACTTATTTATCTGATTTGGTTATCTTTCTTTTCTATTTAACTTATTTTATGAATAAATTTTTGGTTCGAATAGACATATTATCATTTGGTCGTTGTCAAACTGATACCTGCTGGACGTTCTAGTGTTAACGCATTTATTTAACTTATTTTTGTGCAGTATGCATTTAACCCTTTCAGTGGCAAAGCACTTCCACTGCTAAAATGTTGAAGTGAATGAATGAATGACACTAGAATTTATGTACAAATTTATTTGCAAATAAGAAAAAGCTAAATTTCCCATACATAGTAAAGGAAAAAAATTATACCAAAATTATGGTGTCATTGTGGTATTTGGGAATTAAAATTAAGTGGTTTCATAAATATACAACTGCCCTTGAATGGGTTTACCGATGTTGTGAAGAAATTTCTGGTTCGTATCGACATTTATCCATTTGGTACGAGTCAAAATGACTAGTGACTCGCGATTACTGTTACCGGTGTCGCGCGTATATCAGAGCTCCAAATACTCTGTTTAACAGCTAATCCTCACAGTTAATTTCGTAATCTTTAATCGCAGATAATTCTGCCATTAGATAAGGCGAGGAAAATTACTTTAAAATACTGGTGTTCAGAATATTCAGAGACCCGATTTACACGGCATACCTGGCAACACTACTCGCGGCAGACATCACATAACCAGATTCCTGCCTTCAGATCACAGGTTCAGGACTATCACAGGCGACTATTTTTATATTCTGCTCACACCACTATTTTTAAAAATTACATTTTGTAGTGTAGTTCTCTTGCAAGTGTTGCCAAAGCGTATTTAAAAGATTTTTGTTTTGAAAAAGTGGTACGAAATAGAATTAATAACTAGTCACCTGTGGCAGTCTGCAGGTTTGCTAGCTTATTTTAATGTTTTGTTGCTAGACGGCTATTTGTTTGGTGGTTGAATGGTTAGAGTGATGCATTTGAGTGTATAGATAGCGTGAGTTCGAATCCCGCGCCTTCTGTTTATTCCTAACTTTTCTTCTAGATCTTTTATATTAAAATGTTTTATCGGTTAAAATATTCAGTTTGTTTTCTTTTGCTTTTTTTTTAGAAGTGTTTAATCGGTGAACTATTCCATTACAGTTTAATTTTCAATTTTTCTTTTAAATATATTTTATCTATTGCTTTATATTTTTCACGATAAATGGAATATTTTTTATAAATGTAAATTTTGGTGTTAATAACAATTAAAGATTCATTTTTATTTTTAAAATCAAATACTTACTTAAATATTCCATTTCAGATTTTTTTTTCTACTTTTTTTAATTTTAAAATGTTATGCTTGGAATATTTTAACAAAAGTTAATTTTGATAATAGTAACAAATAGATTTATCTGTATTAATACAATAAAATACTTATTTAAAAAGGATAAAATGTGCTTAAAATTTTACATGAAAGCTACTTTTAATATTTAAAGTTTCAATTCAGTGCAATAATATCAAATATATATATTTTTTTTAATTTAAGCAAAGCATATTTAAAAATCTAAAAGGACAGGAATCTAATTATGATCACGTGATGTCTTTTGAGAGACATTAGTGTTAAAATGATAGATTATCGCGGTTCTAGTGTTAAAGATTAAATTTGAATTGATTCACACTTACTGCATTTCACTGCGCTGTGTAGGTTTAAAGTATAAAGTATTTGCAGAAAAAAAAGATTTTTCCTTTTATCATGGTCTGGGATATATTTTATGAGCACATACATTTGAAATATTTCACAAGATTAATGATTTAATTTGCAACGATTTACTAATCTTGATCTAGGTATTCTGCGTATAAAAGAAGTTTAAATGCTTTATTATGCAATCTACATATTTCATATATAATTTATAATAGATATAGATAATTTATAATAGATATTTTAAAATAGAAATTAATAAATTTCTATTATAAAATATCCATGCTTTAAAAAATTATACTGAAAATGACCCAGAATAATAAATATTACACAACAGTTTGTTGTGAAATAAAATATTCTTCAATGAAGAGAAATTAAATCTCAAAACAGAAGAATATTTACTTGTTAAAGTATACGAGGTGAGATCCGTCGAAATTCGCCGAAAGAACATGTTTAAAACGAAACTGTTCAATTGAATTTAAATTAAACCTAAAAAAATAATTACAGTAAAAAATCAATTTCAGTTGCTAGTCACTCTTAAAACAAATAATATTTTAAATCAAACCTATCAAAATTCTATTTCATTTGACTTATTTTCTTAATTATGTTGAAGTGAGCAATTGTTGCTCTGGTCTTTGGTTTATGGAATAAAAAATCTGGAAAAATTACGCCCCTGTCACACAATCATTTTTTTTTCAATGAAATCTAATCATACCGTCTTTTTCATCATCACGAAATTTATATACGTACTTGGTACTAATAAATGTATTTCCAAACTTGCCGCCACGTTTACCAGCTACAACTTTGTAAACGTTCATGCTTTTGAATTGAGGTTCTAATTTCAGTACCCGCAGGTTAAACATGGGATGGTGCAGAATGTGTTGTGTAATATGGATACTTCTATTTTGAAATATCAATAATTTAAACGTTCAGTATCATCATCTATTTTGACATCAATAAACAAATTAAGAAAAGTCTAAACATGAAGGTTTTGCAAATTCTTCTGGCATTAATCTTTTTTTTTATATTTAACTTAATTCTGAGGTGATCTGAAAGTTTTAATTTAAAAATGCGTCCCTGTATAATTTAGATTCAACAGGATTTTCAAGGCTTGTCTGTGTGCAATTTTGATTCTATTCACACCATTTTGAAAAACAATCACTGCCATACACTTACACTATGATATTTTCAAGAGAAGTCTGCCCGAAAGAAAAAAAATTGCAAATTGAGGTACAACTGAATGTAACAGCAGTTATCAGTGCTGACCCGTAATTAAAAGATTAACCCTTTAAGACCGGACCCGCACGATCGTACGGGTTAAAATAACGAAATTGAGTGATTGCCCTGGTTACAAGATCTATATTATATGAATTTTGTCAAGAGATAGTGAATTATTAGTTACAAATTTCAGTTACATCATTGTTTTAAAAAAAAAACCTCAAGAAGCTGCCCGGTCTTATAGGGTTATGTATAACAGGAATGAGAGAGCTCGGACCTAAATAACCGATTGCTACCACTTAATTTTAATAATATTTGTCGCATTATTTAATAACAGAATTTCTGAGATTTAATAAAGCAAAGAATACTATTAAAATTTAGCGGTGAGAATCAACCATTTGGGTCTGAGCTCTCTCATCCCTGGTATAACTAAAAATTGACATGAAAGGTCAAACAGAAGCATTCAGGGCTAAAACAGTGTGAATAGCTTGATCGGTTTCCCAGTTGACGTGAACTTAACGACCAGTCATAGGATGTATACAAATCCAGGACACGTATCTTTCCAATGTATGAGTCCGTAAGAAGAGAAAAAGTTGTACAGTAGAATGATTTCTACGTTTCGGAGAAGTCAAAGAGGGAAAAGCAGCACGATTTATACCAAGTAGGCCCCTTTCACATATAATTACTGCAAAATAAGAAGATTTCGATTCAGATTTTAAAAAGAGAGAAGACGTTAAATATTTCGAAGGGACTTTCATTTTTGTGTAGTTCCACTGGGAAGAGTGGAAGTAATCTCCCATATCTTCGGCTTTTCATTAGTAAAATTTTGATAATATTATATCCTATGAAACTAAAGGTTTCTTTTTTTCACATTAGGCATCGACGGATCTCAGAAATACTCGAATAAAAACATTTAACAAGATTTCCCTGTCAGGTACAACATAGTGTTGCATAATATTTTGCTTAAGATACTTTTGAACATACACTTTTTGGAGAAGATTTGCGGGAGAAATTTCAACATAACTGTCAAAAATTTTTGCCTCGAAATCGAACTTATCACCCTTTGATAGTTGAGTAATAAAATCAATGTTGTTTTCGACTCCACTGACCCTAATTGGTTTGTTTATTTTTTCTTTTCAAAGCTTTTAGAGGAACTTTCTGAATTATCTGATTCCACATCGGAAACGTAAGAGGTTTTAGAAATGTCGATGAATTTGCGAGCTTTTTTGAAGATAGCAACCTGATTATGACTCACTGCCTTTCTTTTTTTGGTAGTAACGAATTTGACGTCGTCCTCAAAAATTTTCTAGAAAGAAACACTTTTTTCTAAACTTTTATCGCATTTAAAGTAATTGCCCATTTAAGAGCACACAATAGTTTCGAATAGTTTTTCTTTTGCTAGTCGTGTATCTGACGACCTTAACTTTTTTATATTTAGTTTGTTCATGCTTAATATTATCAGCTAGAACTTCATTAGAGCCATGAATTTTGTTATATTTATCTAAGAATTCATCATCGAAAGAAATTAAAAAACTTATCCGAGAATAGACCGAGGAAAGAGAAGGAACAGAAGATGTACGGCTTATATCATCACTGGACGAAGTAGGTAAGCTAGTCCTACATATTCGCTATCATACAGCAGCCAGATGCGATCTTCGAAGTGCTGACACACACGTTATCAAGCTTTCGGGGTTGAAAATTTCAGTAGCATTGAGGAGTTTTCACACAGTCTGTTACTGAAATGTCTTATATTATTGGGAGCCATTGGGAAAAGAAAAATTTTAGTAACTACTTAAAAGTTAAAAAATTTAAAAAAAATTAAATTAATGAAAAATATTAAAAATTAATTATTAAGTGTTTAATCTTTAGTCAATGAAGTTAGTGGAAAGAAATTTTAAGTTTAGGTACAGCTGTAGTTCTAAAAAATACTATATGAAAAGAAAAATATGTAAAAAATAAATAAAAGTCAGCACTTGCTTCTGAAACAACGGTGAATGGGACATTACAAAGCTAGGGCGGGAAAAGCTAAAAAGAAGGCAGAACAAGCCACATTAACAGAAAAATCACTAATAAGGTTAAAAGCATGAGAAGTATTTTGAGACTGAGTTTTGTAAAATATTCCTGGTTACGATTACAATTAATATTTTTTCGAATTACATTATTTATATTTCAGTTATATAAACTACATGGTGATCATAAAAAAACTTTGCCGATATATGGAACTCTAGCAGCCATTCCATTTAACCGATCGAGATGAGATTTCAGATATAGTTATTCAGAGGTATGAGCTCGGGATTCTGTGAACGGCAACAAATTGGCGCTCACGGTTACGGTTATAGGTACAGAAACTCGAAATTTTCGAATGGCAACGCCCATTTTTTTTCTCGCAAAATGCTCAGCGCATGCGAAAACCCTAAAGCATGCATGGTCACGGTGAAGGCATTGTGACGTCACTGTAAGTCACTGTGGTCACGTCACATCTGTGACCAAAATGCCACCACTCAGTGATGTCACGTTGTGACCGAGATGTGAACTTCTTAGAAAACTTCAAAAAATTACAAAAATTCTTTAAAACATGTTATTTACTGTAAAATTATATTTTTCTATCAATTAAAAAAAAATTGAGGCGTCATTGTTATGTCATTGCATGTAACGTACATCACGTCATATATGTGACCAAAAAAAAAACCAAAAAAAAAAAACACCATATTGTAAGTCACAGTGTGAAAAAAATATGAACTTTTAAAATCTTTGAAAATGAAGAGAAATATTTTAAACAGTATTTTAAATAGTTCCGAGTTACAGCGGCATGAGGAATGAAAATATATTAGTGGATAGCAAATGGTAAATTCTGTCACGAAGGGGGGGGGGGCATAATATATAAAGTGCACGATACAAGCATTAAAGCAATTTGGATAGCATATTTAGAATTAGGAGTATTAAATCTGTACAGTATTTAGTTTGCAGAGAGGAAACTATTTTATTTTTTTGTCAACCAGTGGTATTCGAAACACTTCTGTGGTTTCAAACTAAAAATTTTCTATAACAGTTAAGTCTGCAGCTTTTAATGAGCACGTAGAAAGAGTCTTCAGAGTTTAGTCGGAGTTTTTTTCTTGAGAGAGTTTTTTTTCCTGACAACTATTTAACTATTTTAAGTAACTATTTTTGAAAAAATTCTACTTCTTTCAGACTTTTCAAATAAATTAACATTTTCCGAAAAAAAAAATATATATACAAAATTTATGCAAAACGCATGATAATAATTAATTATTCGTATTTCAAATTTGTATTTTACAGATATGACTTTAAAAAAAAGTTATTTTACAAATTGTTTTATTTTACAGAAAATTAATATGAAAAGATTGTCAGATTGACAAAGAATTATTTTATTTTATCCTCGATAATCCTTTTTTATTTATTAAGAACATATCGCTCACCCGCAAGAAAAGTGACACATCTCACAGAAATTCATTTTGCGTTTTATTCCACTAAAAGATTTGTCATAGGTGCGTCTTGCTACACAAACAGTTTCATAAGTTTAGCTACATGAAAAATCACGTTATTATGCTATATGTCCATTTGTAACCAAAGAAGATGGGTGGATTATGTAATGAGGTAAAATTATCCAACCTTCCAAACCACATCCTAAGTTTTCATTCTTATGTGCTTTACGCTTTTATGCACTTTTTAATTCTTGTATGCAGAGTTAAGTGCTATAATTTCATGTTACAGTAAAACCATGCACATTTTCTTTTGCCTCCCCTGTGAAATTTACTTTTGTCGAGATGTGTCACTTTTCTTGCGGGTGAGCGATATTTTGTATTTATTACGTGTGAAACAAATTTTACTTTAAGAAAAGGGGGGTGGGGGTTCATTATTACCATTAAATTGATATTTACTCATTTTAAAAATTTAAACAAAGTTTTATCTAATAAACTCTAATTATTATTATTATTATTATCATTATTATTATTATTATTTACAGAAAAGAACCTTTACAATCCATTGTAACTTAAATTGTTTGGAACCGATAAAAAGAAAAGATAAAATACATTGGAAAATTCTCCAAAAAGAAAATCTTAATTAAAGACAGTCTCATAAAATTATTGCGCATCTGAGTTCGAAATCTTTTGTATTCAAAAACAAATAACGATAAAAAAGAACATCTGCTGAAAATCAAGATCGTCTGCGCACAGAAGAGAAGATGCCGGAAGTTTACTCTGTTTAGAACATCACGAAGTCTACAACACTTTTTTATAAAATAAGAGAAAGAAGCCCGCCATTTTAAAATATTACAAATACACGGATATTATAAATGGGACGTAAATGTAAGTCTTATTTAATTTAAATGTTTTATCCCTGTTTTGTATATTATGATGACTTAAATAGTTTTATGTTATATTAGTAAGGGACTGTTCTGCAATTGTTTTCAGAAACATTTTCCTATTCGATGCTGCGTTGAAAATAATATCTTAATCTGCGATCACTTAAAAAGAAAAGAAAAAAAAAACAGCTGCGCAGAGACTGATTCATAACTGCATTCAGAGTGGAATTAATTTAAAGATTAATTTGCTGTTACTTGAGATTGAAAATATGTTGAGAAGATGATTTGGAATTTTTTTCGGCTTCTTACTGTTTTGTGTTTCCTGATTACTAACACTTACAGTAGTTATAGACATTATTATTTTGGAGTTAAATATGATTTTCGATTATTATGATATTACGAAACTATTTCAGATTAGAAATTAGCATTATATTGGGAAAATGTATTTTTACGTATTACACTAGTGAAACTTTTCAAAGATTTTTCTTTTGGTGCTAATAATATTTTAAATTATTATTTAAAATCATAAATCTTCATACCAATGGTTTTCAGATTTAGCATTTGCCAAAATTATAAAATAATAGAAATTTCTTATAACATATGCAAAGATTTTTGAGATATTGTTAAATCTAATAATACATTTAATTCATCTATTGTAATTTATTGTTGTTTAATAGTACAATTATAAATACTAATTATTATTTTTAGTGTTTTTCAAATTGGTATATTTATTTTTTTTAATTGTATATAAGCATTTTTTTTTTGTTTGTGATTTTAATCTAACATTTAATTATGGACATTCTGAAGCGGTTATTAAATTTTCGTCTATTATAAAATTATTTTCTAAGTTTATGATATACGTAATTATTGGCACTAAAAGTAAAATATGATATTTAAACATTGAAATAAAAAGTTTTTCGTGTCTAATAGGAAGTTTATAAATTAAACTACTTTAGTATATATATTTTTAAGTTCATATTTATTTACATAATATAGGAATGAATATTTTTTTAAACAGATTAACAATGTTTAACTTCGGTTTGCCTGTCCGTTTTTCTGTATGGCTGTCTGTCCGCGCTCTAACTCTCGTAATTAAACTCGGATTTCCCTGAAACATTTAGATATTGACGTTTACCATAACACGTTCCTTATTTCTAATGAAGTTTGTAGCATGTTTAGTTCATTTACAGGGACAGTCAAAAGTATTCCGTTACATTACGGCCTATGGAAAAAAATCGTTTCAAAGGATTTTTAATGATTTTACACGCTTTCAAACAGAATAAAATTGATATGCATTTATGAAGCGCATTTAAATATGCATTCTGCTGAATATGCGATGCATAGAATAGTTATTGTTCATTTACAGGGCTAAAAAAGGAATTCCAATACATAATGATATAGGTGTGGAGGGAATTGTTTATGGCGTACTTTAATTATGTTAATCTATTTCATATATAATGAAATTTATATACATCGCTGAAGTTTACATACTATAAATTATTTCATGTATAATACGAAGTGCATATAGCATTTACAAGGACATGCAAAATATTTCAATACTATATTGTATCCGAAGTACTGTTCATTAGCGATGATTGCTGGGAATGCATTTTTAA
Source organism: Maratus speciosus (assembly GCA_963932465.1). NCBI lineage: Eukaryota > Metazoa > Arthropoda > Arachnida > Araneae > Salticidae > Maratus > Maratus speciosus. The sequence continues at coordinate 257,764,120 of OZ010798.1, read as the reverse complement.
TTATGATATGCGCTTTTATGATTCACTATATTTATGCACAGTATATGGTGTATATAAATGCTAAAATTCGTATGCAGGGCTACACAAAAGTACTCGTAAGGGTTACTGCATATGGGCGCAAATTTTAAAAGGTGGCTTTTAAATGAGTTGTTCTTTTTTACGCTGAAATGCATTTAATTTGCTAAGAAATGTTTGTAGAATATAGATAAAATGTTTTACAGGGTCACGCAAAGAATTGGATACATGGCCGTCTGTAAATGTGAAAAAAAATTTTGGAAATGTGATTTCAGCAGTTTTAAAAGTGTCTTAGTTTGAATTAAATTTTAACTAAATAGTGGCGTGTAATAAAGGTTCTAGGTAAACTACAGGATTGTACAAAAGTATTTAAGTATCTTTCCATTTATTAGTATAAAGTGCTGAAAGAGAATTTCAACCTGTTATGTTTCAATTGCTAAACTAAATTTCCCCATTATATAGTATATATATCAACCTACAGATCAAATACAGGACTGTTCAAAAGAATTAGAAAACACATTTGGCTATGGACGGTAACTGCTGAAATCAGTTTTTCAAATGTTTTATGCGTTTTCTAAAATGTTTACTTAGTTATCTTATTTATGTTATTTCCCTAAATTACGATGTCTTGTTAAAGTATTCAGGAAGCGTTTGAAAGTGTTTTATAATCTATGCTTAACGCACGATTTTTCTTACTTGTTTTTTTTTTTTTTCGCAGATCAGTCTTTTCCTATAAAACATACAAAATCTATTTAGGTCATATTCACAAAATACAATATACACGGGAATAAAAAATTTAAATAAATATGGCTTATAATGTCGTATTTAATAATACAATGACTAATCATAACACATTAAAATCTTACACATTCTTAATATCGAGCTTGTACTCAAGATCAAGCTTGGAATTTAATAAAAAAAAAGATGTCAGTTGATAAGCATTGTTTTTTAAGTGGAAAAATTTAAAATATTTTAGAAGAACAGGACTCCAAAATAGCGATATTTTGCTAAAAAGTATGGTAAAAATATAAGATTTTACATTTTAAACAAAACTTTATTTCAAAATTGTGCATTTTAAAATACATCACAGTGCTTATGACAAGAACCATCACAGTATTGAAACTTGGAAAATTTTCCAGAGAGAAACATTCGGCTTGCATACAATATTTCAAATGAAAATCAAATTTTAAATTAATTGCTTAAAAGGTACAAAGGCTAACATAGTGAAAAAGATTCCATGCCGGGACTCGAACCCGGGCCATCAGTATAGTGCACTGACATTCTCCCGACTAAACCACATGGAACGATACCCAGCCTGGAAAATTTCTCACTATTACATGTTGGCAAGGCTACAAAAGCAGCACGAGAAGGGATATTTATCGTGAGCCACCGACATGTGGCAAACACGAAACTTAATTAAATCCAGATTCGATTGAAACTACATTAGTACTTGGAAATTTTTCCAAAGAGAAACCTTCGCCTTGAATGCAATATTTAAAATGAAAATCAAATTTCAAATTAAAACTGCCTTTTAAGCATGTAATTTGAAATCACATTTTCATTTGAAATATTGTATGCTAGGCGAATGGTTCTCTCTGGAAAAATTTTGAAATATTAATATAGTTTCAATCGATGCTGGATTTAATTAAGTTTCGTGTTTGCCCCATGTCGGTGGCTCACGATAAATATCTTATTTTGTGCTGCTTTTGTAGCCTTGCCAACATATAATAGTGAGAAATTTTCCAAGCTGGGTATCGTTCCATGTGGTTTAGTCGGGTGAATGTCAGTGCGCTATACTGATGGCCCGGGTTCGAGCCCCAGCATGGAATCTTTTTCACTATGTTGGCCTTTGCGTCTTTTAAGCAATTAATTTGAAATTTGATTTTCATTTGAAATTATCACAGTGTTTATGACAAATTCGTCACAAATGACACATATTTCACAAATTGGTCACAATGTGACTTCAAAACATTGTCACATTCGTCACAGGTTCGTCACAAAGTTAATGCCAAATTAGTCACAAATGACACACTTTTCACAAATTAGTCACACCGTGACTTCACAGAGTGGTCACAATGTGACGTCACAAACGACCTCTAAAACGGCCATAACGACCTCGCATTCTAGTCACTATGACGTCACATCGACGGTCACAAAATCACAGCGTGACTTCGCAACGACGTCGCCGTGACGTCACCATGCCTTACGGGCTAATTAGCGCTGGAACGGTACGTGTATTGCAATAAACGGACGCGTTACGCACGCACAGAAAACAGCTCAGCGAACGGCCAAAAACAACACGATCGAGGCGCACGGAGGAAATTTGCAAATGACAGAGGCAAGAATCCGTTTTCTACGCTGATTATCTCTCGAGCGGTGTTCCGTGATTGTTGTCTTGCCTCTGTCCTATGCAAATTTCCTCCGTGCGCCCCGATCATGTTGTTTTTGGTCGTTCTCTAATCTGTTTTTTGTGCGTGCATAACGCGTCCACTTATTGCAATACACCACTGCACTACACTACCGTTCGAGTGCTGTTTAGGGTTTTCGAATGCGCTGAGCATTTTGCGACGCCTCTCTTCTGACTGACGCTGCTCCTTGAATACTAGGCCTGCCCACTGATGCTAAAAATGGCGTCTGTCAAAGACTGATTTTCTTCAGCATTTAGATGGTCCCTTAACTTTGAATACCAATAATTTCTAAAAGAATTATTTACCTCATTTTTCTAAAAATTAAATAAGACAAAGAAAACTTTTAGTAAATATTGGTGTAAAAATTCAGGGAACCGAGTAAACGCTGAATACAATCTGCACAAAGACAACCACAATATTTGTGTCAACGCATAGTCCTAATGTGACTGAATTCTACATTAGTGGCTGCTGGATTCCAACAATGCTTCATACACTATGTGCAGGGATGTATGATTTATATCCCAGCCACATCGGAATAAATCTCATCGAAGACTTCGATTGATTAATCCCTTAACGTTTTGACCGAGTGCTGCTCGGGCAAAAAAGTGTTTGCTATCTTCGGTACTAAAAGCTTTTCGATGCCATTTAATTTTAACTGTAATTGTTTGGTTTGTTAAATGACATACCCTTTTCGATTGTACAAAGCCAAATATTTTAGTAAAACAAAAGTGGTACCGAGTCCTTATTTTTAGGTGCGTTCGTAATTATATAAATACGTAGCACCTATAGTCGTCGTTTAGTTCGTCTGTCTGTCTGTCCATTTCTCCGTCCGTCTGTCTGTCTGCCGTTTCTCCGTCCGTCTGTCTGTCGTCCACATATAACAAAGCAAAAACTAACCAGCCGAATGGTCTGAAATTTTAAATATATGATTGTTGCAAAATTTTGTCGAGTCTTTTCAAATTTTATGAAAATCGGATGTATACTTTAATTACAGGGATTGTCAAAAGTTTTTCTTTACATTATGGCCAATGGGAAAAATTATTGCTAGTGAATTTTAATGATGTTACAGCCTTCCGAATGGTCTGAAATTTTAAATATATAATTATTGCAAAATTTTGTGGAGCCATTTCCAATTTTATGAAAATCGGATGTATAGTTTAATTACAGGGAAAGTCAAAAGTTTTCCGTTACATTACGGCCAATGGGAAAAAATTATTGCAAGTACATTTTAATGATGTTACAGCCTTTCAGATGGTCTGAAATTTTAAATATATAATTGTTGCAAAATTTTGTCGATCCATTAAAAATTTTATGAAAATCGGATGTATAGTTTTATAACAGGGACAGTCAAAAGTTTTCGGCTACATTACGGGGAATGGGGAAAAAATATTGCAAGTGCATTTTAATGATATTACAGACTATGCACTTATGAAGCGCAAAAAATATACATTCAGTAGAATATGAGGTGCAAAAAATAATTATAAAACTAGTTTTAGTACGAACGCACCTCATTTGCCACGTTTGACGGGCAATTTCCAACTTGTTAATTTATTGTGTCAAAAAAAAAACAGTTAAGGGGTAAGGTATATATTTATTTTCAGAATTACTGGTACCAGAAACAAATACTGCATGCACCTTTTGAATACGGCCTTGGGCAAAAAGATTTTAAATTGTATATTTTGTGTATAACTCATTTCGGATGGCACAGAAATTCGTTCTTTATTCTATCTGTACTAATGCTCAATTAAGAGTGTGGGAAAATACATCGAAATGGCGAAAAAAATGATAATCCTTATTTTTTTATATCAAAAATCCTGATGAAAACCTAAGAGCACTATGACGAAAAATGCAGTATTTTATTATCTAAATTGAATATGTATCAGTGGTCAATCGAGTTTAAAAAGCTATACAAAAATAACGAAATAATTCACAAAAGGGTTAGTAAATAATTTAAGTAAAAACGTTAAGATTATTTTTATTTAACACAAAATATCAGCATTGAAAAAGATTAACAAAAATAAGAAGGAATATGGCAATTTTAATCCTTTATTTTTAAATATAAAAACTTTAATTAAAATAATCTTTAAAATTACTTATCCTTGAAAAAATCAAAATCATTTCTTGATAACTCACATTGTTATTTTCTCTTGTGTTATTATATCATCGTTTTATATCATATCACAACCAATAGATCTAGATCGTGCTGTTTGTGTCTTTTTTTAATAATTTGATATTAACTAACTAAAACACACGAGTAACATTCAACTGACAAGATATGAAAACCCACAATTTTTCAATATCTCAATATTTTTCAATTACCAACCGGTATCATCCGAAATTCTTAAGATTACTTGTTTGATCGATATGTTCTTGAACATTTACCTTCGGGTTTATCGAAGTAGAAGAATATGATAGGCTTTCTGGATATTGTTCACGGTCATCCATCAAGATATGGAAGTTAAAAATAAAGAGGCAAAAATTGGGTATTTACAGTTCATCAATGTTATTTTAGGGCTTGAAGAATAACGTTACATATCAGAAAAACAGATTTTAAAAAGAGTTCTGTGTAGAGTATGTGCTATTATAAATATAAGGAAAAACTTCATAATTTATTAACTTTATAATACATATATATATATATATAAATTACATTTTTGTGTGTTTGTGTGTGTGTGTGTGTGTGTGTGCACGTGCATGCGCATGTGTCTGTGTCTGTCTGTGTGTCAGTATGTGTGTGTCTTCTATATATGTTATTACGAAAATTAAATTTCCGTATTTTAATAAATTTATTTCATAAAAATCTCTTTTCTAAAATGATTCTACAATCTTAGACTATTAAATTATTCCTTATCTAAAGTAATATTCCATTCATTCCGTTAAATTTCTGTTAATTCCTTAAATTCATTTCTATTTAAAATGCGTATTTTAATATTTTATTTCCTTTCAAAATCCATTCTAAAAAACATTTTCCGCAATTATTACTTGCTTTTAAAGACTTCACCTTCTCAATCTTAAAATGCCTATATGAATTCCAATAAAATTATTAGTTTGTATCATTTTTTTTATTTTATTCTAAAATTTGTTTGGAACTCTTTTTCCGGCCAAACCGCATCATTCCAATCTTCTTAAGCCGTTAAAATATAGTCCAGCCGGCTTCGGTCTGTTATTGGTTCTTTCCCATATCCGCAAGACTGGAAATAATCTTCCGCGCTTTGGTATAAAACATCGAAACATGAGTAAGTACGGAACAGAGAATTTCATATCAGCAGTTGTTTTTAAATTCTACGCTGCTGTTTGGAAGAGCATCCTCGTAAATATAGAACGATATCTTAATATCTTTTTGAAAATGTAGTTCATGATGACATTGCATGACTAACTGCTAAAGTTTAGTAGTGAAAGTGTCTAAATATTTCATGGAACTGCGGCGGATGCTTACTTGTATTGTACTCAACGGTTCTATAATAAAGTCTTTCCGAGCGGATAATTCTGTTTTCTACTTAATGGAGAAACCCTATTGCATTCGATTCCATGGCCGAGTGACTAACGACGACAGGAAACAAGCTGTTCTAATATACTTACTTCTATATATACTAATATCTATATATACTATACTGTATATATATATATAGAGAGAGAGAGAGAGAGAGAGACGAATCTCTAAAAAGTGGGTAATTTGTGTCCCGGAAAAGCATTCGAAAAAGCATTTTGAAAAAAAAAAAAAAACAACTGTAAATATTATTCCAACAATAGCCTAAATACTCAAATTGTCTTTTCTGTTCTTTGTCCCTTGCTTCATGTGTTGATCTTCTGGGGCAAATTAAAGTAGAATGACAAAATATTTTTAGAAAATTTAATATACAAAATAAAATTTTACTTTCTGAAGTATAAAATAAAAGATTTTTATAATAAATTATAAATAGTTTTATATTTATTCTGACCAAAGTAATGTTCCCCTAGTTTTTATGTCACTACTGTCTCCTTGTATAAAACTGATCATGTGACCAACAAGAGGTCAGATAAATATTATAAATGAATGAACTATTACGTCATGTCTATTCAAAGAACTTGACGAATGCGATAAAACACATTACTAAATGATGTCGTAAGTTTAAAATATTAGAATTATATTATATATATATAATAAAAATATACAAATCAGCGGTTTCGAACCTCTTCGGGGTCCATCATCAGGATCTAAATGTAAAACACAATCGCATTTAAACCTTTCCGGCGCGGAGTTATTCTGTTTAGTGACGAAATGATGGACTGACACCAGAATTTACCAGCGAATTTATTAGAAAATAAAAACTTCTTCATTTTCCTGTACTTTATAAAATGAAAATTTTAATTAAATGTTATTGATGCCAGTATTCTTAAAATTAGGTATCCTTTTTAGTGGACATCGCCCGCTAAATGGATAAATGTTTTTTGACTCCACATTTTCAGAGTGTTCAAATTACGAACATCAACCAATTAGCTTAAACTGAATTTAGGGGTGAATGGACATCTAGCGACATCTGTTAGTATAAACTGTTACTTCAATACATTTATTCAAATTCTTGAATGCTGGGATGAATGGAATTCATAATAGATCACATTCTATCTATTATGAATTCCATCGATCCCTGCATTCAATTTACCTCTGAAATTGAGACCAATAACTGTCTTTCTTTCCTGGATGCCGTTGTTATTCGTTGTGCTAATATTTTTCAGACTACCGTCTTTCGTAAACCTTTTGCTGTCAGTCTCCCACCTCACAGATATTGTTCTCATCCTCCTAACCAGAAATTCGCTGCTTTTAATACTTTTGTTTTTCGGGTTATCAATATTTATTCCACTACACAGTTACTCACTGTTGCACTTAATTACCTCAAAGCCATTGTTGTTGATCGTGGTTATTCCTCTAATACTATAGATTATATTTATAATAAATTGATGAAACCCGTCCATTCTGAAAAGCATTCTAATTCCAACTCTAATACTTCAGTTGTGTTGCCATTTTTTCTTAAAATCAGTCAGCAAGTTGCAAAAATCTTAAGAAGGTTTGATTTTAATGTTATTTTTTCTCCTGTTAATAAAATCTCTTTTTCAAATCATAAACACCCCATAGATCGCCGTGATAACTGGGGTATTCACCAAATCTCTTGTCAGTGTGGTCTATCTTATATTGGGCTGTCTAAACGTGATTTTAGATTTCGTTTAAAAGAGCATGAAGATTATGTTAAAAACCAGGAGCTAAAACGTTCTTCTATTGCTCAACATTGTTGGTCTTTTCAACATAGGTTCAATTTTTCCTCAGCTATCATTATCCAGAAATGTTCTTCTAACCTTGACCTTGACTTTTGGGAAGCTTACCACATTATTAAAAATTCTCACTCTTTAGTCAATGACTTATCTTGTACTCCTGATTTTCCAAGTATTTGGAAAGCATTAATTTAATGTCCTCTTTTTGGTTTCTTTTTCTCTCGTTCTCCAGTAGATGCCACTACTTGTCCAATCAGTCGTTTCATCTGCTTCTCTCTCAGTGGTTGTTTTTGGCGTATTCGCTTCCCGTATCGGACATATAAGCCGGTCTCTGTCATTTTGCTCAGCTTTGCTTTTTCTAGAACGCTGTGTCTTACTCTATCTTGCACTGAAGAAGAATCTCGCTAGTAAATTCGAAACAGCTGTTTGCTGCTTTTTACGAATTATTTGTGCATTTTTAAACGTTGATTTTCTGCTTTTTAATATTCTTGCACAAAGGCTTTAATTGTTATTTTGAAAGCATGATTATTTGTCTAAACAGCGACTCTTAATGTAGCAAAAAATTTAAATTAAACAATAAGAAATTTATGGGAGAGGGCAGACTTAAAAAAAAAAACTATAAGGAGATAAAGAGCACATATAAAAGTTTTCATGTAAATAATGATTTATTTTTCTGTTATTTATTAATCATTATTGAAATATCCGGTGTAGAAATTTTTTTAAAGTGTTTACCTACGTTATTAATTTAGATATTAAATTCTCCATTTTTTATTAAATATAACTACAAATGTCTGAGAATAATAAATTGAAAAAAAAAACTCGTTGTAAATTAAAAAATTCTTTAACCCTTTCAGAGGCAAACCATTCATATTAATAAAATGATGAAATGATACAATAATAACAAAAATTTATTTTTAAAAAAAATCCAAAAAAAAAGAAATCAATTCTTTTTTTTACGTACATTACAAGAACAAAATTTTATTATAAAATATTGGTGCAAATATTGGCGTCTGGGGTTCAAAAGTAAGTGGGATTTGCTATATCCTACCGTCCTTCAAGGTGTTATAGACGGACTTTATAGTACTAATATGTTCGCCTTATATAATCGATATGGGTTGCCCATTAAATAAAGCGAACATTGCAGATAGAAATTAGTGGTGTCAGAAAGCTTTTAGTAACGAAACAAGCGAACTCTTCTTGCACGTATGGTGTACGGGAAAATCTGTTAGAGGGGTTAAGGAATTTTTCATATAAAAGAAAAAAAGCCCAAATAAGACGTTTGCATTTTTAACACTTTCCAACAAAGTTGGAAAGTGTGGTTCGCTAAAGCATGTTTTGTATTGTATATGAAGTATGTAGGATTAATAGTTCATTTACAGGGGCACTCAAAAGAATTCTATTACATTATGGTATATGGGGGGGGATCGTTTGCAGAGAAATTTAATGACATTATGCAATTTCAAACTTATTGAAACTGATATAAAACACGGAATTTCACTACGATCACGTTAGAACAGGGCATTCATAGCATTTTTATTCATTTACAGGGACAAGCAAAAGAAATCCGTTACAGTGCTGTCTTTGAGTAATAATTGCTGGAGTGTACGTTTTAAAATTCGGTGTGAGATTTAAATTATAACTAATTTTTTGCATGTTACTCGTTATATGTAAATTCTATATCTCATCTGTAGGGCTGCAGAAAAGTACTCACGTACCATTCTCCTTATTAGAGGAAATTACTAGAGGAGAATTTTCAACTGAAGTATATGTATTTCTTAAGTGAACTAAATTTTGGTATGTATGTAGTTAATAGTTACAAACCTATATATCATATACCGGACTGCTCAAAGAATTCGGATAATTTTTCGATAGTAGATGGGAACAGTTGAAATTGGGTTTTGTAATCTGTTATGCGTTTCCATATGATGTAACTAGACATAATATTTTATCTTATTAAAATGCGCAGTTTTATTACATTATTCTCTATCAGAAAAAACTATTCTAATCGAAATTTTTTTCGACTTCCAATTTTCGACGGATTTACACGTTTTAGCAGCCAGAGATCCCCAAAAAAATCTTAATACAAAATGTCTGTCTGTCTGTCCGTGTGTCCGTCCGAGCGTGAGTCGCCATTGTACTATCAAAAAGTGTATGAAGTTATGCAGAGAATTGAACCAAATTTTTTGTATATGTATCCTCATTAAATTTAGAAATATTCTGCCGGAAGGGGGCGCTGTAATAGAATTTTTGTGCCATTTTCATTATTGTACAATCCAAAAGTGCATAAAGTTGTGCATAGAATTTAAGCACATTTTTGTGTATATTTTTGTCTATGCCTAGCGGGTCCTCCCTGGATTTGAAAAAAATTCTGTTGGAAGGGGAAGCTGTAATAGCGATTTTTGTGCCATTTTCATTAATTTACCACCGAAATGTGTGTGAAATTATGCATAGAATTTAACAAAAATAGAATTTCACAAAAACAAAATGGCCATATTTTTTTCTTTAAAAAAAATTACGACCATTTTTTTTCCCATTCTGACCAGAAAATCAGAGTTCTAACTTTTTAGGACTGCTCTTTCATCTTCACCTAATACTTCATTTATAATAGCTGTTTCATAATAATGGAAGCCATCAGTCCACCAGAAGAAAATGATCCATTCCAAATAAGTTAGATTAACACGGATAATAGGGACTCTACTCTATCTATATTTATATACATATATACTTTTTTTCATCGGGGCGACACTAAATTCTGAAAAAGCAGAATTAATGTTTTCTAGTTGACATGCTTTTTCTTTCTCTCTACTCGTGTGTTGCAAATTTAGCGGATTTTTTTTTTTTTTTTTTTTTTAACACTGTTTTTGAATAGTATAGTTTACTTTATTTAATAACAGTTTAAATTACTTAAGGCAATTAAATTAATCTAACAGATTAAATAAACTACTAATCGGAAATCGTGGTAGATATTTGAATAAAAGAAAAGCCCGCTAAATTAGCAAGACTGCAATTCTTCTTTGATTTCGCCCCCTAAATTTCTTTGCCCCTTAGCTTCGTGTAAGTTTTTACTGCAGCAGAGCTACAGATGAATTCGGGTTACTCAGATACGTCATAGAAATTATTATGATTAGAGATGATTATACCTATTTATGCAGTTTTAAACGTACGTTATATCACCACTATGCATATTATAATGCATATTATAAGCAACAAAAAATGAAACTCGTAAAGATTAAACAAATACGACTGCGATTGGATAATTCTTTTATGTTTTCTTTACTTTTTGCTATGTTAACAATATAACAATAAGTTTTACTCAAATTAATTAGGTTAGATTTTTCGTATATTATAAAGAAGGACAGATTATAATGGTACTCATTATTACAAGTACTAAATATAATTTTAAAAAATGGGTTATGCTTGAAAAATTTAATATATATATATATATTTTTTTTTTAAATATTTGTCTAGTAATAAAATTATTTTTGTTGTTTTATTTTTGGTTGTAATGTATTAATCGACAATGAAGCCGCGTTGGAATTCATATTTATTTTCCGTTATTATTCCAGTCGGCCCTATAAAAAGAAACAATGAGTTAAAGTGGGATACAATTAAATTTTAATCTAAACATACGTAAAAGATACAATTTTCGACAAAAAAACATATAAATGAAAGCGCTAAAGTTCATTTATAAGACTAAATGTGTATATGAGCCCATTTCCTGGAAATTTTGCAAATCACGTTTAATACGCGATCCCGCTTAATACGCGACTTTTATCCACTCCCTTGAAACGCATCTCAAGGGTCTAAAGACTCTTAAAGTTTCAAAATTTTCGAAATTATTATTTTTTTTTTACGTTAAACTCTGAACATTTTGATATGTTTTCTTCAAATTCTCATTAGAAGAAAAGTTATGGATTTTAGAATTATACCCGCTCAATAGCTAAAGCAGTGTTTTCGAAAATTTGAAATAATTTTTGTACAAATGACGTTTTTGTGTATAACGCGCAGGATATCTCAAAAACTTCTGAATAGTTTTTCATGAAATTTCCAAAACAAACATTTCATGTTAGTCTTTATAAATTGAACCTAAAACTTTATTTTGATTGTTAAAGTGATTTATACTGTTGAAATTTTCAAAATTTTATATTAGCTAAATAAAACTTTTCATCAAAAATATAAAAATACTTTAAATACAAATTTATAAGGTATTAAGTTCAAGGTATATATTACAATCTGAAGTATTGTTAGGCACAAAAAATTTAATTCTCGTTCCAAATTCATTTTGTAATCCTGCGCGTAAGCTGTTATACCAATTTTCTGCTCGACAAATGTCTGACAGTATGGAGCCCCCATATAAATACCAATTCTGCATCTTGAAATTTTTTAAATGCACGAAATGAAAGAACATACTTATATATCCTATACCAATTAAAATTGTGTTTTAAATCATACACATTTTAAGATAGTAAATGCTGAAAATAGCCCTTTTTTTTCATTTCATCCAATTTTAAGAGTTCTGAGACCCCTTCAGTGCTGCCAGATGGGCTACTTTTTTTTTTTTAAATCAGATTCTTCATTTGCACCACTTTTTTGAAATAGTAAAATGTGTCTTATTTAATGATATATTAATTAAGGCAAAAGCAAAGTGAATTTTACCGTTTCAAAAAAGTGGTGCCAATCATGAAATCTGAAATTTAAAAAAGTAGCCCACTGGCAACACTGGACCCCTTAAGTAGACCGGGAAAGCAAAATTCAACTAAAAAATCGATTTTTACTTTTTATATCATTAAATAGTTTAAACTTTTATCTTTCCAACGATGTGTCACACATGTATATATATATAAAAAATAAGTGTTGAAATTAATCATTCTTTCTAAGAGTACTTCACAGCTTATTGGCCATTTAAATTTTTAATTGGCTTTTTCTGAAAACTTTGATTTTTCATGTTTATGTTCCTTTTTTCAATATCTATTTAAACGTAAAAACTCAGATTTTTATTTAATACTTATATAATGAAATGTTGTATACTTTAACACAGGGATTTAATGATTTGTTGAGAACTATTTATTTTAGGCAATGAAATCTTACCAAAAATGCTAATTTAAAAATAACTTTCAATAAATAATTAATAATTAATTTTGAGTTTCACTTAGAAAGAAAATGGTCTGTTAAAATACGTAAATCATGTTATTTTAACTACTCTAAAAATCTAGAACTCTTATCTTTCACCATTTCTGAGAAAAAGTTACATAAAGATGGTGAATTTAACACGGCGGAGATAGGGCTTTTCCGGTCCCCCTTAACCGGGTTCGACTGTATTTGTTTTATTGTGTGTAGGGGATCAAAAATATTTATATGTACTCGTAGTTCGAAAAGGACCATTTGCACACAAGGAATGTGATAGTTAAAAAAAAAAAAGTTTTCAAAATGGATTTTACACACAAGAAACGTGATAGTAAAAAAAATAAATAAATAAATAAATAAATAAAATAATAATAATAATAATAACTTTAAAAATGGATTTAAAAGAGTTCCTACTGTATTTTAAAAACCACGCGTGCAAAACCGCGGACTTTCATTGCATAAAAGTACAGTCGAACCCCAATACGCGAATCAAGGGACCGATCAAAATTCGCGCATTAAATGGGTTCGCGTATTAACCGAAGTTCGCGAATTTCGACCAGTAGTGTATATAATAACAACCAATACGGATAAAACACACCTTTATGACAGTTTTTAGCGTTTTTAAGACATAAAGTGACATTTTATTTGTTTTTATCCCTATGCGTTTATTAATCAGGAACGTTCGATATCTTGAAATTCAAATAACAGTTATTGTCTTAAGTAAAAATTTTGTCTTTTCAAAATTACATTTATTATATACGTCACATAAAACTGAAGAAAACGAACATAAACATTTGTGCTAACCATGATGTAAACTAAAACTAATGTTAATAAAATAAAAATCCTTGTTAGCTATACAGAACAAATAGAGAACAGCGTCTATAATAGTAAAATATCGATATAAAAAAACCAAAAGTTAAAAGTTAATAAAGTGAATAATGACATAAAAATTTCTTTTTGCCAAAATGACATGCGGCTGCGCCATCAATATGATGTTTTCAGCTCTGTAAGGAAAGGGCATGTTTACAAACAAACACTTCCGTCAACCAATATACCACTACATTTTTTGTCATAGCGATCATTGCAGGAATCGTCTTGGAGACGTAGGCCAATCCTATCATAGACCTGTTAAACGTAGACCAATCAAATTTTCCGAGCTCATGTGTACAGTAGGAGCCATAAGGAACGGACAGTTTTTTTCTTGCTGTTCCACAGTAGTTCGATCAACAGTGTCGTCAGCTGCCCTTTCCTTATACAGCTGATTGTAAAGCCCACTCGTCGAGGGCCCTTCTGTCAATGACGATGCAAACTTTATGAGGAAACCGAACGCCTCCGTAACTGTAAAAGATGGAAATCGGTCGGGGGGCACAGGTTCATTCTCTTCTTTCTCCTCATGCAGTTTACCAGTCGCAATTGATGTCACCCAGACTTTTGAGATCGAAGGTTGCTAGATCTTTGTCGATATTAATGAACGTGTCTAAATAAGCAAAATCTTCCCTTACAATTTCTTGTTCACCAAGCCAGTGTTCTCCAACATCAGGGTGCGAGGTCGGCTCTTTGCAAATGATGTCCTCACTACTTCCAAAAACCCCTTTTCTGAAACAATTTGCAATCTTCGTTGGTATGACACTCTCCCATGATACAGTAAGCATGTGAAAGTCGAGGATTTTAATAGCGTGACACTTTTAGCAGTAAAGGTTGCTGCCGTGTTTCATTTGGTGAAGGTATCTTTGTACTACGCGAGTCTTTTAATTTTCCTTGGCGCTGTTAATGATCCCGTGGTTCATTGGGTGAGTGACACTGTTCGAATTTGAGGGAAAAATTCAATTTGGACATTCCTCAGGCCTTCGTTATTTTCCGGATGCTCAGGGTAGTTGTCCACAAGCAATAACACATGGCGTGATTCTTTTCCCATACGCCGATCAAAATTACGAACCCGTGTGAAAAAAGGTTGCCCGTCATCCATGATCTTCGCTGACTTTCGTACAGGGAAGAAAGATTTTTGACGTTTTGAAAGCCTCGCAGGTTACTGATTTCCCTATGACCAGAAGCTTTAACTTGTCTGAACCATCAGATTTGGCATCGAGAAGAAGATTAAGACGCTCTTTGCTTAATTTACACCCAGGACATGTTTCTCCTTTTATAACCGTTGTTTTGTTCGATGTCATTTTGTAAAAACGCGCAAATTCATGCAGGTTGTAAATATCACCGTTTAAATAGTTTTTACAAACTACGGAAGCACATATGTTTTCCATCAATCGACGTTTTCATTGTTGACAGCTGCTGATTCATCACACACTTTCTTGAATTTTATTCCGTGGCGAGCTTTAAATCGATGTATCCATTCATTTGAGGAATTGAAATCTTAACATCCCATTTTTGCTCTACGGACTTCGTTTCCTCATCTGAACAGTCTCTTTCAGGCTATCAAATCAAATCAAGTCCCATTTTGGCTGCAACATCAGAAGCTCTTTCTTGGATTAACATGCCACTTATTGGGATATTCGTAGATCGCGCGTGAACAAACGACTTGTGAAGGGCCTTCTTCATGTCCTCAAACTTGGTGATTTTCATTTTCTTGTTCTTTGTTTCCCCAATAACAGCTTGTCTCTAATCTTCACCAAAGTCCTTAAAGTTGATTCCGTATGCCTTTTTCTTTCGAGAACGCCGACTTATTCAGGACAGCCTGGGCATTGTACTGGTTTATAATTTGTAACGTCTCAGTGACAGAGAGAGCCTTTTTTAACACTTTTGAACAAAGTTGAAAAGTGTTTATGACTTCGGTTTGTTTGTCCGTCTGTGCGCACTCTAACTCCCGTAAATATACTTGGATCTTTCTGAGATTTTTGATTGTTAGTCACCTCTACCATACCACAAACCCTATTTATAATGAAGGTTGTAGAATATTTAGTTCATTTACAGGGACAGTCAAAATTTTTCCGTTACATTACGGCCTATGGGAAAAAATCGTTTAAAATGATTTTTAATGTTACATGCTTTCAAACATAATAAAATTGATATGCATTTATCAAGTGCACTAAAATATGCATTTTCTGTAGAATATGCGGCGCAAAAAAAAAAAAAAAAAAAAAAAAAAAAAAATATATTCATTTACAGGGCCAAACAAAGAATTCCGTTACATAATTATATAGGGGTGGAGGGAATTTTTTCCGGCGTATTTTAATTATATTAAAATATTTCATGTATAATGAAATTACTATACGTCGCTGAGGTGAATATAACTTATTTCATGGATAATACGAAGTGCATAGCTTTTACAGGGACACACAAAAGATTTCATATACTATATTGTATCCGAAGTACTGTACAGTAGCAATGATTGCTGGAAGTGCATTTTAAATTATGTTATGTGTTTTTGTTATACTATATTTATGCATTGTATATGGTGTGTATAAATGCTGTATTTCATATACAGGGCTACACAAAAGAATTCGTAATGGTTACTGGGTGTGGTTGCAAATTGCTTAAAGGTGATTTTTAAATGAGTTAGCCATTTTTATGCTGAACTGCATTTAGTTTACTAAGAAATGTTTGTAGAACATATATAAAATGATATGCAGGGTCACGCGAAGAATTGGATATATGGCCGTCTATAAATGATAATTTCTGGAATTGTGATTCCGGTAGTTTTAAGAGTGTTTTACTTTGAATTAAACTTTAGTGGCGTGTAATAAAGGTACTAGGTTAACTACAGTGTTCTGCAAAAGTATACAAGCATGTTTCCATCTATTATTATAAATTGCTGAAAGAGAAATTTCAACCTGTTGTGTGTTTTCTTGCTAAACTAAATTCCTCCATTATATAGTACATATATCAATACAGGTATAGTACAAATACAGGGCTGTTCAAAAGAATTGGAATACATATTTGCTATGGACGGTAACTGCTGAAATCAGTTTTTCATATGTTTTATGTGTTTTCTAAAATGTTTACTTAGTTCTCTTATATACCTTATTTTCCTACATAACGAAGTTTTGTTAAAGCATTCAGGAAGTGTTGGAAAGTGTTTCATAATCAATGCTTAACGCATGATTTTTCTTAATTGTTTTTATATGTTTTGCTCCATTTGCCATCGTAAAAACTAGATTAAACTTTTAAAAGCACACGTGGATATCGTAGATCAGATTCTACCGGGAGCGACTAACAATCCTTTACCTTCCTAATCACAGCACTGACCAAACAGCGAATCGACACTGCTCTAAGTTAGCAAGGGGGTCACATCGTTAGCAGTAAAAATTTTCTCTTCTCTCTTTCTGGCCTGTTTGACTATAAATAGTAATGAGCGACGGGAAAGATTTCACCTTTAAGGCTCCTGTCCCTGCCTGCGAAGACACTCACGAGCTAATGCTAATCCTATGGGGAGGGATTTTTCTAATATCTCGTTTGCATTTCGACATTTTTAAATAAGTTTTTTTGATTGGATAGCCGAGATCCGTCTCTACTTCGCACCTTTTTTACTTTTTCGATTTTGGTCACAGATATTTTTGATAAAGTTACTTTCACTTTCAAAACCGGTTCTGAAAATGAAAGTGTCATTCTAAAAAATATCTGCGACCAAAATTGAAAAAGTAAAAAAGGTGCGATGTAGAGACGGATCTCATCTATCCAATGCAAAAAAAAGTATTTAAAAATTTTGAAATGCAAACGAGATATTAGAAAATCTCTCCCCATAGGATTAGCATTAGCTCGTGAGTGTCTTCGCAGGCAGGGACAGGAGCCTTAAGAAAGGAGAAGTTAAAAACTGATAATTTTAGTAAAGCTATTCGTGGATGTAATAAATTTGGACAGAAAAAAGCATTCCTAGTTTAAAGAATTGTCGTACGTAATGCTTGGGACATTATTCAATATAAAATCTCCTCTGTTTCAAACCAAGCTCATTCGCGTATTAAACGTAGGTTTTTATTGCCAAGGGACTGATAAAATTTCACGTCTTAAGCGGGTTCGCGTATTAACCGTTCGCGTATTAAGAGGGGGTTTTTTAATGCAAAAGTTAGGCGTTGTTCAAGGGACCGAAGAAAATTCGCGTATTAAGCGGTTTCGCGTATTAAACAGGACGCGTATTAACGGGGTTCGACTGTATTTGGATTTCTTTTATAATGAAAAAGTGTTCAAAATTACATACCAGAAAAAATATACTAAACAATGTTAAATAAATTTAAAAGTTTGATATAAAGCATCTAATGTTGTGGGAAGTAGCACATTCACGGTACCTAACTATGCCTTCGTGGCAAGTTAGAGTTCTGGAAATAAAATAAAAAAGAATATCTGCTTTCTTGTGTTAGGTTGTTGGATGGTTTGAAATTAATATCGAAATTTTCTGATTACCTCTTATTCGATTATTCGCAATTCAGATTTTTAATATGTTTCTATTTTTTAACCTATTTTCAACGAGGACGGTTACTATAGTTTATTACTATATATTTTTATTCTCTGTATATTCAAGCATAAGTTCTCAATATAGGGTCTGATTTTAATACTTCTTTTTTGGTTGCAAAAGTCCCTTTTTACAGATTTTATCAATATTATTAATATCTAAATAAAATAATCTTCAACCTAATATTCTTTATATCATGCATATCAAATGCAAGGGTCATGGGTCACGTTTGGTCCGCTGAACACTTATCTCTAGTCCGTCAGGCTTTTGGCTTTTCACTTTCTTTGGTTCAGTTCGTGTTTGAGGCAGAAAATACACTAACTGCGACTACAGTGTTGACAAGTTGGAGATATATTATTATTATTATTATTCAAAATATCTACCTCTATTCCGGAATACTAATCTTTGCTTTATTCAATGAAAAAACATTCCGGGATTAAAAAAAATTAATAAAAAATTGCACATCTTGGCAACATTGCAGAGGCGTTGCAGATTGCAAGCATCATACATTTATTCTAATGGAGTTTCATGAAAATTATATAAAGTTTTACAAATCAAGCTGTATATTTTCTTACAATAATACATAAAATGAACATGGTAGTACATTATTAAATATTGTCTAATTATGTGTATTGGATTGTTGAGAAAGTTGGCTGCAGGAAGTATATTGAAGTTTTTCCTATTCAGTGTATACACTGGCCTCCAAAAGTTAAGGAATAGGGACTGGATGCTTTCGATTATGCACGGTTTGTCGAATATCTACCAAAATTATTGGCGAATTGTTCTTGAACGTCTGGAATGTAAAGTACATGTTTGCTTTCATATTTCTCGGTGAAGATTTTGTCGGGAAGACAATCAGGGGGCTTATAATAAATTTAATAATAAAATAATATTTTCGATCACTTTTGTAACAGAAAATGCTGGAATTTTTTTGTCATTGTGTTAAATGAGTGTTTGAGACCTGTTCAACGTTTGTGTTCATTTGTGTAAGCATAGCACTCATATTCGTAAAGATGTTATTTAGTCTGTGAAAAATTCAAACATTTTTTGTAGCATACAGAGTTTTCAACCAAATTTAACACAACTTTCCAAAAACCTGTTAAAGAATATAATATACAGTTCGTGTGAATAGCCTGCGAGCTCAATGCCATCAGTTTAACTGGGCACATTTCTTTTTATTTCATTTTAAGATTTTCTTTTTTTGCAAGATATATTTCATTGAATCGTACTAAGAAATGGAAAGATAAAATCTCTCTATTCTAAAAAAAAGTAACTACCGCTGTCACCGCCGCCGCCGCCGCCGCCGGTTTTGATTTTTTTGTGACCGGAGGCCTTTCTTCGTTAATATTAACAAAAATAATGCATACAAAAATATGAAAATCGGTGGTTTTATACAGAAATGTTTGATAAACACGCTGATGCAGACAGTTTTCAAATCGAAGAATTATTTTAAGAGTTATTTAATGCTAAAGTTAGACAAAATCGTTCCACTAAAAAAGTTTTATAGCAGCAAAAACTATACATGGCAGTGTAATCATTTTTAGATCATTTTATGCGTTAGAATTTGCCGGAGTGCAGATTGCATTAATTTTTTTTTTGACTCATTTTTTTAGGTTTTATTTCTATTTTAAATTCAAATTTTCAGCATTTCTAGACATATTTTTTAAAGATTTCAGAAAATTGTACTAATTTAAACTGTTGCCAACTGTATAAAAAAAACGCAAGCAATAATGTTTGCTTCAAATTAAAAATTTATTTACACGTGACTATTATAAACAGGAAAAAAACTTTCAAATTAGAATTAAATTATTACGTATAAAAAGCAGGAACTTATTAAAAATTACGTCATAAAAAGTATACACGTGAATTTTAAAAGAGAAAGGATATTGTAAAATGATAAATTCATTAACATGCGTTAGAAGTCTTAGGAGAAATTAAGTCATATTTACGTCACATTATAGTTATTACATAAAATGAACACAAAATAATATTGCAAAAAAGTTTAAATTTAGAAATTGCGCTAGACATTTATTTGATATTTTGAGAATTAATTTAAAATGTCTCATTTAAAAGAACTTTCTTTTCGCTTTGTTAAAAAATACCAGGAGACAAAGACTCTCTTTACTTAATTCCTTTTATATTAGCTAATTTTAAATGTTGTTACACGTGTATACGTCATCAAGTTATTTTTATTTCGACGTTTTATTTGTGTTTTTATTAATGTTGTACGAATTTATTTGTTCTTTCGTTATTTAAAATAAAATTATATCAATTTGTATAATTTGGCGAGTGGTTTGGCGATTTATATAATTTGGCGAAATTGGTCGACAGGATAACCAAGTAGTACCGCAGCGGATTTGGCGTTAAAATTACCCAGTCAAAGAGAAAAGAATAGAAATTCGTTTATAGGGAGATCGCCGCTGTTTTTTAAATTATAATTCAATCTTTCGAAATCTTTTTAAAGCCGATCAAATTAGCGTGCATTTAGTGTCTGCGGTGTCTGAACGGGGGTTGGCGAGCGTAGCTCGTAGGGGGCCGAGCCCCCTAGTGAAATAAAAAATCATTGTAATATATTTTCACAAAATATTCCTTTTAACAATTAGTTAAAATCAGTAGTTTTCTGGCGTAGTTATTTATACCGAGATTTTCAATGAATAAATCCTGAAATCTGTCTACTTCTAAAAATAGATTAAATGAATTTCTCGTGCCGAACATTTCTTCTTATATTTACTTCACTTTTATTTCATTTTTATTAGAACTATTGACAGATGGAGCTGGTGTAGACGTAGTTTCTGACGCAAATCAATTCTCAACGATAAATCATAGGATAGAAAGGGCATTTTCATTTAATCTTCCTTTTTCTATTTAATCCTTTCAGGCGCAGTGGTCCCACGTCAGGACCACCTAGTTAATTCCAAACTTACATACAGCATCAAGAATATTTTAATAAAATTTTGCTTATACAATGAAAATTTAAAGTAACGAGTTTTTAATTTGTAAAAGAGTCGTTTGTAAATTACGGTGTCAATCAATCATTTCATCAATGTACGAACAGATTTGTTATATGCCAGAAAGGGTTAATAAGCATCTATTATTAACATCTAAACAGCCATTTCCTGAATGCCAGGCCTACCAAGGAAATTTGAATAAAAAGGAATTGACATATCCGCAAAATGGTGAAGCTTGAACTGTAACCGGTTTCGAAGTAGTGCATTCTCGCGGGGCAAACTTCCACTAGTAAATTTGAACAGAAATTTTCACTTTATTTAAGCGCCTTTATAATGTAGAATGTCAGTCACAGTTATGACCAAAAACAGATATTTATTTTTACTGGTGGAAATTTACTCCGGCCGTAGTCAGGTCCTGAGTTTCCGCCATATGGTGACAACCTAAACAGCTACCTGTCACTATCAGTGAAAGATATTGTAATACCAGGGCCAAGTTCCACCAGTAAAAACGAATAGAAATTTTTATGGTAATCGAGAAAGATATTTTGCAAGAATAAGCCACAAAAATAAGAATAATTTTTCTATTCAAAATTTACTGGTGGACGTTTGTTTCGACGATGATCACAAACTGTTGATTCAATGTAAAATATTTACCGGCATCATCTGACAATCTCCTCAGTTACTTCACTTGCAACAGGTAGACTCTACATTGTATTCCCCCCCCCCCTACTTTATTCATAACTCCATTAGGTCTACAGGCTGACACAAAAATGGCGGCTGTCGTTGACTAATTTTTTTTTAACATTTGGATAGTGCTCTAAATTTAGGTATCGGTAATTTCTAAAAGTTTCTATTGAGTTAAGTAGTGTTAGAAAGATAAAGCAGAGTAAACTTTTGGAATTCAAATTCAATAGTCAGTACAAACGCTGAAAGAAATCTGCCTTCGACAGACGCCATTTTTGTGTCTGCGCGTAGATCTAGTTTTCAGGGAGCAGCGATGGCAACCTCTAAACGATGAAACTAAGGCGCGCCACGCACCAGGGAGACATGCAACAAAAAAGCTTGAGGCCTAGGACAATTTCACCCTGTTAACAAAGAAAAAAGCGGTTTGAAAAGCAGAATTTGTCTCTTTTCTCACAATTAATGTCGCATACATCTCTGGTGTGTGGCGTGCCTAAGACGGGGTACGCACGTTTCATTTCATTTTCTAGAAAAAAAAAATATCAGTATTTTCTAATAATAAAATAAAGCTGGGATAAACTCGCGAAATTTCGCGTTGACATTTCTCTACAAGAAAATACTGAAATCGGAGACTTTTCTGATCCGGAAATTCTAGGACCCGTACGAATCCTGTTAAGAAACTCATCTTTGCAACTGACAGTGTTTTTCAGAAGGACTCAGTGATAATTTACTCAGTGATAGCCTCATGATATTTTTTAAATGCGTGAAAACATCGGAATGTTGCGTCTAAATCAATTATGCAGTTTCTTTTCGCGGTATATTGAAATTGTAATTTTAATCTGTAGATGTTCGATTTTTTCAAAAATTTCATTGGTATTCTGAAAGAATACAGTTCGCCCTGTCTATAGACATCTTTCTTATTGTTTTATCGCAAACGGTGTGCGATAAATATAGGTGTAGCCTTTGTTTTCTTTAATACTGGTTGTATATAAAGACATGACTAAATAGTGTACAACAAAACCACACATTGCTATTAAAAAAAAAAAATCAAGGGTTAGTAAAAAAGAGCTTTTTTTTAATTTGTCATAAATCTCTAGATTATATTTAAATTGTTCTGAAATACTTCTAAGGTAATCATTATCAATTTCTTTTCAATGAGTTTTATAATGTTTTAGGTCAGAGGAATTATGCGATTAAATAAAGCAAAGCTGACGAAATATATGAAAATAGACCAACCACTGTTGAAAATCTCAGTTCTAACTCTTCTTAAATCAAACTTTTTAAAGTCTTTGATAAATCACAACATTCCTTTGAAAACATTAAGCTAAAATCTCTAAAAAAAATTGTCTGAAAAGATAAATTCTCAAGGGTTACCATTTAAATACTAGAAATTAACTTTGAATACTACTCTTTTTTCTACCCTAATGTGCTCTATTTAATTTACTAGTATTTTGCATTCAATAAGACGAATAACTAACTATGCGTAAATAGTGGTCTACGAAATTCCATTGTAGTATTTATCTAGTAACTCTACTCGAAAGACTGGTTTAGCATTGCTTTTAATTCAGTTGGTGGATAAAACATCAGTTTGTGCCTCACTTCAATATCGTCTAAAAGACCACATCTAATGTCACAGTTGCACATTTCTGCTTTTTATTACACAGGCATTTCTAGGAAATGTTGAACTTTTAGAGATCTATAGAAAAGTTGCAATTGTTCTTAACATAGAGGTTAATGGGAAAGGAAACTTCATTAATTTTATCGTGCATACATCCAAATTAAATTTTAAAAAGAAAGAAAAAGTATGCCCCAAGCATGATGAAACACTTCCTGAATTCTATAAGGTAACTTCATTGTTTAGCAAGGTTAAAGGAGGCGTCTTGAGTAAACAATTTATAAAACACATAACAACTAAAAAATGTACTTTCAGAAATAACCAACCATAGAAAGGAATGTATCCAGTTCTTTCTGTAGCACTGTATATGAATTTTTTTATTATCTACAAATATCTCTTAGAATTTTATGTATAGTGTTTAGATTATAGTTTTAGATTATAGTAATTAGATGTATAGTTCAGCTGAAAAGTGCATAACCCAATTAATAAACACCCTAAGGCAATATATACTTATACACAGTGATGCTTACGAATACTTTTGTGTAATCCTGTAGCCTGTATACCATTTATTTATTAACTACAAACATATCTTAGCGTACTAAATATAGTTCAGCTGAAAAATGCATAACTCAAATTAATAAACACCCTTAAACAATTGATACTCATACACATCACTGCTTACGAATACTTTTGTGTAGCCCTGTCTACCACCTACAAAATGTATACATACCACACTACAGAGTACGTAAAAATTATTAAAACTTTTCTTAATGTACCAAAATTGAAAACGCAGTTAACAATTTATCGCTCATAAACATTATTGCAGCCGAATTATTTTGTGTGACCCTGTAGATGAATGACAAATACTTTGCATTCCATGTTTTACAGAAAACACGTTTTAGTGCACCTCAGATATGTATATCAATTTTATTATGCTTGAAATAGTATAACAACATTACATTTGATGTCATGTTATGTAATCAAATTATGTTATTTTAACATAAATGTCACTGCTCTTCTATAAGAGACTCTAATTTTTTTAAACTTTGCGTTATTTCCAAAAGTGAAGCATTTCCACCTGTAAAGAATTTCAAAGCCACTGGAGTGAAAATAATGCTCTTCAACAGAACTCATTTCAAGTTTAATACTTAAAATACACACATTTATTTTATATAAAATGACGTCATTTGTATCTGCTGAAGAATTCCACATTTACGATCCAGTTTTAAACAACATGAAACAACAGAAAAGTATGCATTTGACATCATTATCGCGGAACAATACACAAACCCAGCAAACCTCATAAACTCGTAAAATAAATCGGCTATTTAATGATTCATTTGTTTGTAACATAAATATTGTACTTAATGATGATCCATACCGTGTGACGTTTTAAACGTCATGAATTGGTCGCAATTGGTCGTGGTAGGACTCTCCCATATAAGCACTGCAGAGAATAAAATAAGAAGAAGCAAAGGAAAAAAACTACAGACAAAACGTAGTATGTATTAAAAAAGTATTTTAACATGATTAATTTCCATTTTGCTGTGAAGTAATACATATATGTAGCATTTGCATTTAACGAATCTTTAACCTTCATATTGAGATAAAAACTATGGAACCAATACATATCAAACAACATACATCAAATGTTAACATAACATATCAAATCATAACAACATATACACATCAAACTATTTTCGCCTCATAGACGTTAATGTAACGGGATTGTTTTGAGTGCCCCTGCAAAAGAACAAAAAATGCTACACACTCCATTTTCAATAGCAAACCTGCAGTTGTAGACCTCAATAATATACATAAATTACATGCAATCCGAGTATAACAGAGTTAGTGTGCGGACATACGGCAAACAGGAAAACCGAAATCGTAAATACTTTTCAACTATGTTCGAAAGTGTTGTCTCAGTTACTTTTTAGAATACATAAGCACTAAAACAACAAATAATTTAAAGATATCGAAAATAATTAACATTTATATCTATCATTTGCATATACATGTATATTTTCAAGCAATCGTTTCGGAAGCGAATATTGAATGATATTTTCAGAATGCATCACGGAATTATTCGTAAATATTCTTCTCAAAATTGAAAATAGAAACCTTTTTATAGTATCATGGACTTTGCAGCAGAAGCATTGTTGACTCAAACGTTTTAAGATATTATCATATGCATTGGACTCCGATTCCATATCGAAGGGAATTTCAAGAAACATTACTCTACAACTTCCTCAGTGAAATGGATTGAAATAACAGAATTCATTCAATAACAGAATATTCATTTTTCTTCAACTGGGAAAAACACACATTGTAAAATGTTAATAATAATGTATTTTTAATATTTAAAAATTAAATTTTAAAAAGCCTCAGTTATTTTTAGAAAAATGAATAATTTAAGTATATCGAAAATAATTAACATGTAAATCCATTCTTTCTTCACATATATTTGTAGATTTTCAAGTAGTCTTTTCGGAAGCAAAACATTCATAGGAATTGTTCATAAATACTCTCCTCAAAATTGAAAATCGAAACCTTTTACAGTACCATGGGCTTTACAGCAGATGCATTGTTGGCATAAACGCCCTTAATACTATCAAGGCTACCACCGGCGACTATTTTTTCATTCGCACAACTTTCTCAGAACAGAAATCTTTCATATACACCTGTTTGTTTGTTTCTTTGTTTTATTGAACATATACATCAGACTTGTGTACTTGACAACAGGGCCCGCTTATAAGTCAACCTCAATATACAGGGACGAGATAGCACAACACCAGAGAATTAGATCTTGGGGGCTCCACAAAGAGTGTGCAACAGAACCGGCGGGATTCGAACCTGCCCCCGCCTACGCTCTGAAGCGATTAGCACGGTGGGCCTCTCATATTCACCTTGACAACATTTGAAACAGAAATGTAGTACATTAAAAAATAGTGGAGAAAATAGAAAATAAAAATAGTCGTCAGTGGCAGTCTTTTACTATCCTATCTATCGGACTCTGCTTCCATTTTGTAGGAATTTTCGGAGAACATTATTCTGCGACTTCCCCAGTGAAATGTACAGAAATAACAGAATTCGAGATATTCATTTTTCTCCTTCACTCGAATAAAAAATATTACGAAATCTGACAGGGTTCATACGCTTCTAGGTCTTTTTACCAGAATTTTCGTAAAGTAATATTTGCCTTATTTAATGGAAAAAATAAAACTCCAGTAATAGCTAGCAGTACTTTATGAAATTCCTGGTTCTAAAACACCTAAAATACCTTGAATCCCCTGATGCGTACGAACCCCATCTGAATAATAAATAATATATTTTAAATATTTTACCGTTAAGAATTACATTTTATAAATCCTCAGTTGTTTTTTTAAATAAATAACGAGCATAAACATGAATAATTTAAAGATTGTCGAAAATGATTAATATTTAAATCTATTCCTTCCCCACACATACTAGTATATGTGCATTTTCAAGCAATCGTTTCGAAAACAAAACATCTAATGAAATTTTAAATTTAATTTAATTTTTTGGATATTTTGATTAAAAAACGATTGCTTCAAAATCTATATCTACTAGTATATGCGAAGAGAAAGGAATAGATTTCAATGAAAAATTTTAAGTATTTTCGATATCTCTAAATTACTTTTAGAATACACAACCATTAAAGAAATGAATAATTTTAAGATATCGAAAATAATTATCATTTAAATCTATTTCATTTTATGTAAGAAGATTTTCAAGCAATCGTTTTGGAAGCAAAACCTCCAGTGGTATTTTCAGAATGCATATGCTGTTCATAAAATTCTTCTCAAAATTGAAAATCGAAATCTTTTCTTCATCATCATGGGAATTACAACGACGCATTGTACTCAAACTATTTTCGATATTATCATATGCATATATATATATGTGTGTGTAATAATAAAAATTTTCGCCTCTTTTTCTTAGTAAAACTATTCGAGATTTTTAATATTTTTCCTTTTTTACGTATCTTTAATAATATCTTAATATCTTTTGTCTTTTATTTCATGCATTTAAAGTTGCGTATTCTTTTATTATTCTAAAAATCTTAATCCATTCGCCTAATGTTATAAAACCCATTAAACTACTTATTCATTTTATTCTAAAACTAAATTCTCTTTCTTTCGAATGTTTTAATATCATTTATTCTTTCATGTTCTATACTCACAATTCCATGCGTCCGCCAGCGCTATTTGCGCTTTTATTCTGACGCCGTATAAAGAGTTCTTTATCGACGTCATCCTTTCCCATCGAATCGTGATTTGTTCTGTGTCCCATCCTCCCTGTCTTGTAGCATTGGTCTATTGCCTTTCTGTAACCGTCCGCGCGCGTTGTTGTTTGGAGTACAAATATCGTTACATCGGCGATGGAGAGAAGATTTTTACATTTTTCTGGTTGTTTAATTAAGCTGAGTCGCTTGTATTGAACGCTCTAATGTGTAGATCCTATTCTTATAACATCTAACGTTTTATGAAGCGATGATCGATTTTTGAGAGTGGATTGAATAACTACTGGAAGTGTTTTACTATGTTTTTTTCAATAAAACCAGTTTAAAAAGTAACGATGACTCTCTATATTCATTACGCAAGAGAAATTATCTCAATGTGTTTCGAGCCTGTTTTTTCTCGCCATCCTGACTGCAATCCGGTATTTTCAATATAACGGATGGATGGTTTTGATTGCTCTACAACATTTTATGTCGAGGTGTACTTGTGTCGCCTAAATATCTGAAAGTCGGTAGCAAAATGCTACATAAGCCATACAGGATGATCACTTGCTTTACTAAAGTTATGATTTGTAGAGAAACTCATCGAAACTTCAGAATGTCAGAAATGTTCTGACTATGCAATGTGAATTATTATCATCGACTATCAATAAGTATGATTACGATGAGAGATGTTTTTCATGAACGAATGTCAGTAAAACTTTCAGTTTCAACGACTTAATAGAATGATTAAAAATTCCTGATACCTCGAAGGAGCGGAAATAGGTCTCACATTAAATTGAATGCACGATTTTTATTTTTAAATAAAATTCTAGCTCTCCGGCCAGAAGTTATGTTGAGAAAAAACACCTTTCTGTGGGTGAGAATATATTATTTATTATAGTATTTTAGTAGAGTTCTATTTATTTACAATATTGTTATTATTATTATTGTTATTAGAAAACGAATTATACTTTAGTTGTTCTTATTATTTATTGAGAAAAAAAAATATATTTACATTGTTTATTTAATTTAAAGTTATGTATTTTTTAATTTTGTTTATAATATTGCATTTTTATATAAATGAGTTATCCCTCCTATATACAATTAAGATCTAGAATTATTAAAAAATCGAGTAACACCATGAGTGAAACAAATATTGTTCCCTTTGACCCAGAGTCCGGTATGAAAATACAACCCTGGTTAATGCATTTTGAGAAATCTTGCATTACCGAGAAAAAAGATGAAAATTGGAAATTAAATAATCTTTCTCAATATTTGAAAGGAGAAGCATTGAAGGTTTATATAAATGATTGTCTGGAGTGCACTAGTTTTGAAAAAATTTCTGAGCTTCTCACTGAAAAATTTATTAGTGTTTATGTTCCAAGATTTTCTGAATTTGCAGCTTTAAAGTTAAATGACTTAAATGAATTAGAGCAATATTTTCATAAAAAGGTAAATATGAAGCTAAATTAACAAATTATAATTTTGTTTGATAGAACTTATGGTTGCAGTTAATGTTAATTCCTGGTTTCTTATAATTTACATAATTCGGCAAGAAAAGAGGGAATTAGCGAAACTTGTGCTAGAATTTTGTCAGATAAATTATAATTTAAATTTAATTAAATTTTTTAAATTAAAGTAAAAGACAGCATGCAATTAACATTTTTGAAAACTTTTATGAATTATAAAAGAATTAGTCTAACTTTAACAAATTATAACTATGATGTTTAAGTGTCTATGTTTTTATTGAATAGAATTTCTGGTTAAGGTTAGTTTATCCCCAATTTCTTATAATTTAAATAAATTCAGTGAGAAAAGATGGGATTAAGTGGACCTTTTACTGGGATTTTGACAATTAAAACATAATTTAAAAAAATTGATTATATATAGTAAAGTGACCTTGTTTGCATCATGTTTTGATAAAATTTCTAATGCTAAGATCTATTTCACCTACTCAAGTTTAATAACTTTTCTTGATGATTGATGATATCTGATGATAAATATGCAAAAAATGTTCTTGTCTTAAAAACAAGCTTGGGTTTCTTGAATGTTTTAGTTGAGGAATTGTTGTGTTGTGTTTAAAATTAACTACTCCAAAAAGTTTCACCTGAAAAGAGAATTATTTATCATTTTATTTTGTTCTTGAAAAATATTCTATTGTTTTTAAAATTAAGTTTTGCACTAGAAAGTATATAATTATAAATTATTCTTAAGGGCCACTAAAAACTTGTCTCATATCGAATCCTTAATAAATTATCTGATGTTAACTTTGAGATAGATAGGAAAATTCAAAACCGAAATACGGAGATTGTCCATGTAGCTAAATTACGAAAATATTATTCTCCAGATCAATTAAAGTTATCCCATGAAAAACCCCAGCAAACTAATGTTAAATCCATAGCCGCGTCTTAAATTTATAGTAATAAGTAATTTAACTAAACTAAATAAATACATTTATAAGTTAGTAAGTAATTATTTTCTATATAACAGTGTGTTTTTGAATCGCGACAGGAATATTACTGCTGAGATTTTTTTACTTGAGTTAGCTATTTATGCTGGCGTAAATTGGTCGATTTAGGTTGAGAATTTCTTATATCGAAATTAATTGAATTAATAACTTAAACTAAATTAACTAAATAAATAAAATTAAATGGATTAGAATTAAATTTAAATTGAATTTGAATCTAGGATTAAAGTTAATTACTATAATTCAATAATCTGGATCTTTTATCAACCTTTCTTAACCCCTTAACTGTCGTGCCCGAGTGCCTCTCGGGCAAAAATTGTTTGCTATATTCGATATTAAAAGCTTTTCATACCACTAAATTTTAACTTTATTCTTTGGTTTCTTAAATGGCGTACCCGTTTCGATTGTGCAAAGTCAAATATTTTAGTAAAAAAAAAAGTGGTGTCGGTTCCTGATTTTAATTTATTGTGTCAAACAAAAAGGGTTAAGTATGCTACAAAGTTTCATTTTCATTCAGCAACTATAGCTTCTTGTTTGATTAAAAACAAGATCATTGCATAATCATGGTGAACTGCTAGTTATTTCACAACATTTCTTATTTATTTTTGTTACTTTATGTTATGCCTAATATTTGAGTATATTGTCATACCTCATTCGCTGTGATATGGATGAGATATCAATTAGATACTTTAAGGATTAGTTAAAGAAATTTATTTGATACTTTTGAATACTATTGACTGTGTTGTTGAATATAGTTGTTATTATTATTTATTATACTATGCATTATTGATATTGAGAGAAAAAGATCATAATGAATATTGATTACTATAATAAGTGAGATGATAATACTTAGCATGGGAGACTTACTTGAGAGAGTATTTATGCTATGAGTTGTGATAACCCGATTAGTATGAATTTCAATTACTCATTGTAAGTTAGTCCTAGAAATTGATATTATAAGATATAATATGCTTATTATTAGATAATTGGAAAATAATTACCGTGTAACTAATTAATGGACAGAATATGAGATTTAAAAAAAATGAAGTTTTAGATTTAAGAGTTTTTGTTAGTTTATGAGAATATCTGATTTAAATGGTTTTAATTGTTATGAGTTAGAGAGTTTATTAATTATGAGTAATTAATTTTTGAGTTAGAAATTTTAGATTATTAAAAATTTTTCAACTTAGAGAAATTTCAAAGAAGTTTCTGAAAAACCTATGATGACTGTAATAGGTAAATAACATGTGGTAAATAGTAAATAATAACAAATAGTAAAAAGGTACCCGCAAAGAGATGGACCATCAATACCATCGATGTATGTGTGTCAATACACTTCAAAGATACTGTAAATAGGTTTATTTAAAAATTTTGTTATTATTATTGCTATTATTAATTTTATTATTATTTATTTATTGTAATATGTTAATTTCATTTATTGAACTAAAAATGAACTTAGATTGAAAAAACTGAGTTGCTAATCTAAGGATAAGTAGATTCAAATGAACATTATATTTACGAATCTAATTTTGAACTTATATTTTGAAGACATTTTTCAGAATTCCATAAGCACACTTGTATTATAAAATGCCTCGTTCAAGTCTTTACAACTGAATTCATGAATGCTTTGCACATTAATATGAGCCATGAATGGCCGTAAATTTATTATGTAAATAACAAAACTATGTTAAAAAATTATTCTCAATATTTATAGTAGCTTTTTATTTTACATAGTTGTAATTTGTAAACAAGATTAATGTCTTGTTATTGTATTTAATTAACAATTCCAGTAGTTCGCGTTCTAAATTTTAAATTAATATAGCATTAAGATTAAAAAAAAAAAAAAACATAAAAGTTAAATTTTCAGGGTTTACTCCAAGTGGCGAAATTATAAACCAAGCCTATGTAACATTTCCTTTCTATGAACTTGTGGGTCTTAGGACCTACCAGTTCATCCAGTCTTTTTGAGTGGGGGGATATGTAATAATAAAAATTTTCGCCTCTTTTTCTTAGTAAAACTATTCCAAATTCTTAATATTTTTCATTTTTTACCTATCTTTAATAATATCTTAATATCTTTTGTCTTTTATTTCATGCAGTTAAAGTTGCGTATTCTTTTATTATTCTAAAAACCTTAATCCATTCGCCTAATCTTATAAAACCCATTAAATTACTTTTTCATTTTATTCTAAAACTAAATTATCTTTCTTTCGAATGTTTTAATATCATTTATTCTTTCGTGTTCTATACCCACAATTCCATGCGTCCGCCAGCGCTATGTGCGCTTTTATTCTGGCGCCGTATAAAGAGTTCTTTATCGACGTCATCCTTTCCCACCGAATCGTAATTTGTTCTATGTCCCATACTCCCCCAACTCTCTTCTAACATTGGTCTGTTACCTTTCTGTAACCGTCCGCGCGTTGTTGTTCGGAGTACAAATATCGTTACATCGGCGATGGAGAGAAGATTTTTACGTTTTTCTGGTTGTCTAAGTAAGCTGAGTCGCTTGGAGTGAACGTTCTAACGTGTAGATACTATTCTTATAACATCTAACGTTTTATGAAGCGATGATCGATTTTTGAGAGTGGATGGAATAACTACTGGAAGTGTTTTACTATGTTTTTGTCAATAAAACCAGTTTAAAAAGTGACGATGTCTCTCTATATTCATTACACAAGGGAAATTATCTCTATGTGTTTCGAGCCTGTTTTTTCTCGCCACCCTGACAGCAATCCGGTATTTTCAATATAACGGATGGGTGGTTTTGATTGCTCTACTACATTTTATGTCGAGGTGTACTTGTGTCACCTAAGTATCTGAAAGTCGGTAGCAAAATGCTACATATATATGTACATATACATATATATATGCATATATTGTATACACACACACACATATATGTATATATCTATGTATATATACGGACATGTATATGTACATATATATGTATATATAACACTGGCGCCCGGCTAATCGAAAAGTACCCAGATTCCTTTTGGAAGGTAATTTCAAGGAACTGCGACTGGGGAACTCTGCAACTTCCCTTGTGAAATAGATGGAAATAACAGTACTTGAGATACTCATTTTTCTTTCTCTGGGATTAAAAAATATTCTAAAATGCTAATATTTTTTATATTTTACCATTTTTAATATTTACCATTTTTCATTATTAAAGTTTTTTAATATTTTACTATTTAAACTTAAATCTTAAAAATTCCCAGCTTTTTTGGAACCAGTAGAAAATGAATAATTTATATATATCGAAAATGATTAATATTTAAATATATTCCTTCTTCACATATAGTAGTATATGCAGATTTTCAACCAATTGTTTCGAAAGCAAAACATTCAATGATATTTTTTATTTAATTTAATATCATTTTAAGTTTTGCTTTCGAAACGATTGCTTGAAAATCTACATATACTAGTTAGTATATGGGATGAAGGAATATATTTAAATGCTAAT
This sequence comes from Maratus speciosus, assembly GCA_963932465.1. Taxonomy (NCBI): domain Eukaryota; kingdom Metazoa; phylum Arthropoda; class Arachnida; order Araneae; family Salticidae; genus Maratus; species Maratus speciosus. Next base: position 257,730,514 of record OZ010798.1, on the reverse strand, counting down.
TATTTTCAATTTAAATGTGTTTTTGAACATAAGCAGTAGAAAAGTGAATAATTTAAAGACATCGAATATAATTAACATCACATACAATGAATCATCGAGTATCGGAATGTCAAGTCAACAAAACACATTCCAGAAGGCAATATACAAATTTGCGTGCCTTGCACTGCAAGAGTTCCGCACGTGACTGCAGGCGCTAGGCTCCCTGACAAGACTGTCCTATGTCGTCAGTGGCTTGCGAGCCCTCTATAATAAATCATATATATATAGTTCAGTTTGCCGTGCTTTACACAACGGAATCCAAACGTAAACGTATTGATGTCAGCGTTTCTGGCAAACTTAGAGTAATAGATCAGTTTAAGAATTGTGTTAGTGGATCAAATTTAGATCGTGATTATGGAGTTGGAAAAGCAAAAATATCGGGTAGTAAAAATAATAGTGATGCCTCGAATGTGACGTTTATGGCTCCCAACTATTGACTTATTCGATGAAATCCTTGATAATCTCATGGAAGACCAAAGCTATTCAGACGACCATGACGACGAAGAGGACACTGGTGACGAAGAACAAGTCGAAAAAGGACCATCCACTGAGCAAGCTTTGCGGTGCCTAGAGACAGCTTTGAAGTGTGTGGAACAACAACAAGAATGTGATTCTATTTAATTGCTTTCATTAAAACGCAGAAAAGATTTAGCAGCAGGAAAAAGAGCGTCCTCTCTGACGCCAAATAAAATTTTGGAATTATTTTCTTAAAATGAAGGCCTACAGTACTGTACATTTGATTTCCTGCAGATTGTTCATAAAAATTTTTCGCAAAATTGAAACCTTTTTATAGTATTTCGGGCTTTCCAGCAGACGCATTGACGGCTCAAACTACCTTAGATACTATCATATATATAAGAGTAAGATTCCATTTTGACGGAAATTTCAAGGAACATTACTCTACGACTTCTATTGTGGAAACACTAAAAAAAAGAATTTGAAATATTCAGTTTTCTTCAAATGAAAATGTTAAAAAAATGTCTTAAAATGTTTCTTCAAATGTTAACAGTTATATGTATTTTAATATTTTAGCATCAGCAGCTGAATTTAAAAAAAAAACGTCAATTGTTTTTAGAAAAACTAAATAGTAGAAAAATGAACAATTTAAAGCTATCGATAATAATTAACATTTCAATATATTCCTTCTTCATGTGTAGCTTGTCAAGCAATCCTTTCGGAAGCAAAACCTTCAATGATATTTTCAGAATGCATCACGGAGAATTATTCATAAATATTCCTTTCCAAATTGAAAATCGGAACGTTTATTTAGTATCAGGGCCTTTCCAGCAGACGCATTGTCGACTAAAACTATTTTTGATATTATCATATGCATTGGATTCACATTCCATTTTGAAGGACTTTCAAGGAACATTACTCTGCAACTTCCCCAGTAAAATTGATAGAAATAACAGAATTTGGGATATTAATTTTTCTTTAACAGGATTAAAATATTGTGAAAGTTAATAATAATAATGTGTTTTTAATAATTTACAATTAAAAAGTTAAATTTAAAATTCCTCAGTTGTTTTTAGTATACATATCTAGTTCAAAACGGAATAATTTAACACTTAACTGCATAGTGATGTAAATTTCCATCACCTTTTTATTTAATTTTTAATACATAAATTAAGTTCTTACAACCACTATGTTTATATAGAAATATTAATCCTCTAAAATTACATAAATATGCTGCTAAATAAAGTTAAAAATCTATCTTAAGATTTCTGGTGTCTAATCCTTAATATAAAAATAAAAAACACAATTCTAAAAGAATAATTCAGGCATTTAAGGGTTAAAGATATCAAAAATAATTAAAATTTAAATCTATCCCCTCTTCACTGATATACGTACTAATATATGTAGATTTGGAAGCAATTACTTCGAAAGCAAAACATACAATGATATTTTAATTTAATATCATTGGATGTTTTGCTTTCGAAACGATTTCTTGAAAATCTATATATACTAGTATATAGAAGAAGGGATAGATTTAAAGGTTAAGTATTTTGCATATCTTTAAATCATTTTTAGAATACATATGTACTAGAAAAGTGAATAATTTAACGATATCGAAAATAATTATTTAAATCTATTCCTTCTCCAGATATATATGTATAAATTTTCAAGCAATCGTGTCGGAAGTAAAACATTCAATGATATTTTCAGAATGCATCACAAGGAACCTTTCGTAAAATTGAAAATCGATCTTTTTCTTAGTATAATGGGCTTTCAGTCAAACGCATTGTTGACTCAAACTATTTTAGATATTATCGTATGCTGAGATTCCATTTTGAAAGAAATTTAAGGGGACAGCAATTTACTCTACGATTTCCCCACGGAAATGGATAGGAATTATTTGATTGGAACCATTATTTGAGATATTATTTAACCCTCCTAGTACCAGGTTTTAGTGCTTTCTGAGCATTCTCGGTTTTACATGATTTGAACCAGAAATTTAATTTTATTATATATAACATCTTCCAAGATGGTTCCTGTTCGATTTCTTCATATATTAGGCATAAATTATTTGTTTTTTCTGGTTCGAAAAATTAAAAGTTTCAAAATTTAAAATAACTGGTGTCAAATAAGACCCCAATGGCACTAGGAGGGTTAAGTAAAAAAACTATATAAATATTTTCAATTAAAGGCAATGATTGGCTTTCATTTAGTTCTGTCGTTTAATAATAATAATAATAATAATACAATAACATAATAACAATAGTAATATAATAAATCGTAATTATTGTGAAGCTATTATTAATTATTCAAATTCAAATAAATGTTGATGCATTAAATTTTAATTCGATATTTGTTTTTATTTAATGTTCTATTGCACAAAATGTTTGTTTTCAATTGATATTTTAAAAATTATGTTAACATTAAAATAGTCGGACGTGGCAATCCCAAAACTTTCTTCTATCTCATGCCTGTTAATATTTCCTGAAAAATGCAGCATATCAGCGCCACAGGTTAGATGATTTACACCAAAATCTAATAATCAACAACTTATGTCAACATCTAACTGAAGTTTGATGAAAATCCGTGCATTACTTTTTAAGACAGAGCTATTGCGGAAATTGTAAAAAAATTCTTCATAGCAGCAACACCTTTCGGGCGATTTACACCAGAAACTAATTAGGACCAATTTTTACTAGGGTGTAACTGAATCTAAATCTTGATAAAAATTCATATATTATAGTTCTTGAGATACAGCTATTGAGGAAATCTTGAAAAATGCAGCATAGAAACGCCACCAGTCGGGCGATTTACACCAAAAGTTAAAAGCATTAATTTATATCAGGAACTAACCGAATCTGAAGTTTTATGACAATTAGTGCATTTGTTCTTGAGATAGAGTTATTGCGATAATCATGAATAATGCAGGCAGCATAACAGCGGCACCTGTTGGGCGGTTTTACCAAAAAGTAATCAGCATCAAACTCTATCATGGACTAACTGAAACTGAAGTTTTATGAAAATCCGTGCAGTAGTTTTTGAGATATATCTATTGCGAAAATCGTGAAAAATGCATCATAGCAGCGCCACCTGTTGGGTGATTTATACCAAAAAGTAATCAGAACCAGTTTAAATCAAGGTCCAACTGAATCTAAAGTTTTGTGAAATTCCGTGCATTAGTTCTTGAGATAGATTGCCCATAATATTTTTTTCACATGCAGACTCACAGAGTGTCAGGCAGGCACATTCTAAAACCATCAAATCGTGTTCAGGACCTTCTAAAACGTATAAATCCATTGAAAACCGGAAGTCGAAAATTCTCACGAATCCAATACTTTCTTCTTGTAACGATAGAAGAAAGTAATAATACTTCCCAATATTTTAATGTGTCTGCAAATCTATCAAATGTAGAACTCTCTTAGTATTAGCGTGGCATACGTTATAAAGAAGACTTTCTTATCGATCGGTAATGTGTGAAATAAATTACTACGAAACACTCTACATTTCACGAAAATTCTGAGCAATCGTGCAACGCTTAACCAAAACAGAAAATTGACTCTGTTGAATCCGCTATCAAGGCAGAGTAGAAATGCAAACAAAGATCAACCGATCCAATGATAATTTCAGCAGATTTTTGCTAAACCACGTGGCTAAACCCGATTAAGTTTATTGGGCGGTTTTCAACGAAATTTCACCATCTATTATTATTTTCGCCACGACCATAATTAATGACTTCATGCTAAAAAAAAAAGAGTTTTACAATAGGGCTATAATCCTTTAGCATGCGACTTTTGGGTTGAGTTGGGATGATTTTTGACGGCCAATTATCAATACGAGGGATATAGGCCCAGGGGGGGGGGGGGGTTGCCCTTCGTGGGTGTCTTTCTAAGGGAACCTAACCCATATTTACGCATGGAAATACACGGTTCAAAGAAAACCACGAAAACTCCTAACGATTAGGCCGACGGGCACGATTGGGTTCGAACCCAGCATCCCCCCCCCCCCTCTACCAGCTTCGAGAGCACATGCGACTTTTGGAAAACACTAATGTATTATCTACAAATATTTTTCGAAATAATCGTGGAATATTTACATAATTTCGAAAACATTTCTTATGAAACATCAATATTTTTGAAATATCTTTTCCACATTATAAATTTATTTCTAGCTTTGCAAAAGGGGAATTTTGGTGAAAAATGTGATATCAGAAAATGAGAACATTTGCAAACATTGATATTGTTTTGGCCTTATGACCGAGATAATACAACGTTATTATATAACTGGATGTGGATATTTTGGAAATACATTTCTTATCGACTAATGTCGGTAAAATACATACAAATGTGCATATATTCAAGTAAAATATGTAAAATATTTCAATTTAAAATACTTCCAATTAAATATCAGTATTTGGAAAATATCTGAATAAAATAGTACCCCGACTTACGTCCCTTCGACTTACGTCATCCAGCAATTACGCACCGCCCCCTGAATACTAGGCCTGAGCGCTGGACCAAAAATGGCGGCTGCCGAGGGCGGATTTATTTCAGAGTGTATACGGTCCCTTAAATATTCCTACCAATAATTTTTTGAAGTTTTTTCCGCTTCACTTTTCTGAGAATAAACAAGGTACAGAAATCTTTTATAAAATACTGGTGTCAACATTTAAGGGACCGTACCTACGCTAAAAAAAATCCGCCTTCGGCAGCCGCCATTTTTGTGTCATTTTTGTGTGAGCGCTCAGGCCTAGTATTCAGGGGGCGGTGAATTACGTCGTCTGGCCAGGATAAAAAAATTTCTTAATTAAGACGCAGTTTGAACTTTTTTGAAGACTTGGTTCTATGACAGGAAACTTTCTCACGACAATCAAGTGATAGGGACAAAACAAATAAAAAAGTCACAAGAAAAAGTTTAGAAAACTCACTCTGCTGTTACAAAGAGCTTCTAAAAGTAAAATAAAAAATAAAAAAATTGTCGGTTCAAACATCAATTGCAAGATTTTTTCTCATCCTCAAAGACTCGAACGAAGCAGCTAGAAGAACAATAAATTATAAGTTAACAACTTATTGATTTATTACAATTCTTGTATTGCAAACGCATTTTTTTGCTAATGTTAAATGTTTGTAGCATAATTCCTAAATACAATAGAATAATATGTTCATTACATTTTGGAGAAATTTTATTACTTATTCCTTATGTACCTCGACTTACGTCGATAATCTTGGAATGAATTACTGACGTAAGTGGAGGTATTACTGTAACGTTAAAAACATGTTTAGTGAAAAATAGATAAAAGAAAGTATAGATGATAAATTAGTAATCCATTTTATATACTACTAATATAATCTCTTGTATCCTAGACAATTTTAAATGCATAATTTGTTAATTACATTACTATTATATTTTATCAATTGTTATTAAATATTGTAAATTACTTCACCAAAATAGAACAGATTTTATATGAATTTCCGGTATTAGGGGCATACTTAAATAATGTTGAAAATATACAACATGGACAATAACAGTATTCCACAATATGAGTATAAGATTGTGAATATTGCAGATGTAATGCTATGTAATTATGTAATGGGATGTGTATCTTTTTGAAGCATATTGTGAAAATTATGTATCCGTATTTGCCAAATAAATGTGAAACATTTCTATAATATCAAAATTATTTTCAGTGAGATGTATGAATTGTTCAAATTACTACGATTCCACAGACAGCTTAACTTTTCGATGATTTTCTTGGGTGCGATTGTATTCGTCATATGGATTTCAAGGTGGTCGGATATTAACAAAATTTAGCATACTTGGGATGTTTTAAGAATCACGTGGTTCGATGTTAACCTTCTCCCAAGATATTCAATGACTTAAAACGCCTTCTCTTAGATTAGTGGAATTTGTTGCCACATTCTGTAAGCAATAACCTCATTAACAGTTAAAAGACCGCCCCCTGAATACTAGGCCTGAGCGCTGACAAAAAATCACCACATTCTGAATACTAGCCCTGAGCGATGGCACAAAAATGGCGACTGTCGTAGGCGGAGCGCAGAGAATTTTAAGCGTTTGTACAGTCTCCTGCATTTAGACACCAGTATTTTTCAAAACTTTCCTTTAGCTTATTTAATCTCTGAAAAAAAAAAATCTGAAAAAAACTTTAAAAAATTGTGATCAAATGCAAGGGATCGTACAAGCGCTGAAAATAATCCGCCTACGACAGCCGCCATTTCTGTGTCAGCGCTCAGACCTTGTATTCAGGGGGCGGTGAAAAAATGGCGGATCTTTTTAAGCATTTGTGCGGTTCTCTGAATTCAGACACTAGTATTTTCCAAAAGTTTTTTTTGACTTATAGAATCTCAGAATAATAAAGCGGAAAAAGAGTAAAAAAAAGTATTGGTATTCAAATTCAAGGAAATGTGCAAATGCTGAATAAAATCCGCCTACGAAAACCACCATTTTTGTGTCAGCGCTCAGACCTAGAATTTAGGGGGCGGCTGGGAAAACGTTCATGACACGGCCGACCTGAACAGATGTGCAATAATGATGGGTATAATGAATGATTTTGTCATTCGGTCTTGTGCAAAAGCACGGGTGCCAGATTTCGCTTTTTATTTTATCAATTACCAACAAAAATGTTGTTTGAACAAAAAGTAAAAGCTAAAGCACAATAGTCAACTTTAGTTATTTTTTAATCATTTACCGCCATAAATTTGATAGAATAATGGATGTTTGATATTTTTTTGTATGTTTGGTTAGGATCATTCGTTAAATCCAATTAAAATGAAATTTTCTTTCATGTTACAAAATTTCTGGTAGTCATTGATTTAAAAAAGAAGGTTAGTTGTTATGCTCTCGCGCATACTTGAATGATGTATTCAAATATTAAAATCCTTCACTCTGTTTTTCACTAATGTGTAGTACTGCGAGCGGAATTTTTTATCCGTCTGTGAGATAAGATGCGTCATATTTTGACTATTTTTTATATATCATCACTTTCAGATATTTCAACCGCATATCTCCCTCTGGACTCAGGGTATTTAACACTTTACTTTATTTAAAAAAATTACTTAGAAAATATACATTTTAATAAAATTATTTTATTATAAACTTCAAACTGTTTTAATTCATAATGAAAGAACTACTTAAATGTACTAAAAATTAATATTTAATGAGAAATTATTGAGTAAAGCATGGTTTATATATTTTTAAAAAGTTCCGCATCATTTTAAACATAACGTTTTACATAGACTTGAATAAAAACTTCCCCGAATGTTCTAAAAATTTCAGAAAATATTTTTTATTTGTATATAAAAATTACTTAGTAGAATTTGATTTTGTGGTGTACATTTCAAAGAACGGATTTGCACAAAGAGCAACACCAAAAAGTTCACAATAAGTTAAAGTTAAGCTCTGATGCTAAATATTTTAATATACTTACTTCTGTTTACTGCTGCCATCTGTATTTTTTTTTTCTCAAAATAAAAGGTTCATAGATAATATCTGAAAAGACCGTGAACGTATGTAGTCGGTACATTCATAGATCAGAGAGTTTAAAGTGACTCCGAGAGACTCTTGGGCTTAGCTAGCTTCGCGGAAAAAAGCACCACAAGTGAAATTCGGGTTAGACTTAAAGTGCTCTGTATAATCATGGAACAATTAATAAAAAAAGGTACTGACATAAGCTTAACCCTTAAATGCCGGGTGTTGCTATTCGGCAACATACCCAATTTAGGCTTCTAAAATACTATTAAAATAATATTGAAGCTATAATGCCTAATGTTGCCAATAAAATACATTCTGAAAATATTATTAAATCGATTTTCAATATGTAGATGGCAACACTTGTGCTGTTTAAGAATAAAGATAGATTTATTTTTCAATTGTTGCTACTTGTTCCTTTTGTTTTGTTTGGAAGCTTGCGAAATACCCTATTTTGTTTTGCAGTGAGCAAGTAAAATTTATTTCTTATTATTCTTCCTAAAATTCTTATTTTTTTAATATTATAGAATTTTATCAAGGAAAATTATTTTCTCAATTAAAGACCAGTATTGCCGATTAGTAACAAACTGTTTTTTAGCCGTAAACCATACTTAAAACAAAATATGATTTTTTAAAGTATTTTTCCCATGATTTATTTAAAAAATGAAAGCCGAAAAACATTATTACAATGATTTTTGAAATATCAGGCATTTAAGGGTTAAAATAGTGAAGCTTCAACTGTAACCGCTTTCGCAAGAGTTGATTACCTCCGCTCGAAGCTTCCACGAGTAAATTTATATAGAAATTTTCTTCGTATTTAAAGGCGTTATTAATGTAAAATTTCAGTCATAAATAATCACAGAAAAGATTTTAATTTTAACTGGTGTGATTTTACTTTTGTGGTAATCAGGTACTTCGTTTCTGCCATATTGTGACAACCGGTGATGCGATCTGACTGTTTTACCTGACAAACTGACACCAGAAAATATGTGCAAGAAAATATTTTCATCAGTAAGACGCTTAAATAAGACAAAATTTTCTATTCAATTATACTGGTGGGAAGTTTGCCCCGGCGGTATTTTGAAATTGTAGATCCGATTTAACCCCTTCGGGACGGGAGACTTTTACGAAATTTTTAATCTTTTGTCACCGTTTTTTAAAAACAGAAATTTGTGTCTTCTTGAATAGAGAAAATGCGCTGATTAAATAAGGCAAATTTTTCAGTAAAATTTTACTGGTGAGGTAAAACAAGGATTCTGAGCGCTTCATGCGGCACGTATACGTGTCGCTCGTCCCCAATGGGTTAAAAAAATCAGCCGCCATCTTCTGACAACCTCCTCAGTTACTTCACTCGCAACTCGTAGACAGTACACTATGTGTCTCCTCCTCTTTATTCATAACTCCATATGTATAATACAAAGGATTTTTTTTCTTTCCACATTGTTTTATTGCAGTGTGATATCTCATATTAATAAGACACTTATGAACCAAATTTTAAATGTTTTTTAGGGTTTTTTTTTTGTTTATAAGTTACAGAAAAAAAAAAAAAAAAAAAAAAAACGAGTGTATTAAACCAGTGTATTTGAGTTTACGTTGGAAATATACTTTATGGGAAATAACAATATTTCAAATGTATTAAAAAAATTGTTAAATGAAAATATTGACTATAATCATACGAATTCAATTTTCTAGCGAAAAAATTCAAAACCGGACTCGAGCCCCGACCATTGGCTTACATTGTCAATGCTTACTATTTGAGCAGTGTTGCCAGATTGGGGACTTTTTTGTCCTCAGATTGTTGATTGTTACCGCTTTTCTTAAATAGAAATATTCGGCATATTTAAAATAGTTTAAAAATTCTGAAAAATGAGGCGAATTATACTTTTTAAAAAGTGGTGACAGTCAAATAATCTGAATTAAAAAAAGTCCCGAATCTGGCACCACTGCATTTGAGCTGCCTGGGCTGACAACCGGCGCACAGTGGATCAATCCTTAAGAAAATGCGAACATAGAGCCAAAAAATAATCATTAAATAACTAATTTTTTGCAATGAAATATTTTAAAAGAATATCTACAAAATACGAATATATGTTTATTTTTTAAATTATACAAAATTATATCGTATTTGTATAGCTCGGAATATACACCTTTCAGCAGAGGAATTTTTCTGCGAATTTTAGTGACTTTTTGCTGTGCTCAGAAATGGAACCTGAGTAACCTCTACTAATAACTCATTTAAAATATAATTATTCATTTCTTAAAACACATTTTAAACCGCTACTGACTACATTTTGATTGAATTTTATGCCTCATTCTACATTATGAATAACACATATCGAATTAACGGTGTCATAATCTTCAAAATTACGTAACTTAAATTGTTTAAAGTTGTTTGAAATTTGAAACACGAGTTGGTATTCCTGAAAGTCTATACTTCAATGTGGTACAGAGGATTTTTTGCGCAAACCTGCGCGTTTTCTAAATAAATGGACTTGAAGCGGCTATTGCGTAATATTACGTTTCCAGAAGACATGTTAAACTGGCTATACACAAAAATATTTTTTAAAGAACATCATGCTGTAAGAAATTTCTAGGATGAAATGATGTAAAAAACTAATTTAACACTAAACTACAAAATTAAATTTAATATACTCGTATCGGTTATAAATACGATTACATGAAAATGCTAAAAATCGCAAAAGCTCTCAGAGGGTTAAATGTACTCTAATAAATGGATGCGCTGGCTAGGTCAGTGATAAAGTGTTATATTTTAAAGTAAAAGTTCCAATGCTTCTAGAAATTTTCTGTTCCTTTGAACGTTTTTTATTTTGTGTTTAATACTGGAAATGAAAGCGTCAGATGTTATTAGCAAATGGTGCAATAAGTCTTCGTTACATGCTCTTCGACATATTTTTTTCTTATGGGACTCCCAGTACCTTCGAAACTTTTTATTTCGAGCTTCGCTAGCTTCTTCCAATAATTATCCAATTGGAGCAGCAAAATTTGCAATCATATCCCTTCCATGAGTTAGTAATTCATGTACAGAGACTGGCATATAATACCAACCGTTCTTTGAGGCACATTGTTTAACTGTTCCTATTGCGAAATTGCCAAATATTTCGGCATTAATTATTTCGTCACAGGCTTTAACCTGCATTATAATTGCAAAACGTTTAATAAGTTCTTTATCCAATCCAGTGATCTCACATGTCTTTTCAAACTCGGCAAAAATGTCCTTGTAGTGTTTCCATCGTGTCAAACCATTTCCCTGTTTAACAACATCTATTATCAAATCTAATTCTTTTCTGAATTCGCGTTGAATTTTTCTCTTTGATTCTTCTTAACCCCTTCGGGACGGGAGCCTTTTACGAAAATTTTAATCTTTTGTCACCGTTTTTTAAAAACAGAAATTTGTGTCATCTTGAATCGAGAAAATGCGCTGATTAAATAAGGCAAATTTTACAGTAAAATTTTACTGGTGAGAAAAAACAAGGATTCTGAGCGCTACATGCGGCACGTATTCGTGCCGCTCGTCCCCAAGGGGTTAATTTAGCTTCTCCTGAAGTATCATCTCTGACTCGGAAACATTGAGTTAGTTTTCTTTTATGAGTTTCGGTTACGTGTGAAAAAGATTTTCGTGATGTTGATTTCTACAAATTTCCAACCGCAAATGGTTTAAGCTCATTACCAACTTTAAAGGAAAACTGAAGTTATGAATAGTTTTTATTATTGAAACGATCTAATTTTCGTTCAGATTTCAGCCATCTTTTGCATTTACACAAAACATACGTAAACGCTCCTTATAGTTTTCTTCATCAATTTCTGAGGCAATTAGTCCACAATGTTGATTTTTCATAACTAAATCCATTATTTAAATTCTTCAGAAACAGAAACAAATCTCTGTGTTTGTTATCACATTTCAAAAGAATATAAGAAAAAAGACAAAATGAAATAATCTTGTTTCAAATAAAAAAGAAATATGCTAAAATTAATATTATTACAAGATATTTAAAAAACTCAAACCCAATAATAACAAATATGCATTGAAATAAGTTCTAAAATGTTGCAGTAGAATGTTGTAGTTTTGTAGAACGATTTTAAAGAGTTATGTAAATATCACATATTTTTCCAATTAAAAATTAAACAAATGTTTTACATATTCCACAAATGTCATTTGGATATAAGTAAAAACTGCATGCTTTGTTTTTCCAGTTTATTTTAGTTATTCACCATCTTTCTAAACTTCCTGTTTGCGACAAAAAAAGCGCAAAATTGTTCGTAAAAACCATGCAGATACTTTCAGTATCATTTATTTTTCTCATTTAAATCTAAATATAACAAAAACATCATCTATATAGGCTTATACTATCGTAATAATCCTATGATCGACATCGCCTATACTTTGATCCACTGTGCGGCGGGAACATTTCTTTCAGATAACCTTATTTGTAATAACATCTGCTAGGTTACGCAAACGGTAGAACATTGAACATTTAAGTGAAACGTTCTGGGTTCGAGTCTCGACTTGGGTATTTTTTCACACAGTTGGAAAAATTGAATTCCTATGATAATTTTACCAGTCAGTACGACTGAGTTAAAATAGTAACCCTTTCGTGCGTAGCTTTGTATATATGCTAACAACAGTGTTTTCAATTAAATAGATTTTTTTTATTCGTATATACCTAATTCACACCAGAAATTTAAAATAGCAACATTTGCTTTAAATAATAACATATATATCCGTATCTAAATAAAGCGAAATTAACCATTGAAACTTTCTGTTGTAAAGTCAGATTCTCTGAACTTCGTAATTTCTAGAACGTATTCTATCATGGGAATTAAAGGATTAAAGGTTGAGCTTTATAAAATAAGCAATTACATAAAATAAGATATTTGGAGACATACTTATTAAAATATTTACTAATTAGCAATATTTTAGCGTAAAAAAGCCACACGACAGTAGTTTTTACTTATATTACAGATGTGCAACAGAAGAAAAGATTGACGCATTATATGAATAATGTATCTCTGATTTTTTTTCATTATTTTTCCTGTGTAATAAACCTTTCACAGAATCATATATAATTTTTTCGAAACAAATAAAAAATCGCGCATTTAAGGGTTAAGAAAATAGAATCAGTCACTCGAGAATGACTCACCGGTCCATTATTTTTAGCCTTAAAATTTAAATAAAATTGAAAAAATATAATAAAGTTTATGCATAATTAATAATTGTCAAATGTTAAAAATATAATACAGAATTACACATATTTTAAAGGGGTTAAAAAATTGTATTACATGAGAAAATCCCTATGAAAATATTTTGATAATTTAATATTCAAAACATATATGCCGTTAAAGATATGATAACCGGAAAGTATTCGCTTATGATTAATATTCTGGCACTCTTAACACATATTTATCAACATTTCAGGACATCCCGTATGGTTTTAAGTATATAGTAAACACAACGTGTGATGGAATTAATATTCTGTAAATAACATCTTGTAAATATCCATGGTGTATGTTGTATTTGAATAACATCATGTAAAATCTTACATGAACAGCGATCATAAAATTTTATGGCTTTTTACTCCTTCGAAAATTTAATGCTTGTTCCGATACATCATAAAACTACAGCTGATAAGTGCATCTATAAATTTAGGTAGCTAACATAGTAAGCTGAACTGATATTCATTAATTTTATTTTTAAGAGGTATTATAGTAAAACATTTTTATTGACTTAAATGTCTCAGACTTAACGAACGCACAATTTAAGCTTCCTAAATAATATTAATTGCATTGCAGGTTTGAATTGTTTGTACACATTTTCTTTTTATTCGAGTTTGTAGAATTATATAACCAAAATTAATTCTTAGCCATTTTAAATATACACTGGGTTTCATAATGGTATGAACACCCAGTTTTTCAAGCATAAAAAAGAAGAAAATGTTACAAAAGAAACTTAAGTTTAACCAATGTTAGAAATAGAACAAATCGTTTTATTTTATAACAAAAAATAATTGAAACAGCGATTTATGCATAAAATAAACAGCATTTTCCATTTTGAGGTGTTTCATAATGATATGAACATTGGCCAAAAGTATAGATTAATAGCCAGTTTATGCACCAGATCTTTTAATTAATGTAGAAACGCGATCAGGCATGGATTGGACCAAGCTTTTTAATATATTTTGATCGATTTCATTCCAGTGGAAGATGATAGTAGCTTTTAATTCTGAAATTGCGGCATATTGTTTTCCATTGCATTAACAGCTCTAACCAGTAGGCTCCATACATTTTCCATGTATTTAAATCGGGAGAAACAGATTCCCATGTAATTACATGTGCACCATTATTAAGAAACCATTTCCATGTGCCGTTTGCCGTGTGGATGAATGCATTGTCTTGTTGGAACATCCAAAAAGATCCGCCAATTTCCTCAGCAAATGACAGTAAGTTTTCTTCAAGTAGATCTTGGTAGGTTAATGCACTCATTCCGCCAGAGGGAAACAGAATGTTCATCTTACCATGAAATCATAACGTAGCCCAAATCATGAGTGAACCTCCACCCTGCTGTCGTTTTGAAAACATTTCAGCTTTCTTGTGCAGAACGCGCCAATAATAAGAAAAACCGTCCGGGTCATCCAAATTGAATTTATTTTTTCATCGGAGAGTATTACTCTTTCATATTCTAACTTCCAGGATATGTGTTCTTTTGTCCAATCCAGGCGATTCTGCTAATGCATTTTAATCATACATGGTTGAGGTTTTCTATCCCTGTACCTCATCATCTTAAAGCTCTTGACTACTCTGGGCAAGGTACTTTTTGACACTGCTATCAGCGAATCTCTTCAAAGTTCGCCTAAAGTTGTTTTCCCAATGCTCATTCTTTTCATAATGGCTCTTTTTTTCAATTTTGGACAGCTTTGGCGGAGGTCTAGGAGTCTTCTTTGCTCCATAATCCTCTTTTAATCGAAAAAAAAAAATTGGTATTACACTTGGAGATCTTTTCAATTTTTTTGCGATAGCTCTGGCCGAAAATCCTTGATCCTTAAAAGCCACAATTTTCTCTTTCTTAAAACCACTTAAAGCGCTTTTACGACCCATACTTCTTAAACTCACTTTGCGATGAGGTTTGGAAATTTCCTAGCCTGCGAAGTGTCTTTAGATGCTAAACTCATTTGCATACTTCGGTTTCTTCTTCTCAGAGTAGTATTCAATATTCCTATACAGTTTCTATGCTCGTTTAGTGATAATTTCAATCAATGTTCATATAATTTTGCAACACCATTTTTTTTAGATAATTCAAATTTTCAATGAATTTAAAGTTGGATATTTCTTTTAAAGCTATGTATTATGTAAAATTACTGTATTTGTCTAGATAATGGAGTTTTCTGATAATTATTTATGAATTTTTGCCAGGATATCGCAAAATTACTAGGTGTTCATATCATTATGAAACCCAGTGTAGTTTTTTACTTATTTCACAAAC
Organism: Maratus speciosus; assembly: GCA_963932465.1. NCBI lineage: Eukaryota > Metazoa > Arthropoda > Arachnida > Araneae > Salticidae > Maratus > Maratus speciosus. Next base: position 257,715,042 of record OZ010798.1, on the reverse strand, counting down.
TTAGAAAATACATTTTTCCTATCAAAAACGCACAATTCATCTAAAACTTTTATAAAAGAGTAAATAAAAAGCTTATATTTTTTAGAATTGTAGATACTTTTATTTAAGTAGGTTAGATATAAAAAAGAATGCACACATGTGCTTTATTTTGATAATTTATTAATTTCAGATTTTATACGTAATTTTTACCTTGAAAAACGTAATCATTTTGTGCCGAAATTTGTAAAAATGTTTTATTGGCGTTAGCAGGTTCGCCACAGGCGACAATATTTATATTTTAGTCGTACTAATATTTAAAAAAAAAATTGTGGTGGATTTCACACGGTTGTTGTAAAAGTATGTGGCAAGGATTACAGTTTGGAAAAAGAAGTATGACCTAGTGAAGAGTAAGGTGAGGTATTATGTAAGTTATTATGTGAGAATGAATCATTTGAGCATGCGCAAAAGCATAGCTGTCAACCTTCGTATTCTTTTTAATACGTTACAACCAGAATTAAAGTAAACAGACCTAAACAGCGTGAGCAGCATTGCAGCAGGCGATTTCTTTTATATTTTAATCGTACTAATATTTAAAGACTATATTTTTGTTGTAAATTTCACTTACAGATGTTGTGGTAGCATATGATCAGAATTATAGTTTGGAAAAAAGTGACACGAATTAGTGATGGACAGAATGATTTATTATAATATTCGAAAGAATCGTTCGAGAATGCGCAAAAGCGTAGCTGAAAACCTACTTATACTTTTTAATCAGTTGCAACCAGAATTATATTAACCTATTTTCGGCCAAAGGTGCGTAAACTCACCATTTCAATAAATATTTTTTTAATTAACACTGTGACGAATATTTTTCACTAATTTTATTTCTCTACTATTTTTAAGGGTTTTGTAGACATCTAAAAAATATCAGCAATTCAATTGGAGTAAACACTTTCTGTTGAAAATTTTTCAAAATACGCTAGTTTCTTTAATTTGAAACGGTTATTGACAAATTCGACTGTTTGAAAATGCAAAATTATTCCACTTGAGATTAATCATATGTTTTTATAATGGATTAAAGTTGCAAGTTCTACAAATAAAATAATAATAAAACAAATGTCATAAAAAATTTAAAAAATATATTAATTTTAAATTTAGTGGTGCGTTAGCGCACCATTGACGGAATGCATGAAAATGCCGAATGCATTTTATTTCTCAAACAAAATATTATTTTTCATGCACGAAACTTTTTTTTCTCTTAATGAATGTAATTTTAGCATATTTAAATTAAAATAATACCACATTTTATAAAATTTCTATGCTTGGCCTAAAATGGGTTAAACAGTGCTAAACAGAGTATCATAGCTGCCAACTCTTCCGCTTTTTCAGACCACAAAAATTTAATAGAAATTTTTGCCTTATTTGATCGGCAGATTATGGCGATTTAAAAAGGTAAAATTTACTTTAAAATTTTTGTGGTCTGAAAAAGCGTAAGATGTTGGCAGCTATGGAGTATGCAGCATCAAGGCATATCTACGAGCTTGTACAGTGTTTTTTATTACCACTAAAGTTAATGGAAATTTTTGCCTCATTAAATCATTAAAAAAATTGTTTAACCTAAGCGATTGAATTACACAAAATTTATTATTAAATTTCAGTGGTAAGAAAAAACCGAAAATCTCAGTGTTGCCAGTGGGTTACTTTTTTAAAATTCAGATTTCTTTATTGGCACTACTTTTTTGAAACGTTAAAATTCCCTTTGTTTTCGCCTTAAGTAATATGTCATTAAATAAGTGGCATCTTACCATTTCAAAAAAGTGAAGCCAATCAAAAATCTGAATTTATAAAAAGTAGCCGATCTGGCAACACTGGTAGATACATAGGTGCCAAGTTGCCACTAATCCTCCGTAATATGTGGGTTAATTTAACCCTGGTTTAATACATTTCGTACCGGAATTTTTTTTCAGAGATGAAATTAAATAAGTTCCACGTAGAAAACTGGAATTAAATAAATAACGATTCATCAAAAAATTTTTTTGGTTCGAAACATTGTTAAACTGGGTTAAATTAATCCCCGCATTACGGAAGATTAGTGCGAGCTTGGCACCTCTGTAGATATAGGCAGCTATGATTAAGGACTTCCCAGTTGAATGCTACTTCAAAGCCAGTCTATAATGAATTGTGTCTCTTTCCAATGTGTGTTGCCATTAGGGGAGAAAAGGCAGAAAAGTAGGTAGATAAAAACTGTAGGAAGTAAAGAAGACCCGGACTGAAATAAGTCCAGGTAATTTAAAATTGTTCGAAGCCAATAGGCTCCACCCACTTGGAATGCTGTAGAATAAGAAAAGAAGTTTTTAGATGAGACAATTAACCCCTTCCGTACTAGCATATGTATATGGATATTGCATGTAAAATCAGTTTTAAACGTTAAACACTTTCCAACATTTATCATAATACGAGCTATACACAAATATATATTCCTGCTATACCGTTTTTAGCAGCAACTATAGAGTAATTAATGGACATGGATCCACTGCTACGGAAGAGGTTAATTTACGAAAAAATAATTTTGGACTAAAAATTGAAAAAAAGAAGAACATTAACACTAGAACGCCCGGAAGGAGTCGATCCGACTCCGACCATATGATTAAATGTCAACTGAAACCAGAAATTCTTTCGTAAAGTAAGATAAATTTAAAACACGCAGATTTACATTAAATAAATCAATCAAATAATTTTAAATAAAAATTCTGGTGTCAAATATTTCTATGAAACTTCAGTAAAATTTCCGGGCGTTCTAGTGTTAAACATTAATTTAACTGGTAATTGGATAGCAGGGGTCTAGTAAAAAGATGGCTCAAAGAGCCACAGAACTATGAGAAAGAGACACCTTCCAATGACATATATTTACATAATAAATAAAATATGTTATTAATTACTTCAAAGACAATTTACCGCATTGTGACCGCTGCCGCAGATCTCCGGAACATATCAAGGTAAGGAAAGTTAGTCCTTCAACTAGTAGCAGAAACAGAGAGATAGATGGGTAATGGACTACACAAAAAGCTTGAAAATTGAACTCATGGAAAAATTTTAATTAACCGTTAACTAATCAATGCTGCCATGCAAGCGGTATTGCCACACTTAACCAAATTTGTTTTCTTGATACCACCTTTTTTAAGAAACACTTCTATTTATACTTTGACAATACGTGAAAAAGAAATTTACTAAAACATATAATTTTAAAATATAGTGGTGCGAGTAGAATATAAAAATAAAATCATGTATCTAAGGCTAATTTCCGTTAAGGTTTAAAATTTAAAATTAAAGATAGAAAAACGCACTTGATAATTTTCGAAATATTAGAAGTAAAAATTCCTCAAAAATAAATTTTGAAGCCATTGCTTGGTATCCTTTACCAACCGAACTTTCGAAGGATGAGATCAGACTGTTCAGCCCAGTGTTGGCAGTTGGCTATTTCTTATAAATTCAGATTTCTTTATTGGCAGCACTCTTTTCAGATGGTAAAATTCGCCTTATTTCATGAGATACTAGGACTTCCCTCAGAGGGATTAGTCTGAGCGATATTACTGAGAACATAGATTTAATAATAACATGTGGAAGCAAAGAAAATGAGATGTTATCATTAATTGTCCATATACTGCGATAAACTGAAATGATGAAAATAAACGAATCGTAGAATTACAAAATCTTATATATAAATTCGTATACACTGTTTAAAAAAATGGAAAATCAAACCATTCAAGACAGCCATGCATGGATATAAAATTGAAAGTACGCAATATATTAAAAGTAAAATAGAAAATGAAACACTAAATTACTTATATCGGAATTTTAACTGTATTAAATGATGTCAAGAGCATAATCGGACGCTCCGCACCAATTTGAGTAACTTTAAATGACAAATATATGATGTTTAAAAAGAATGGACTATACTTTATATGGTGTGTGCTCCCCCGGAACAGTTAATATTGTACAATATCTGTTTTCCACAGATGCAATGAGGTTGTCGATAACATTTAAGGAATTCTCTCCTCAAAATCTAATATAGTATCAAAGTACCGAATACACCAACAGTGGCATGCAATGCTTCGTTAGAGTGTGTTTTCGATATGCTCGATGGGATTTAAATGATGAGTGTATGCTGGCCACTACATACGCTGTATTGTTTTGTTTTCAAACATATTCTGCACAAGTTGCGCTATATTTAGCATGTATTAAATAAAAGAAATCGGCAATGATTACAACATAAAGTATTACACAAGATCTGAATATATCGTCTGCATAACTTTTGAGTTGTCAAAGTGTCATTTGAAGTAATTTACAAATCCATACATATTTATTCAGGAAATCATGCAAGCTAACATAAGCCAATATGATCCCGATTATAAAATTTCACCTGAATAAGTTAATATATAAAAAAGCAACTAATGATAATTGAGAATATGACCTTATGATAAAATGTCTAGAAAAATGAATCGGATAAAAAATTCATATCACATTTTAAACGGCACTTCCCTCTGTTAGTGGCCTTGGCGAGAGAGAGAAAAGCCTAGAGAAGGAACACTTTAACAAGTACTTTCGGGCAACCTACTCACTGTTTCATACAGGTCTTTATTTAATATTTACACAATTTATTTAATGCTAGGTGGGTATCTATCTGTTTCGTTGCATTTAAATTGCATGTTTTGCGGAGGAAATGCAGCATTATGAAATATTTAAAGTTGCTATACCTAATAATTCCAAATTAATGGTAATTGAGATTGCTTTCCGTTAGTTTCATCTTTTTAAATTTTAAATTTTTTAGAAACCATTCATAGAGACAATTGTATATTTTAAAACTAAACCGAAGCAAAATTTCAAGATTTTGGGCTCAGCAGTAACACAGAAATAGAAAATTTTTGAAAGTTTTTTGTTTTTGCACTGTTTTATATAGCGACATTCTTAGAAATTGTTCTATTGCGAGAATTTACGCCATGATAAATACAGCCATGTCAATTTTCATGTTTATATTCCTAACAATTCCTTGTACTTCGTTACTTAGATCATCTTTAGATCTTTTTCCGCTTTGTTTAATCTTTCTATTTTTTAGAATTCGTTCTACAACGAGCATTTACATCTTATTAATTACTACCATGCCAAAGTTCTAGTTTCTAACCCCAACAGTATCCCAAAAATTTCAGTATTCCAAATAAATCATAGTTTAGAAACTTTCTAGAATTTTTTACGTTTATCCGTCAAATTGAACATTTTAGAGAGCGTTCATTACGAGTATTTACATCTTAAAAGTAACTACCGCACCAAATTTAAAGTTTCTAACCCAATCAATATCACAGAAATCGCAATTTTAGAACTTTTTTGCTCCTGCAGCGATGTAGGTTCTTGCACTGACATTAAATAGTCTTTTTTTTCGGAGCAGAGATGGCCACCAACATTTTTTTAAGTTGGCTATGTAGTTTCAGAGATAACACCTCACAAACATACAAGCATTAATAATATTATATACTTTATAATATTATAACGCTTTATAATATTAGCATTAGATGTACAGATACAAAAGCCATTTATCTGTTACAAACTAAAGTGCCGGCGTTGCCCAGAATTTGAAGGATGTTTGTTCTGAAAAATCAATTTCAAAATTTAACATACAACACAAAACAAACATTAAAAAAAGCAGCCGAAATGTTGTATGAATGAATCATATGAAAACACTATATAAAAATGTATAAATGTATATAACAGACGCAAAAGAATACAGCTATAAATGAACTTATTTTAATTTATAATTGGAGCAATAATGTTAAAATAAGCCAATATTTCTTTAATCGGGTTTTTATCATGCTTCAACACATTTTTTCACACTCATATGACGTTATACTATATCCACCACGTCCTTTATATTTCCAATATGACGTAATATTTTCCTCTTTCACGTGGAAACCTTGAAATAGAAAAATTATGAAGTTATATTCACTTTCATTTAAATTCGTCAAACCATTTATTTCATTTTCATATTTCACGTGAATATCTTGCAATAGAAAAGTTATGACGTAATATTCACCTTTTTTAAAAATTCGTCAAACTATTTATTTCATTTTCATTTTTCACGTGGAAATCTTGCAGTAGAAAATTAATTGTTGTAGTAATAATTTTATTGTGTTTTTTAATTGTTGGCAACTGCTATAACGAAAAATGTTTAAATTTGATAAGAAATTGCTGTTAAATTGGTGGTTTTTTATTAATGAAAAATTAACTATAAATTATTTCGATTCCGGATTACTTTAGTTGCCTCGGCCATGTTTTAATACACATGTACGTATCTTTTCACAATTTTGGCTTCCAAATTGTGGATTTTTATAGAATTACAAACAGACAGATAGACAAGTTTTCATTTATATATATCTCTCTATTCTAAAAAATGTAACTAACGCTGTCACTGCCGCTGCCGCCGGTTTTGAATTTTTTGTGACCGGAGGTCTTTCTTCGTTAATATTTAGAAAACTATTGCATAAAAAAAAATGTGAAAATCGGTGGTATTATAGCGAAATGTTTGATCAACACGCTAATGCATACAGTTTTCAAATCGAAGCATTATTTTAAGAGATATTTAATGCTAAAGTTGGACAAAATCGTTCCATTAAAAATTTTTTTATAGGAGCAAAAACTATACATGTGAATTTAATCAATTTTAGATCATTTTATTCAATAGAAAATCCCGGTGTGCAGATTTCATTAATTTTTTTTAATTTGACTCATTTTTTGAGGTTTTATTTCTATTTTAAATTCAAATATTCAGCATCTTGACTGATATTTTTTACATATTTTAGAAAATGGCATTAATTTAAACTGTTGGCAACTGTATAAACAGCGCAAACAATAATGTTTGCTTCAAATAAAAAAAATTTTTACACGTTACTATTATAAACAGAAAAAAACCCTTCAAATTAGAATTAAATAATTAGGTATAAAAAGCAGGCACTTATTGGAAATTACGCCATTAAAACTTTATTTACATGTGAATTTTGAAAGAGAAAGGATATTGTAAAATAAATTCATTAACATGCGTTGGAAGTCTGAAATAGAAAAAATTGCGTCACATTACACTTATTATGCAAAATGACCAAAAAATAGTATTGCAAAACAGTTTAAATTTAAAAATTGCGCGAGACAAAATATTAGAGGTTAAATATTAGATTTGTTCAAAATTTTATTATTTGTCGTTTGATGTGAGGTGTTCAGCTATAAGTATGCAAATTTTCATGTCTCCAACATAATTAGGGGATGAGTTAGAAAAATTGCTTAAAATACACAAGTTAGAGTCCAGAGGGTTAAATATGACTTTTTCAAAATTTTATGATTTATCGTGTTATCGCAAATGTTCAGCTATAAGTATACAAACTTTCATGTCTCCAACTTAATTAGTGGCTGAGTTAGAAAAATTGCTTAAAATACACAAGTTAGAGCCCAGAGGGTTAAATATTAGACTTTTTAAAAATTTTATTATTTGTCGTTTGATGTGAGGTGTTCAGCTATAAGTATGCAAAATGTCATGTCTCCAACTTAATTAGTGGCTGAGTTAGAAAAATTGCTTAAAATACAGAAGTTAGAGACCGGAGGGTTAAATATGACTTTTTCAAAATTTTATGATTTATCGTGTTATCGCAAGTGTTCAGCTATAAGTATGCAATCTTTCATGTCTCCAACTTAATTAGGGGCTGAATTAGAAAAATTGCTTTAAATACACAAGTTAGAGCCCAAAGGGTTAAATATTAGACTTTTTCAAAATTTTATTATTTGTTGTTTGATGTGTGGTGTTCAGCTATAAGTATGCAAATTTTCAAGTCTCCGACATATATAGTTTCTGAGAACGGGCTCTGTGACAGACGGACAAACAGACAGACAAAGGAGTGAGACATGTAGGGTTTCGTTAGATGAAAGAAACTCTAAAAACATGCTGCGGATGACTGTAACAACATCCTAAAATTACAATACCATCAGCGATCTACCAATCCCGAATATAGTTTATATTCGTTTCATATATTCTTATTCTTTTGTGCGGCCCTGTAAAATAATTATCAATATTATATACAGTAAAACCTCTGAATAGCGGACACCCCGAGAATGCAGAATTTGTCCTCTATTTAGAGGTGACCGCTACTGAGAGTAAAAAATGTACAGTTATTTAAGGGTTGGTAATCGAAAAAATGCCCGCTAAATAGAGGGGTCCACTAATCGGGTGTGTCCGTTATGGAGGTTTTACTGCATAATAATATCATCCTTTACAAGAAAATTGCATGCTGTATGATAGACAGACAGACATCCAGAGAAAGATAACCTCCCTGAGCAATAAACACTAATGTCTTTTGTTTTAATCATCCACAATTGTATGTCATACAACAGGCCAGATTTTATACAACGGGCTAAAAACGGTCACCGTGGTACGGAGTACTGTATTATTATTTGTTTGCCCTTTAAAACTGGTTGCCACGGGTTGTTGCAAGGTTTGTGATCACGTGGTTGAAACTGATCTATTCAATATTAATGCGTTCGTATTTTTTTTTTATTTGCTCCATGTGTTCAAACCAGTTGTCTACTAAAACATCAACCGGTGAAAGTGACGCACACCAAATTTCTGTGACGTATGCAGATAAATTGTGCTTTTTTATCAGTTTTTTTCTATATAATTTTTAAACGGTTTGGAACTTATTTTTCATAGTAGGTGCATTCAGTAGGCGACCCTCATAGGTACCTTCTGGTGCAATCAGAAACGAAATCCGACAAATATTTTTTGAGTTATGCTTGACGAAAGGTTTTTATTAGGCTTTTCTTTTAGTAGGACATGGCGTTAATATCCATCGTAGTAGTAATGTGTCCGGACAGTAATATTTCGCTGAGTATTAGCCTTCGCTTCGCTCAGACAATTAAGGCGGAAACAAGGGGAATTTTATCATTTAAAAAGAGAAATATCTGAATTTTTAAAAAAGTAGCTGCCTTTATAAAGACTTTTTGCTGCATCTTTAAAAGTGTCCGCAACGTTAACATTAAATAGTATATCTGCGCTGGCAAGTTTGACGTGGACGGAAGAAACATATTAATTTTATTTATTTTTATAAGAAAATTTCTGGTTTTAATTGATTAAAAACATTACGAATGTTTGCAGCTATGTTTTTGCCTCGACCGAATGATTGATTAGAATATCAAAATAACTCACTATGCCCATCACTACTACGAACCTTTTGAAACAGAATACATAACAGTCACCTGCAGTAAGCCTTCGTCGAACAATGTCATTCTTGTCTGTTAAATCTAGCGTATAATAATAATAATTCGTTTCAATAATAACTTGTTTAAAATTCGTGTACCATCTAAATTTTTAATCGTAAAAACTTGCGCATGAAACAAGTCTTTTTTACTTTCTTCTATCTTTACAAGAAGAAAGTATTGGATTCATGAAAATTTTCGAATTCCGGTTTTCGACGGATTTACACGTTTTAGAGGTCAGAGAACCCGAAAAACATGTTTTTACAAAATGTCTGTCTGTGACTCTGTGAGTCTGTCTGTCTGTCTGTGTGTATGTGACACAAATTTTGTGGGCGCTCTATCTCAAGAACTAATGCACGGAATTTAATAAAAATTGATATTTAGTTAGTCCCTAATGCAAATTGATGCTGATTAGTTTTTGGTGCAAATCGCTCAACAGATGGCGCTGCTATGCTGCATTTTGTATGATTTCCGAAATGGCTCTATCTCAAGAACTAATGCACGGATTTTCATAAAACTTCAGATTCTGTTAGTCCTTGATATGACTTGATGCTGATTACGTGTTGGTGCAAATCTCTCAACAGGTGGCGCTGCTATGCTGCATTTTTATGATTTCCGCAATGGCTCTATCTCAAGAACTAAAGCACGGATTTTCATGAAACTTCAGATTCAGTTAGTCCTTGATAAGACTTGATGCTGATTAAATGTTGGTGCAAATCGCTCAACAGGTGGCGCTGCTATGCTGCATTTTTTACAGTTCCCGCGGTGGCTCTATCTCAAGAATTAATGCACGGATTTTCATCAAACTTCAGATTCAGTTAATCCTTGACATGAATTGAAGTTTTGTACAGTTTGGTGTAAATCGCTCAACAGGTGGCGCTGCTATACTGCATTTTTTACAATTTCCGCAATAGCTCTATCTCAACAACTAATGCTTGGATTTTCAACAAACTTCAGATTCATGTATACTTTGATATGAATTAGTGCTGTTTGTGTTTTGGTGCAAATCGCTCAACAGGTGGCGCTGCCATGCTGCCCTTTTCAGAATTTCCATTATAGCGGTATCTGAAGAACTAATGCAACAATTTTCACTAAACTTCAGAATCAGTTAATCCTTGATATGAATTGACATTTTGTACATTTTGGTGTAAATCGCTCAACAGCTGGCGCTGCAATACAGCATTTTTCACGATTTCTTCAATCGCTGTATCTCAAGAACTAATGGACATATTTTCATCAAACTTCAGATTCAGTTACTCTTTGATATGAAATTATGCTGACTACGTGTTGGTGAATATCGCCCAATAGGTGGCGCTGCTATGCTGCATTTTGCACTATTTCCTCAATAGCTCTATCTCAAGAACTAATGCACGAATTTTCATCAAACTTCAGATTCAAGTACACCTTGATAAATGTTGATACTGATTATGTGGTTGTGTAAATCGCTCAACAGGTGGCGCTGTTATGCTACATTTGTCATGATTTGCGCAATAGCTCTATCTTAGGAACTAATGCACGGATTTTCCCCGAACTTCATATTCAGTTAGACATTGACACATGTGGATGATAATTAGGGTCTGGTGTAAATCACTCAATAGGTGGCGCTGCTATGCTGTATTTTGATGGATTTACACAATTTCATTGACAGTAATATCTCAAGAACTAATGCACGGAATTTCATCCTTTTTAGAATCCTCATGATGAGCATAGATGCACTGTGATAATGAATTTTGAAGTATTGACAAGTACGAGATAGAAGAAAGTTTTGTGATGGCCACAACATACTAGTTCCTTTAAGGGGCCGCTGCACTGAAACTCCCAGAACTCGAAATCCTATATTAACCTATGGGAAAACTTTCAAGCGCAATTACTTATTACCTAATATAATTATTAAAATACCGTTTACACCCTCTGAAAGTAGACGTCAGATGCAGATGATGTGCGTTTTTAAAAATTGTCTACGTAAATTTTAAGTATTTTTAAGAAGATGATAAAATTTAATCAAATGGAAATTTCAAAGTTTATAGAGATTTTTTTCCGCTGCACTTGAAAATTTTCCCGTAGGCTAACATGGGATTTCTCGATCGGGTAGTTTCAGTGCAGCGGAGCCTTAACCCTTTCAGGCGCAAAGTAAATACTTCTATTCCTAAAATAGTGGAATTATTAAATCACACCAGAATTTATGGACAGACTTATTTGGAAATAACCAAACGGCTTTAACACTAGAGCGTCCGGAAATTTTACTCAAACTTTTTGAAAATATTTCACCACCAGAATTTTTATTAAAAACCATTCAACTTATTTAACTTAATTATCTGTGTTTGGTATTTTATTAAACTTATTTTATGAAGAAATTTCAGGTTCGAGTGTACATTTAATTTTAATCATTTGGTCGGTTTCGAATCGACACCACTTAGATGTTCTAGTGTTAAAATTAAGTGATATACAAATTAATCACCGCCCTTCATGGGCTAACCCTTTCAAGGGCGGTGTAACGTTTATGGAACCATTTAATTTTAATTACCAAAGGTCACAACGTAACTGAATTTTGGTAAAATACTTTGCATTTAATAAGTATTTAAAATATAGCTTTTCTTCTTATTTTCAAATAAATTTGTTCGCAAATTCTGGTGTCATTCATTTATTTCAACATTTTGGCAATGAAAGTGCTTTGCCCCGGAGAGGGTTAAAGAAAGCAGTGCGTTTAACTGCTCATATATTTCCTGCTCATATATTAACTGCTTGATTCATATATTTCCGCTCATTGGCGGAAATGCTGTAGAAGAATTTTTAACTGCTTGATGCATTTCTTAATTGAATTAACTTTTTTAATACTATGTAATATATGGAGAAATCTATATATCATATACAGAGTTCCACAAAAGAATTCGGATTTTTTCCGAGAATAGATGGTAATTGCTAATATCGAGTTTTCAAATGTTTAATGCGTTTTTGAAACATCATCTTTCTCCTTATTAAAAAGTTATGTTTTGTCTCAGTATTAATTATGTGTTGAAAAGTGTTTCATAATCTATGCTTGATGAATGATTTTTCTTAAATCGATTTTAGCAAAAAAAATGTCACGTTATTTTTGTTTATTGGGAAATTTCCTTTGTTATGTTGTGCTATTTAGTAGATAATCTCTGAAATTGGAGCAATTCTTGCAGATAATTTCAAAATGTAAAGAACTTAGTGATTAGAAACGCTAGAAGATCTTTTTTTTTTACATAAGTTTAATTTGATATTGAGGGTATTTAAAATAAGAAATGATCATTATGTGTGCTGTAGAATACATTTTAGAACGATTTAAGAAACAAGCTCTCACTTGTATAGAGAAAAAAAGGTGGATTACAAAAACAGTAACATCAAATTTGAATTAATTAATTTCGTGTAATTTGAACTTAGATCGCTGAGGAATTGAAGCAAAACATCTTGTAAACTTTCTATAGGTTTATCAACCCTTATCGGACGGAAGCTTTTTATATATGATTCAACACTTAGTTGTAATTGTATTCAGTGAATATTCGCAGGGTTTTCACAGACGGTTATGTTTATAATCTATTCTCAGCCCTGTATTTTAAAGATAAATTTGGCAGTCTATTTTTCGTGCACATCGAGCCAAAATACAAGTGAGAGTGGCGCTTAAAAAAAGTGGTATCAACCGAATAAAATTCGTGTAAGAGATGCTAGTCCCGAACGGACAAATCTTGTCACCTCACAAGTGCCATATGACCGACACAACAAAATACCATGGAACTAAGAATAAAGAGGAATTGACCTATCCTAAAAATGGTGAAGCTTCAACTGTAGCCGTTTTCGCAGTAGATCATTAGAGACAGAGTAAACTTCCACCAGTAAATTTGAATCGAAATTTTCTCCTTATTGAAACCGTTTGCTAAACCAGAATTTCGGTCATATTTATTGCCAAAAACAGATATTTATTTTTACTGGTGGTAGCTTACTTCGGTGGTAGGCTGCCTCTGCGTTTCCACCATATTATGACAACTTAAACAACACCGTCTCATTGTCAGTAAAAGAGATTATATTGCAATTCCCGGTCAAACTTCCATCAGGAAAAACGAATGAAAATATTTACCATATTTGTGAGAGAAATTTTCCATAAATAAGTCTTTAAAATAAGGCGAAATTTTTGTTCAAAATTTATTGGAGGATGTTTGCTTCGGTGGTCAAAGATTCGGCGGTAATAAGTGGACAAACTAACACCAGTAAAAATAAATAGAAATTTTTGCCATTGTTGTAAGAAATTATTTCCATGAATAAGGCGTACGAAAAAGAAGAAATTTTCTATTCAAATTTACCTGTGAGAAGTTTGTCCCTTCTTTATTCACAACTGCATTCAAAGTAATAATATCGCGTGGTAGGTGACATAGGACGAGGGTTGTGCAAAATTTTAATTAGATTAACGATTATTTTTTTTAATCATGACTAAAGATTGACCGATTAAGCTTAGTTTCAATCCAACTCATAGACTAAAGATCAGTGATTTTTAATTAATTTTTCAACTACATTTCAGCAGTGAAATTACGCTTGAAAATATTGAATATTAATGATGTGAATTATTACATTGCTACAAAGCGTAAACCAACTTAGTGAAAAATGTCCAAGCCGGGAATCGAACCCGGGTCCCTGGAATAGATCTCCAGTGCTCTACCACTAAACCACAAGGACGATGTCCAGCTTGGCATTTCTCACTTATATAAGTCGGCAAGGCTGCTACTGCAGCACAAGATAGAGAAGTCTTCATGAGCACACATTCTAGTGGCGTAACATGAGACGCAAATAAACCCAGCATCGGTGAATATACAATTTTAATTAATTTTTCAACTACAATTCAGCAGTGAAATTACGCTTGAAAATATTGAATATTAATGATGTGAATTATCACATTGCTACAAAGCGTAAACCAACTTAGTGAAAAATGTCCAAGCCAGGAATCGAACCCGGGTCCCTGGAATAGATCTCCAGTGCTCTACCACTAAACCACAAGGACGATGTCCAGCTTGGCATTTCTCACTTATATAAGTCGGTAAGGCTGCTACTGCAGCACAAGATAGAGAAGTCTTCATGAGCACACATTCTAGTGGCGTAACATGAGACGCAAATAAACCCAGCATCGGTGAATATACAATTTTAATTAATTTTTCAACTACATTTCAGCAGTGAATATGGCGTAACATGAGACGCAAATAAACCCAGCATCGGTGAATATACAATTTTAATTAATTTTTCAACTACATTTCAGCAGTGAATATATTCACTGCTGAAATGTAGTTGAAAAATTAATTAAAATTGTATATTCACCGATGCTGGGTTTATTCACTGCTGAAATGTAGTTGAAAAATTAATTAAAATTGTATATTCACCGATGCTGGGTTTATTTGCGTCTCATGTTACGCCACTAGAATGTGTGCTCATGAAGACTTCTCTATCTTGTGCTGCAGTAGCAGCCTTACCGACTTATATAAGTGAGAAATGCCAAGCTGGACATCGTCCTTGTGGTTTAGTGGTAGAGCACTGGAGATCTATTCCAGGGACCCGGGTTCGATTCCCGGCTTGGACATTTTTCACTAAGTTGGTTTACGCTTTGTAGCAATGTGATAATTCACATCATTAATATTCAATATTTTCAAGCGTAATTTCACTGCTGAAATGTAGTTGAAAAATTAATTAAAATTGTATATTCACCGATGCTGGGTTTATTTGCGTCTCATGTTACGCCACTAGAATGTGTGCTCATGAAGACTTCTCTATCTTGTGCTGCAGTAGCAGCCTTACCGACTTATATAAATGAGAAATGCCAAGCTGGACATCGTCCTTGTGGTTTAGTGGTAGAGCACTGGAGATCTATTCCAGGGACCCGGGTTCGATTCCCGGCTTGGACATTTTTCACTAGGTTGGCTTACGCTTTGTAGCAATGTGATAATTCACATCATTAATATTCGATCAGTGATTATTTTAATGTAATCAATGCTTTGATTACGATTAAATCAATTCAATCCTACTCATAGACTAATGGCCAATGATTATTTGGTTGTAATCGCTTGCTTTTTTACGATTAAATCAATTCTTAATTTAAATAGTCAATCTAATGAAGGATTTATGATTGAAAACTTCATGTATTGTTCTGGCTTTGGGGCCTTTATTTTATCTTTTTTCAAGCTTCTTCTGGTATAATCACTCTTGATCGCTGCTAAGGTCTTGCATCGGATCTTGTCTTGGACCGGGTTCTCTTTAAATATTTTGGATTTGGTTCGGTTTCGAGTAGGTTTTGACTCTTTCTGGTCGTGCTCGGTATGACTCGATTTTTTTTTTAAAGTTCTGAATATTTTTCGAATGAAGAAAACTGTATATAAACACAATGAAGACGAGGCAGGCCAGTCATTATTTTATTTAATCTTAATAATGTTGTCCTACATCATAATTTGTTCTCGTAATTCTATGACCGAGTCATTTTTATTCACGACACCCGCTCTATAACAGTTGATACTTACAACTTGGAGTAAAGGTTACCTAAATAATACTAGATAATTAATAATTAAATACTAAACATAGATTAAAAAACAGAAAAAATAATAAGTAATAAAAACTTCTTAAATTTAAGTTTTTGACATTACCCAACATTCCATATTCCAAGAGTACACAAAATAGTACAGAAAACTAAAAAAGGATAGGCAAATATTAACCTTTAACCTATGTTACCGGTCTCACAGACCACTGCTTTTTTCAATTTTCATAGTTTAACTTGTAACTTTCAGTTTAACTACAAATATCACCGAAATTTTGCCTCGTTTGGAACTTTAATACTGACTTTTAAATAGGGGAATTTTAATTATAACAGTACTGCACAAAAAGTTTAGTACAAAAACACTATCTGAAATTTAATCGCGGCTTTTATTCATCTTTCGATAGAGCGGTCTCACAGACCACTTCACAGTAGTTATGTAACAATTTATGTGACATCAGCTAAACGTTAATTCAATATCGGCTGCTTATCAACTTCATTTGTTGCGTCTGTACAGTATAATTAAGACCTTTCAATTTTTTCTGGAAAAAGGAATCAGATTGTATTCCTCTTTTTACAACATTTATAATATTAATTATATATATTTTACCATTTAAGTAAGAAGTTAAATTTAAAAATTCAGATTAACTGAAAATTATGAAAATTACATTATACAAATTCTGTTACTTTGGTAAAATTATAGTAGAACGGCTTTTAAACAGAATACAGACATATGGGCAGTACAGTTTCAGAGGGAATTTGGGGCAAAAACTTGTTAATCCTGGCATTATTTTAACCCCTTAACTGTTTTGCCCGAGTACCGCTTTTCGATTGTGCAAAGTCAAATATTTTAGTAAAAAAAAAAGTGGTGTCGGTTCCTGATTTTAATTTATTGTGTCAAACAAAAAGGGTTAAGTGTGCTACAAAGTTTCATTTTCATTCAGCAACTATAGCTTCTTGTTTGATTGAAAACAAGATCATTGCATAATCATGCTGAACTGATAGTTATTTCACAACATTTCTTATTTATTTTTGTTACTTTATGTTATGCCTAATATTTGAGTATATTGTCATACCTCATTCGCTGTGATATGGATGAGATATCAATTAGATACTTTAAGGATTAGTTAAAGAAATTTATTTGATACTTTTGAATACTATTGACTGTGTTGTTGAATATAGTTGTTATTATTATTTATTATACTATGCATTATTGATATTGAGAGAAAAAGATCATAATGAATATTGATTACTATAATAAGTGAGATGATAATACTTAGCATGGGAGACTTACTTGAGAGAGTATTTATGCTATGAGTTGTGATAACCCGATTAGTATGAATTTCAATTACTCATTGTAAGTTAGTCCTAGAAATTGATATTATAAGATAGAATATGCTTATTATTAGATAATTGGAAAATAATTACCGTGTAACTAATTAATGGACAGAATATGAGATTAAAAAAATGAAGTTTTAGATTTAAGAGTTTTTGTTAGTTTATGAGAATATCTGATTTAAATGGTTTTAATTGTTATGAGTTAGAGAGTTTATTAATTATGAGTAATTAATTTATGAGTTAGAAATTTTAGATTATTAAAAATTTTTCAACTTAGCGAAATTTCAAAGAAGTTTCTGAAAAACCTATGATGACTGTAATAGGTAAATACCATGTGGTAAATAGTAAATAATAACAAATAGTAAAAAGGTACCCGCAAAGAGATGGACCATCAATACCATCGATGTATGTGTGTCAATACACTTCAAAGATACTGTAAATAGGTTTATTTAAAAATTTTGTTATTATTATCGCTATTATTAATTTTATTATTATTTATTTATTGTAATATATTATTTCATTTATTGAACTAAAAATGAACTTACATTGAAAAAACTGAGTTGCTAATGTAAGGATAAGTAGATTCAAATGAACATTATATTTACGAATCTAATTTTGAACTTATATTTTCAAGACATTTTTCAGAATTCCATTAGCACACTTATATTATGAAATGCCTCGTTCAAGTCTTTACAACTGAATTCATGAATGCTTTGCACATTAATATGAGCCATGAATGGCCGTAAATTTATTATGTAAATAACAAAACTATGTTAAAAAATTATTCTCAATATTTATAGTAGCTTTTTATTTTACATCGTTGTAATTTGTAAACAAGATTAATGTCTTGTTATTGTATTTAATTAACAATTCCAGTAGTTCGCGTTATAAATTTTAAATTAATATAGCATTAAGATTAAAAAAAAAAAAAAAAAAAAAAAAAAAAAAAAAAAAAAAAAAAAAAAAAAAAACATAAAAGTTAAATCTTTAGGGTTTACTTCTAGTGGCAAAATTATAAACCAAGCCTATGTAACATTTCCTTTGTATGAACTTGTGGGTCTTAGGACCTACCAGTTCATCCAGTCTTTTTGAGTGGGGGGATATGTAATAATAAACATTTTCGACTCTTTTTCTTAGTAAAACTATTCCAAATTCTTAATATTTTTCATTTTTTACCTATCTTTAATAATATCTTAATATCTTTTGTCTTTTATTTCATGCATTTAAAGTTGCGTATTCTTTTATTATTCTAAAAACTTAATCCATTCGCCTAATCTTATAAAACCTATTAAATTACTTTTTCATTTTATTCTAAAACTAAATTCTCTTTCTTTCGAATGTTTTAATATCATTTATTCTTTGGTGTTCTATACCCACAATTCCATGCGTCCGCCAGCACTATTTGCACTTTAATTCTGACGCCGTATAAAATAGTTCATTATCGACATCATCCTTTCCCATCAAATCGTAATTTGTTTTATGTCCCATCCTTCCCCACCTCTCTTTTAGCATTGGTCTTTTACATTTCTGTAACCCTCCGCGTGCTGTTTTTCGGTGTACAAATATCATTACATCGGCGAAGGAGCAGAAGATTTTACGTTTTTCTGGTTGTCTAATTAAGCTGCGTCGCTTGGATTAAACGTTCTAATGTGTAGATCCTATGCTTGTAACATCTAAAGTTTTGTGAAGTGATGATCGATTTTTGAGAGTTGATGGAATAACTACTGGAAGTGTTTTACTATGTTTTTTGTCAATAAAACCAATTTCAAGTGACGATGACTCTCTGTATTCATTACGTAAGGGAAATTATCTCAATTTGTTTCGAGCCTGTCTTTACTCGCCACTCTGACTGCAATCCGATATTTTCAATATAACGGATGGATGGTTTTGATTGCTCTACTACAATTTATGTCGAGGTGTACTGGTGTCGCCTAAATATCTGAAAGTCGGTAGCAATATGCTACATATATATATATCCATGCTATACCCTTATCTTGACGTATAGAATAGCGAATCTAATCGGGTACTAGCTGAAACAACAAGGTCGGCAAATCAGTTAATGACCTTGTCTAAATAATCCATTGAAAAAAAAATTATTATTACTTTCTCGGAAACTGTTAGCAATGCAGCATAATAATTTTGTTTTTAAATGCGCAGTTAACTGAAACTGCAACATGTAGTAATAACTGTACTGCAACTTTTAAATTTTAATAAATTGAACACCCTTAATTTCTTACGAGTATAGCTTGCCTTTGAGTTTGCATTACATATTACACATTCTACTTATTGAAAAGTATTTGTATTATTTTATGATACAGATTATATAAAAATCCATTTGCTCTCTTCAGAATGCTTCATCGTTTTCTTATTCTAAGTGTACATCTTTATTTCCTTCATGCTCATTTGTATTAGCAGATGCAGTATTTAATTATATTTTTCTATTTAACCCTAGAACTACCGGAAATTTTACTCAAGTTTTATAAAAACATTCTACACCAGAATTTTTACTTAAAACTATTTAATTTGTTTATTTAACTTATTATTGTCTGATTTATACATTTAGTTTGTTTTGAAAAAATTTCTGGTTTGAATAAATATTTTGAATGTACATGTCGGGTCCAATGGACCCGTCTGGTAGACGGAAGGTTAAAAAATCCGTTTTAAAAAAGAGAAAAATAAAAGCACTTTTTTATGCCGTTGGCATGAAATAAAAATTTCGTTACGTGTCTCGTGAAAAAAAAAAACAAAAAAAACAACAACAACAACAACAACAAAAAACACTTGTAAGTTCAATCTAAAATGACTGTGAAAATGAATAAAAAATGACTATACGAAATCATATAATTGTAAATATTTATAGGTTGTATCCACCAGATAAATTCGACATTCATACATATTATACGCGCACACATGAAGAACTTTTTGAAAAACAATATATATATGGGCATTTCCACGAGCACTTGTCGTGTAAGTCACATGTTAGATTTTTGTCTACCAGTATTTTAGAACGGAAAATGTGACTAATTTTATGGGAGATATCACATTAATTGAGAAAGGTGAAGCAAACTTTTATAAAATAACGGTGGTCAACAAGCATAGTACGTGACTTACACGACAAGTGCTCGTGGAAATACCCATATGGCGATTTACCTATAAATAACAGATAATATTTTTATTTTTATTTAATTTTTTTATCGTTATTCCAAAAAAATTTTATTAGCAAAAAAGTTTAAAAAAAAAGAAAAGAAAAAAGAAAGAAAGAAATCAATTGTGCATTTATAGTATCTTTATTTCTATAGCTCTTGTTAATGGCATAAAAATCATGCAGTTGTTCGTAAGAAATTGTTTCGCATAAAAATAGGATTTTTTTTTTTTTTTTTTTTTTAATCTCATGACATAAAATACCAACATTTAGAAGAAGATAGTAGGAGAAATTTACTGCTAAATAATTAACCGCATTTGCAAAACTAATGTCTAGGAAAATTAATTGAAAGGCATATTGTCCATGCTTATATATTCATTCTATACCTATATCTTATGCTATAGAATGACAAATCTATTCCTGTACTTGCTGCAACAATAAGGAATCGGCCAATCGGTTAATAATCTTAGATAAACAATACGTGGAAATAAAAATTTTAATTTATTTTTGCTCTGGAAATGATAGCAATACAATATAATCATATATTTTTTTATTTTATTTTATTTTATTTTATTTTATTTTTTATTTTTTTTAAAGAGCGCAATTAAGGGAAACTGCTGCATATAGTCTAAAAGACTAAAGTTGATCCTCCTGCTTTTAAATTTTAATGAATTGAGCACCCTTCATATCTTATGAGAATAGCTTCTCTTTGAATATGAATTACATATTACATATTCTACTTATTAAAAAGTATCTGTATTATTTGATGATAAAATTTATATAAAAATCTATTGCTGCCTTCAGAATGCTTCATCATTTTCTTAATTTAATTACATCTTTTCTTCCATCATTGCTCATTTCTATTAGCAGATTAGTACTTAATCATGTTTTTCCATCTAAAAAAAGAGGAAAATGAAATCACTTTTCTGTGCGATTGGCAAAAATTAGAAGTATCGTTAAGCGTCTCGTAAAAAAAAAAAAAAAAAAAAAAAAAAATTGGAAGTTTAGTTTGAAAAGACTGTAAACATGAATAAAAAATTACTAAACGAAATCATATTTTTGTAAACATTTATAGGTTGTATCCACCAGATAAATTCCGCATTCATACATATTATACGCGCCATACACCTTTTGAAAATATATATATATGACGATTTACCTATAAATATCAGATAAGAATTTTTATTTTTATTTAATTTTTTTATCATTATGCGAAACAAATTTTATTAACAACCATAACCGAAAAAAATCAATTGTGCATTTTTAGTATCTTTATTCTATAGCATTTTTATCTCATAAAATACCAATATTTAGAAGAAGATAGTAGGATAAATTTATTGCCAAATAATTAATCCCATTTAAAAAACTAATGACTGGGAAAATTAATTGAAATGCATATTATCCATGCTTATATATGCATGCTATACATTTATCTTAAAGTATAGAATGCAAATCGAATCGTGCACTAGCTGAAACAATAAGGAATCGTCCAATTGGTTAATTATCTTAGATAAATAATACGTCGAAATAAAAATGAAAATGTTTTTTCTGCTCTGACACTGATATAGTCCGTCTCAAAAGCTTATGCACAAGCAAAAAATATCGATTTTTAAGGAATAATAAAATATGAAAATAAATAGCATTTTTTATTTGTGTATTTCGCAACTTCATTTAAATAAACGATATTAAAAGTAAAGAAATTTAAATTACATATTTGTAAAAAATATAATTTAAAATTTGTTCAAACAAAACTGTCTGAAAAGTTTGTGCACAATGGTAAAAACAACTACATTTATCATTTTTACAAAACTGTTACATACAAATTATTTTTCCCGTGATTTCGGATTAGTTGAAATATATGCGCGTACATCGAAATTATTAGTTTTTGTAGGGTTTCTGGTGGCAAAGAGTATTATGCTTTATTTATGGTTTCTTTGAATTCTTCAAGAGATTCATACTGTTTTCCATTGCTGTAAACCTGGCGGGTTAAAATACTATAGACATTCTCAATTGGCTTTATGCCAGGACTTAAAGCTGGTGAGTCAAGAATTTAAAAAAATTTCTGCGAAAGCCACGGTTATGTAGTATGTGATATGTACTTTCATGCATTAACTTGTTCAAAGGTCCATTCAGGACACCCCCCGCCTAAATGTCACCGAATGGAAGGAAATGTTGATTCAGCGTCTCTTGATATTTTTGGGGATTTTGTCTGCCTTTTAGAAAATCCAGAGCAATCAAGCTGCTGAAGTCGAATACCCCCTAAACCATAACAGGCTTACCGCCTTGCTGCCTGTTCAAAAAACTCGTTGGTTCCTTTCAGAGATCATGTCAAAACATGGTCCACCCATCAGGGCCATGTAAATTCCATTTTTACTCATCACTGAATAAAACAGTAAGTCACTTTCCCACCCTAGGACATGTGTTTTTAGCGCAGTACATTCTTGCTTGTTATTGGTGTAGTTTGAGACATGGTTTGCAAGCCATTTTCTTTAGTATGATGTAATCACATTCTTTAATACGTCTATGTACAATATCTTTGGACACCTATATGAACGAGATTAATTTTTATTTGCAGTATGGGCGTTTTTTATATAAACACGAATCTTAGTATTGTTCTGTCCGTCTCAACAAACGTTATACGTGGTCGTCCACATCTTGGTTTCCGGGTAAAATTATCATTTCTAGTGAGTACTTGATATAGATACATTGGTTTGATCAATTTAAAATGTTTGCAATTTAAGAAAGAGTCTTATTTTGTGATTTCAATTTAAAAACTTTTAGAATCTCACCTTTTGTGAATTTTTTACCCTTCGACATTTTTAAAAAGAGTGGAAATGATTTCTTTCAGTTTTATATTTTTAGAAAATTGAAAGATGACGTCATACAACCTCATTACACCCATTCCATCCCGTGTTTCTAAAAAAGGTACCATAAAGTGCTTAAATTTTAGAGACAGTGTTTCTTAAAAAAAAAAGTAAATAAAAATTAATATAATT
This sequence comes from Maratus speciosus, assembly GCA_963932465.1. Taxonomy (NCBI): domain Eukaryota; kingdom Metazoa; phylum Arthropoda; class Arachnida; order Araneae; family Salticidae; genus Maratus; species Maratus speciosus. The sequence continues at coordinate 257,691,782 of OZ010798.1, read as the reverse complement.
TTTATTTTAACCAACAAAAACTGCTTATTTTATTTGATTTTGATTAAATTTCGAGTATTTGTTGTAAATTGGGTTCACATATTACCTTCTTCAATTATTTTCAACCTTATTTGAAGAGTGCATAAACTTTTGAGACGCACTATAGTAATACAATATAATAATTTTTTTTAAGTGTGCAATTAACCGAAACTGCTGCATGTAGTCTAATAGACTAGAGTTGATCCTCCTACTTTCGAACTTTAATAAATTGAACACCCTTCATTTGTTACAAGAACAGCTTGCCTTTGAATGTGCATTACTTATTATACATTCTACTTATTAAAAAGTATCTGCATTATTTGATGATACAGCTTACATAAAAAACCATTTGACATTGGTTTGCTTTGAGGCCTATAGCAACTATGGTTTTCGCCTCGAATGATCCTTATTATTTTTTACGCACAAACAAACATAAGCCACAGCAATTTTTAATTCTTTTTCTATTACATATTTATATAACGACAATGAACACACACAAATACATCTATGCCTTACCCGAAGCTTCCAACCTGGGTCCGCTGCGTGGCAGTAGCTGTGGCTACCTATCACGCCACTAAACGACGAAAACTAACCATTTGCTGTCTTCAGAATGCTTTGTCATTTTCTTATTTTAACAGAATTTGTACGCATCAATTTATTCAGGGGATTTTAGGAGTTTTAGTACCAGAAATTTCGTAAGGTACTGGTGACTATATTTGTAGATAGATTTTTTTCCATTAAATAAGGCAAATATTATTTTACAAATACTCTGGTAACACGTGCTTGAAAGTCCTTCAAGCGCACGAACCTTGTTTTAAGTGCATGTTTAGTTACTTCTTTGCTCATTTGTATTAGCACATAAAGTGATTAATTATGTTCTTCCATTTAAAATATCCGTTTAAAAAAGGGAAAAATAAAAGCACGTTTTACGCATTAAAATGTTAAAGAAATAGAAACACTTACATGATTTGTTTCAAAATATGGCGTTAATTATACCTGCACTAACATTAAGATTAAGTAATTTAAATGCAATTTGAAACGCAAATAAACGACGGTGGCAACACGATTCCCTCTTTTTGAGAAGATGCTTTTCCTCCTTTCAGAGGTAATTTGTTTATTAGGGTCCTATTGGCGATAAACACACTATATACGAGGGAAAGCCAGTAAGTAGGTCACAAACTGATGTGAGAGGTCGGAAATTAATAGTAAATTGTTTCCAAATATGCCATTAGGGAGTAGCATAATCCATCTATAAGATGTTAATTTCGAATTTGTGAGACAGCAGTTGTACAAGATGTGCAGGATCGTTCAAAAGTTGTTGACAAAAAGCGAATTGGTCATCCATTTGAGACTGCGACAGAAGAATCAGTGTGGAAGGCTGAGGAAATGGTTAGAGCTGACATGCGGACAGCAATAGACAGCATAGCAATCATTTCCTGAACCTTCCACGCTGATTCATCTCTCGCAGTCTCAACTGGACTACCACTTCGCTCTTCATCAATAACTTTTGAACGATCCTGCTCATCTTGTACAACTCCTGTCTCATAAATTCGAAATTAACATCTTATAGTTGGATTATGCTGCCACTTATTGGCATATTTGAATAACAATTTTCTACTAATTTCCGACCTCTCATATCAGTTTATGACCTACTTACTGACTTTCCTTCGTACTTCTAGGCACTGTACTATTGGAGAATCATGTATAAAAAGCTAGCGTCTGATAAGGGTTAAACATTTCTCAGTAAAAAAATTAGAGGCCTAGTCTTTTTTAATTTAAAGACAGATAATTCAAACTGTATTGCACAGATTGATAAAGAATTTAGCAAAACTGGAAAATAAAAAATTAATTCTGTTTAATCAAATAAGAAATGGCCAAGAGAAATTGTGGAATTTCCAATATCATCGTTAAGCGGAGAACATTAGAAATTTCAGAAAATAAAGTATGTGCCACTTCATCATGTAAACATGATGTACTTATCCCTTACACCAGCTTAGAATTTAAATATTGAAAAAATAGGAGTTTTGGGACATATGTAGTTTACAGTCATTCAGGGTAACTTTGAACCATGGGGTGCAACTTTGCACAGCCTTCTAATTTTCAATATTTTTTACTCCAAAAGACTAAATAAGCTCCTGAACTGTGCTCTGTTGTCAAAGTTCTAAACTGGGATTTCTACTCTTTATTTTAGAAAATAAATTAACAACATTATACGCAATTAAATGCATCATCTAGCTATTTTAGTGAAGTACTGTTTTGAAGGTAATTTTGATTGCTGTTTTGAAATTGTTGTAATCCAATTAAATTTTCATAGTAAGTAACAATACACTCATTTATCAGACATATTATCGTCTTTTTGTTATAAATGTGATAATATTTTGTGATTATTTATTTATTAATATTTAATAAAATGTAAAATAAGAAGGCACTAACATTTTACCACATTTTCAGCGTAACTTTGAGCCGGCTCAAAGTTATACTGATGTTTATAATTTACTAATTATAGGTGCTACTGTCAAAAATTTCCCATATTTGCACGTATATTTTATATAAATGCCGAAAATGAACATTAGATATAACATGTAAATATTTTCACAAATATCTGTAAAATACATACATTTAAAGGCGTTTTTTGGGGCGGAGCTACTCAAATTTGACATTTCATACATTCGACATTTTTTATTCTTGTTTGAATAATACTAGTACTAGTAAGTATTACTGTAACTATGGATATATTATTGAGATAAAACATTGAAAATTGTCTTCCAATGCATTTTTATGTTTTATGTGAACAATAAACAGGTTTTTTTTTGTGTTTCTAAATGTTCATGGTTCTCTTCTTCCACTTTTCTTATGCATAATATTTTTTGTAATATCATAAATTATACAAATCTTGTGATGTTGGGAAATGTAAATTCGGAGTCTTTACATATCTGAAAACATTTTTTGGGGTTCAAAGTTGTCCTAACTATAATACTTTTTTTATAATGAATTATTTTAGATAATATTTATCAAATGGTGAAAAGTTACCCTAAATGGCTGGGTAACTTTAAACCAGGATAAAAATTCATTTTTTATAGCTTTTATCATTATTAATTCTTAATTTTTGATAATCATACAATAATTTAGGATCATTTCTTCTCTTTTATGCCCCTAGTTGCAACAATATTCTTAAAATAAGAGTGTGGCATATGAAAATAGAGAAAATACGGTTCAAAGTTATCCTGAATGACTGTACTTAAAAAATATAATATTAATATTTAAAAACGATAGGTTTGAATTAAAAAAAATATTGAAGTTTGCGGCTAAATTTTCACAGTTAGGTCTCTTTGCGAAGGTTTGATAAAAGATACATACGATTTTTCTGCTAGCATTCGAGTTAAAATATGAAAGGGAAGAAACAAAGACGAGTAAAATGAATGTGATGAAAATTTTTATGGAAATGAAAATGCCCCATTTCATAACAACGTGAAGAAAAGATTAGCCCTTGGGAGTTAAAGAGGAACTCGATTCATCCGATCTTGAAATACACGCAGGCGCAGTCGAAAGTCACTTTTTTTTCAGAGCCGGGAAGCAACTTTTCTCCAGTAACTTTCGGATTTGCTATTTGCTTTATTCTGTTCAAGGTTAATACAGATTTGAATTTGAAGTTAAACTAGACGACAACAAATGCGATTGGATTCTTCGGGAATTTCTTTAACAGATGTTACATGAAGTAATAGAGAAGCGAAGATTAATTACTTTTCTACTATCATGGATCCCAAAGTGGATAACAAATGTGTCGCTGAATTCGGGGATGCTTTGGTTCGACTTTTTACATTAAGGCCTTCCTTAGCGTTTTCAATTTCTGCAGTATCTACGTTTCTCAGTGTTTTTAAATTAAATATTTTAGCATTAATAGCTAATACTTTATACCTAATAGTATTGTCTACCAGGCTTGTGCTACACAATCTTTACCTATTTCTTTATAATTAAAAGTCTTATTTAGCGTTTATATTTCCAGTAATACTCACATTTATCTGCGTTTTAAATTAAATATTTCTTGTATCATTAATAATTTAGCACTTAGTAATTAAAAGAATATATTAGTGCTTGTCTCTCTCTCTCTCTTTTTTTTAATTAAGCTCCCCTTACTCCCCAGTGTACATCAAGGAGTGTGTATCTGTGTGTGTGTGGGGGGGGGGGTATAAGAAATATTTGCCAGCTGATGTCATTACCTTTTTTAGAATTTTGATTTCATCCTTAATGAATTAATAAAGAATATTTATTGACTGACAATTAAGAATATTTATTAGAAACACTTATTAAACACTAATATATAATATAAAACTTATACAGGGTGGTCATAAAAAGACTTTGCCGATATATGGAACTCTAGCAGCCGGTCCGTTTAACCGATCGAGATGAGATTTCAGATATAGTTATTCAGAGGTATGAACTCGGGATTCTGTGAACGGCATCAAATTGGCGCTCACGGTTACGGTTATAGGTGCAGAAACTCGAAATTTTCGAATGTCAACACCCATTTTTTTTGTCACAAAATGCTCAGCGCATGCGAAAACCCTAAATAGCGCTCGAACGGTACGTATATCGCAATAAACGGACGCGTTATGCACGCACAAACAACAGCTCAGTGAACGACCAAAAACAACACGATCGGGACGCACGGAGGAAATTTGCATATGACAGAGGCAATAATCCGTTTTCTACGCTGATTATCTGTCGAACGGCGTTCTGTGATTGTTGTCTTGCCTCTGTCATATGCAAATTTCTTCCGTGCGCCTCGATCGTGTTGTTTTTGGCCGTTCGCTGAGCTGTTTTTTGTGTGTGCATAACGCGTCCGTTTATTGCGATATACGTACCATTCCAGCGCTATTTAGGGTTTTGCATGCGCTGAGCATTTTGCGACGAAAAAAAAAGGGCGTTGCCATTCGAAAATTTCGAGTTTCTGTACCTATAACTGTAACCGTGAGCGCCAATTTGTTGCCGTTCACAGAATCCCGAGCTCATACCTCTGAATATCTATATCAGAAATCTCACTTCGATCGGTTAAACGGAACGGCCGCTAGAGGTCCATATATCGGCAAATTTTTTTTTTATGACCACCCTGTATATTGATTAAGAATCAAATGAACTTTTATTAAAAAGCAATAACTTCTAAATTTACATTTAAAATATTTTTATGCTAGAACTTTAGTAATAGATAGATATCATAGCAGAATAATTTATTAAAGTCTTATAAAGCGTCGATATAAAGATCTTTATAATTAGTTGTTAGAGAATTAAAGTAAATTTTAATTACAATTAAGTAAACTAATTTTCATTTAAATTATATTAAATAAAATTTAATTAGTACTTTTATTACATATAATGAAATTTAATTTTAGATAAATTTCATTAATTAAAATTAACCCTTTCGGGACGGGAGCCTTTTACGAAATTTTTAATCTTTTGTCACCGTTTTTTAAAAACGGAAATTTGTGTCTTATTGAATCGAGAAAATTCGCTGATTAAATAAGGCAAATTTTACAGTAAAATTTTACTGGTGAGGAAAAACAAGGATTCTGAGCGCTTCATGCGGCACGTACACGTGCCGCTCGTCCCCATGGGGTTAAGCTACGAAGGTGAGTCGGAAAATAAGTTTCCCCTGGCAACTGTGGACAGAGGTGTGTATGAAAGACAAAAAATATAATGAAACATTGAAGATAAGACGTAACTTTATTTTTCTACTTAACTGCCAAGTGAGTTGAGACATTTGTCATACCCTTAATAAGCTTCATAAAGCTCTCCAGGAAAAAAACAGGGCTCTGCATACAAAAGAAGCGTTGAACGGCTTGTGTGACATCAGCGTTGCTTACAAAGAAGTAGTCAAGCATTGCTTTCTTCTGTAGTGGCCGTGCACGTCCGTCCAGGTCTCGGTCTGTCCAACACTTGCTGACGTCCCTCACTGAATTAGCGGCACCTTATCCGAACCATTTGTTTCGACATCACATCTGGCCCATAGACTCCCACGTGGCGGTTAGGGATTTCTGCTCCCGATGCTCCACGTGCCCATTCATAGCGGACAACCGCTCTCACTTCCTCCTTTGACCACGAATTCACAACGCACTTTCTCTACGTATCTACCGGGAACGGAATGATGCAGTGCCCTGATTTTTTCAAGGAGCACTTTTTGAAGCTTATAGACAAATCTCTCAACTCACTTGGCACTACGAGTGCACCCTCCGGGAACAGGGGATGGAATGAGCTCTGTCGGACTATTATCTGAGATTAAAGATTTCGAAATAATCTGTAATAAAATGTGTTACAGAGCAGTTTTGTAGCTTAATTTACAAGGGACACCTGGGCATTACGCATCATTAGATTCAGGTAATTATAGATGTTTTAGAACCAGAAATTTCGTAAAGTACTGGTCGCTATATTTGAAGATGGATTTTTTTTTTCATTAAACAGGGTAAATATTACTTTACAAAAATTCTCATACAACGTGTTTGAAAGTCCTTGAAGCGTACGAATCCTGTGTCATACAGCACGATAGTGCTGTATAGTAGAGCTCAGCCGCATCTTTAACGTTTTGAAATAGGATAGAAAGACAACAATTCAGTTACAACACAAACCAGTAAACATTTAGTGATGAGTAATAGCTTGTTTGAAAGCTTTCAAGTTAGTGATGTGCCTTTTGAAGGTCGGGTCAAAAAATATCTAATATTAAAGGAATAGCGCTCATCTGAACTTTACATAGCGTTCCATAATTTAATAATATAGAAGTATCTCCTTTTTTAATTTATTCCTATTGCCACATCCTAAAAAACGGCACAATAATTTAAAAAAAGTGATAACACGCGTATTTTGTTTTTACGAGCCAATAAAAATCAGATTTTCTCGCTATATTTTTGTATTTTACAAATCGACATCATTCTAATCAGAAAATGATAAATTTTCCTATATATATGTAAGACCTTTAACTAAACACGTGTTAAAATAACGTAGTATCTTCGTTTGAATGTTTTTAAAGTTAAAAAATCTATTTTAATACAGGACTTTTAATTTCAAGAAAAACATTAGGAAAAGATAATATAATAAAAAAATCGTTTGCTATGTATGCCGTCAATTTCTGTTTAACTGACATAATTTTGTAATGATTTTTTATTCTGAAAAGAGACTTCTGATATTCTGAAATTAATCCTTATTATTATCATCCATAAAGTGAAAGGTTTATTTTTAAGTCATACGAAAGAAATTTTAGGTAAATGCTAGTTCATTTGGTTGCATTTATTGCATTTTCCTGCGTATTGTCATGGAAATCGTACACTCCTATGGCACGCGCCAAAGAAAATATGCATTTTAATTTTAAAAGATGAAACACTTTACTATAATTGTATCATTATAACGCCAAATGAAATTTAATTTTGCTAGTTTAAAAAAATTAATATTGTTATAGCGAAAGATTAGGAGCTAGCAACGTTTTCGCCATATGATGTTAGCAAGGCTCATTCTTCTATATGCTCTACCGTTTTATGGTGTAGTACGTATGCGGACGGTCTAGCTGGCGGGAGACGTTGCGTTTACCTTCGGGAGAAGGGGTTATGCAGGTGAAAAAACTTCAAAATTACATTTCAGAAATGCTCGTTTTTCTATACGCTCTTCCGTTTTACGGTGTAGTACGTAAGCGGACGGTCTGGCTGGCGGGAGACGTTGCGTTTACCTGCGGGAGAAGGGGTTATGCAGGTGAAAAAACTTCAAAAATTCGTCATTTTAGCAAAGCTCATTTTTCTATATGCTCTTCCGTTTTATGGTGTAGTATGTATGCGGACGATCTGGCTGGCGGAAGAAGTTGCGTTTACCTGCGGGAGAAGGGGTTATGCAGGTGAAAAAACTTCAAAATTACGTCATTTTAGAGGACACTTCTGACTTTCCTTGTACGTTTAGAGGCCAGGATTGAGAAGGGTTGTATGAATGAATGTGTTTACTTTGTTGGCTAGAAGGGTAGAAATATGGCTTTTGGGATTAAATAATCCCGCGCGTGTACAAAAGTTACATTTTGATATGTTCATTACACATTCATTACATATGTACGTTACGGGATAACACACACTAAAATAATTTTAATGAAATAAAAGCTATCTGTATATGTTGATGAAAGTGTATTAAATGTAATTACTGTAAATTTTATAAAATAATTCATGTTTAAAGAGGTAAAACAAATCGTTGCATATTTTCTTTAAAAAAAAAAAAAAAAAAAAAAAAACGCTATTTTTACAGAAACTGTTAAAATATCGGAAAATAAATATGAACTGCTTGATTTTTCCTTAAAAAGAAGTAGTACTGATGCATTTTACACTATAGAGTAGTAGACTTGTTTTTAAAACGAATTTAGCCAAAAATATAATGGGAGACAAAATGAGGTGAGATTTATCCCACGCGTGTGTTAACGTTACAAAAATAGGTGCATGTGCTTACAGTTAGGTTAATTATGCCCTAAACGACGCCCGGTAACATGCGCCAATTGTTTGTAGACTCAATTATCTAATTTATCTGTACCAAATACGCCAATTGTCAATAGACTCGTTTACGTAATTTATCTTCTTAGTAATGCATACTTTACAAAGGACACCTACTTCCCAATTTTCCTGAATTTTTGATCAATGGTTACAGTTAGATGTAAATATGTTAGTCATTATCGCGGTATTTTAGTTTGACCTACGAAATATTATTATAAATATCCAATGCTAGTAATATTTCTGATAGGGGGTAAGATACAATATCTACAGGTGTATTGTATAATATTTTCAATTATTTTTTATCATTTTTCTGCATTCAGTTGTTTTCAGCCTTTTTATAATTTTAAATTCCCATTAAGTCCCAAAAACAGAAATTTTCCCTTTTTTGTAGCTTTTTCGCAGTTTTAATTCATTTCTTATGACTGTTTCTTACCCTAGCTTTTTGAGTGTCGGAGGAGTTGTCCTAGGATACTGCATAGTCCCTTAAACCAGAGGAGTGTAGGTACGTAGCAGAAAAATTCAAGAGATCACATTATGTATAAAATTTAGTCTAAGGCAGGGATGGCGAACCTATGGCACGCGTGCCGAACTTGGCACGTAAGAAAACTTCTCTGGCACGCGAAAAAACTTAGATATATTCAGTTAATGGAGAATTATCTATTTTACGTTTTATTACAATAAGTATAGTTGTGTAACAGGCATATAATTTTCTTTAAAATAAACCGTTTCTTTTGAACGAATTAATTTATTATAAAGCTCAGTGAAAGTTACCTTGTAGCGTCATTTAACAATTCAACAAATAGTATTTTTCAAATCATTTTGCTTATCTATTAAATTTCAAAAGGTTTTATTTTTGAAAATTGAATTTTAAGAGATAGTTTGCATAGTAATATTCCTAATTGACACGCTTCTACTTTAGATAGGTTTTATTTAGGTTTAGGGTTTTAGATTACTTCAGGTTTTATTTAGATTTTATTTTTGAAATTTTAATTTTAACTGTTAGTGTAAATAATTATGTATCCATTGAACCTGCTTCTATTTGAAGAACTAAAAATTATCTGATTCGGAAGTATACTATAAAAGAAAGACTTTTTTATAGATAATTGATACGGAATTCGATGCGGCATGTTTATTATCATTGAGTAAACTCAGCATAATACATAAGGTAGGACTAGAATTTAGTATAAGTGTAAAAATATTTAATCCCTTAAGGCTCCACTGCACACAAATTTATTTTCGTCTTTCAGAAAAAGCATGTCTTGTAGAAGTTTCTGGGGGCGTCAACCATGTACCAATGACTGACAGGAAATCCTCCAATTGAAATAAGGGGCGATTTCAATAGGGTCAGATCAACCCTGCGTATGGTCAGATATCACTTTAGGGCAATGGTTATCTTTCCTTTTGAACGTAGCGCGAAAAATCTCCCCTCTCTGCGGGGTCATCTCTTGACCTCAGAATGAAAGGGGAGATTAATTTCAGGTGTGTTTCGAAAAGCAGTTCAGTAAACTCTGTCTAACGCGGAGTCGATCGGGACCGGGAAAATTTTCCGTAGTAGAAAATATTTCGCCTTAGACAAATTTCACTCTATGTCTATGGATTTGCAGGTGAAAATCTTTTCGTGTTAGACAGATTTCCGTCTTACACAGAGTCCGCCTTAGACAGAATTTACTGTAATTCTATTTCATTTTGTTCAAATAGAAAGGAAAAATAGTGTAAAATATATGTCCAAATAGGAAGAAGAAAAATTTCATCAATCAGTCACAGAATTTTTAATATTTGGCTAATATGCATATATTTTAGAATATATGGGATGCCATTGTTATTTAATTTTTAAACAATATAAAGAAATTTACTATGTTCGAGTTTTGTGTTTGAATGCAATTTTCCATATGAAACAAAATAAACATTTTCGGAGATAAAGTAAAATTTTAATCAACTTACGACGATCTCGTGAAACATTCTCCATTCATCAATTAACGGTAGTTATTTATGTTAATTAATTAATAATTAAAAATATTGAATTTAAGAACTAATATAATTATTAATTCAGATTTAATATTTACTGTGTTATCGCAATTATTATTTTGATATATATATACATGCATGAGCAGGATACCAAATTTAAAGTAGAGACACATTTCATCCCAATTCAAATACGCATCGTTGACACGTATGAATCGTAAATTTTAATTAAAAAAAATAATGAATAAAATGCAAACAGTTTAGAGAGAAAATATTTCAAAGAGATAAAAATAAAATAAAAATGCTGAATATGTCATTAAAAAAAAAAAAAAACTTAAGGGTGTATTTCGATCCAAACTTCTTGATTCACTTTTAAATTCATTTTTGCTCTCAAACGCATCAAACTGGGAAATTCTCTTATTTAGAAACTACATAATGTGCCGTATTTCTCGATTTTTTGATAAATGCCGAAAATATTGTAAAAAAGGTTGCCAAAGTTGGTGTTTTAAACCAAGTTTTTCGAAGCATGAGATCTGGGAATGAAAAAAAGGGTCATACTGAGAAAATAATTGCTTAAAACTCAAATTCTAATGAATTGAGCGAAAAATGAAATCACACGGCCTTCTTATACATGTCTTCAAAAATCACCTCAGCAAGTTTCATGTTTTTTCTTTTAAAAATGAGTCTGAAAATGTCTCAGAAAATTTCGAACTGTTGGAGGGTGGAAAATAAAGTTTTTTCGAATACACCCTTAAAAACTTAAAAAACTACAAAGCGAAAATATATTATTATGTTTCAATTAAACAAAAATGCCAAACGGATAATAACCAAACGGATTTTCTAAAAAGTGAACTATGAAAATAAACAATTTATTCATAGGATTTCTTGTTCGAAAAGGTAGATTTCCAGATAGTTAGGCAAAATTATTATAAATTTTATCTTTTTTGATAGAATGCAGTTTGGTTATGATAAACGAGTGTTATCATGATATACGCTTTCGGTCATCGAAGTATTTAAAAAGTTATCAAAGAAACGTGCCTTATACTTCTGCAATAGAAATATTGCAGACGTGACATTCCGATCTCTCTCGCTGTCTCTCTTTCTCTCTCTCTCTCTCTATATATATGTGTGTGTATGTATATATGAGATCTGCACGGGACGGGCCCAAACCCACGCCCAGCCCGGGCTTATTTTCATTCACGGCACTCGGGCCTAGTCTCTACTTTTTTTGGGCTGAGCTCTGTCCTTACTTTTTCCCTGGAGGATCGAGCTGAGTCGGGCATTAGATATTTTTTCTGGGCCGAGTCGTGACTAGTTTCATTCTTCACGGGTCAAAATTTTCAGTCCCGGTTTCGACTCAGCCCATATGAATGGGTTGGGTTGTGTTTTGACGGCCAATTATCTACACGAGGGATATAGGCCCGGGGGGAGTGTCCTCCGTGGGGGTCTTTCTAAGGGAACCTAATCCGTATTAACGCATGGAAGATCCACGGCTCGAAGAAAACCACGAAAACTCCGAACGATTAGGCCGACGGGCGCGATTGGGATCGAACCCAGCACCTCCCGTCTACCAGCTTCGAGAGCAGAACCTCTCGGCCACTGGTGGGGACCAGCCCATATGAAAATCGTTGTCTCGGCGTTGCATGGTCCGTTCAAAGATACGTAAAATTTGGTCTGGCCGAAAAATATTTTGCCAAAAAATGCATACATTTTAAAATCGCCATTATTCTATTATTTAATATTAAAATTTATTCTTTTTAAAGAATAGTAGATTTCAAGGCTTATTAAAATATAGCTAAATTAAAATATAGTAAAACGTGTGAAAAAAGAACCTGCCTATGACGGATTATTATGCTAATATTAACGATAACTGAAACATTTACATACAACAAATAGAGATTCATTAAAAAAATATATCGCAGCCTATGGCACTTCTGTAAAAATGAACATTTTAAACATGAAAAAAAAAAAAAAAAAAAAAGCTAAGTATTTTTGGTCAGAACTCTTCGTAAGAGACAATTTTTAACCAATTCGACGTAAAAATCAATGTTTTGTAGAAATTCACTCGGGCAGGGCTCAGGTGCAAGATTTTAACATTTTTCCGGGTCTGGCTGGTCCCGGACGGAACTTTTAATTTTTATACCGGGCCGGGCCGCATTTTTTTTATTTGTCGGACCGGGCCTGGGCCTGATAATTTCGGCCCGAGCAGACGTTTATTATATATATATCGTCATCAAACGTTTTCAATCTACTGCTGAATATAGGTCTCGCTAAAATTTGTCACTTATTTCCTGCTAGTGCCGTAGAAATCGCAGTAATCTATATTATAAAGGACAAACATATCTCTGCGTAACGCATACGTCATTTTGCGAATGGCAACACTTTGAAATTTGAAATAAAATTTTGGTTTTGCATTTTCTCTACTGCAAATTTTTAAACTTCTATGCATAACACATTTTAACTTTTTACACCGTCGTATAAGGAAAAAAATTCTCTTTTAAATACCATTTGTTTGAAAGCTGTATCTCAATTTGTTTTTGAGATATTAATTTTTTTGTAGTTTTTAATACAAATTTTGTAATTGTGGCAACTGAAGTACTCCATTTATATTGAAAGTAAAGGGAAAATATTCATGGTTTATTATTTTTATTCATTATATCCTTATTGATGCCATTTTCACATTACAAATAAAAGTAACTTTTTTATAATTTTTGAACAGAAAATGATGTCAGATATTAAATAAAACACGCATTCTTCTTCATAAATCAGCTACATTTTAATATTTTTACATTACGCTGATAAATGAGTTTGAGGCGCTCGGCAAAATGATTCATTGAGTAAAAATGATATATTTAAAACAAAACGATCATTTTTTTTTTTTTTTTTTTTTTTTTTGATAAAACTAAATATTTGACCAATACTATAAATGGCGAATACTATGACAACTAAAGTCAAATTTCTGATTTTTTTTTCGCGGGTACTAAGATTAGAACTTAAGGTTTGTGCGGACAAAGTTTTGTATCGGACAAACGTGACTTTAACTTTGGAAATGCATTCATTAATAATCTATTCTTTTGCGCGTTAAAATACTTTCAAATTGTGAATTTGAGTGGTGCGTATGTAAATTATGAGAATGTGAAAATAACGTACAGTTTAGATTTTATGGGGGGAAATTTTATGATGTGACAAAGCGAAATCCTTTTTACTGATTTTTCATCCCGTGAAAACAAACATAAGAGCTCAATCCATAACTTCATCATAATTACTCATCTTGATTACGTAATCTAATACAGTTTAATTTTTCAATAATTTAAGCAGTTAAAGTTTGCAGAAATAATATTTTGGTAATTTTGGGTTTAAAATATTATTTGTTTTAAGAGTTAGACAACCAATGTAAGATGATTTTTTTTGTTGTAATTATTTTTGTAGGTTTATTATAATTTCGATCTGACAGTTCCTTTCAAACATTTTAGTACGTTGAATTTCAACGGGTTGCAACTCGTTTCTGTAATAGCTAAAATCTAGTAGAAAAGATAGAGGCCTGCACCGGCTCGGGCTAATTTTCATTCACGAAACTTGAGCCGGGCCAAACTTTTTTTTTCCGGGCTGAACGGGACTGTACTTCTTTCTTCCTTTCTTCAGAAGTCCGCACGTGCCGATATTTCAAGTCCCGGTATAGAAGCTAACAGTTCACTGTAAAAAAAAGGGGGGGAAGGCTGAAAAACGGAGGTTCTACTGGCAATCTAGACGCCAGTACTATTTCCGTTTTTTTACAGAAAATTTCCCCCATAATTTACAGAAAAATTTCCGTTAAACAGAAAAACGGAATTTTTTCTGTAATTTATAGGGAAAAATTTCCGTAAAAATACGGAAATAGTACTGGCGTCTAGATTGCCAGTAGAATCTCTCTCCGTTTTTGGTCCATTTTTTTTTTTTTACAGTGTTCGGTTCGTATCAATCCAACTGAGCTCGTATGAAGACTATCATTAGTCCGGCCCTGCTCGGCTCATGCAAACCTCTAAATTATTCACCTCAAGCTCACAATGGAATAAGATTTTATTTATTTATTTTTGTAAAAAAATATAGTGATGTTTCTTTTAAATGACTTCTTTTAACGAAATCTTTAGAAATTTATTTTGGCTTAATCACAGAATATATATTCTAATTTTTAGGTAGCTTTCATTACAAAAAGCTACCTAATTGCAGCTGTCCGGAGGAAAGCAATTCCGAAAAATTTTCGTATATTTTCACCGATCATAACCCCCAGACCCTGAAATCCTCCTCGCAGCTTTGTCTGGATAATTTTTACGCAAATGTTGATTTAATAAAAATAGTTAAAGAAAAATGGAAAGGTACATTGTAATAATTAGTTTCAAAGTTTATGTTGGTTGTGATGAATAAGCATTTATTATTAATGCATAAAACCATTATAAATCATATTAACTTACTTCTATGTATTTATAATAGATTAATTACGATAATAATTTATAATTATTATATTTATATTATTAATATTATTATTTACTTGGTGTAATGATTTTGAATTGTCAGAATTCGCTTTTTACTATAACCCATTAATATGGCGGGGGTTTTGCTGTCATTAGGTAAGCATGATTACAATTCATTATGGTATTTTAAAATATTATATGATTCTATTGCTGAGTAAGCTTTTAACTCACATGTTTCATTTTTATTTCTATTGTGCATGGCTTTGTTCTGTCCGAGTCTTTACATATTGATTAATGATGTATTTCTTTCATTTTTTCATGGTGTGGTTAATTGAGAAATGGAAGAAATAAACATTTAAGCAGTGTGTAAGCTTATTTCTTCCTCAGAAATTATCCGCTTATTATTAATGACTTCGTAATATTGCCCTTGAAAACGAGTTACGAATCATTAGTTCCAATTTTATTCATAATTGCTCTCATATTAAGTAGATTTTGTAGATTTTCTTTTTGAATTAATGAACTTTCAATTTTGAGATCATGCATTTCGTGCAAAGGATTTGTTGATGATGACAATGATTCATTATTTCAGGTCTTTTTTCCTTGGTTAAATTGATTTAGTTACAAATAGTTTTAGAAAATATTTCAAATTATTATGATTTCCTTCACATATTTCGTTATTTACTTGTTCTTTTTATGAATTCGGCATCTTGTTGTTTTTCCCTTCGCCCCCCTTTTGAATGTTTTGACTTTTTAATACTTCATATATTGGTGATTAGGATATAAGTTTATTAAAAAATGCATTAATGATTAGTTAAATTAATAATAGTTGATCCAACTTTATTATGTATAATGTCAGTGTCAGTATTGATACTCATTTTATTGATTTTTAATTGAAAGGAGAAAAAGGGAAGGAAAAGATGATGAATTGTAATATTAATATAATGGTTATACTATGTATATATATACCGGGTGTCCCAAAAAGGACTGACTGATTCTAAAATTCAATAACTTCCAAACGGTGACAGATATTAAAAAAATTCTTGCAGGAGGGTTATGCATAAAGTCAAAAGTTTTATTACATTGATTTTCGATTTTAGTTCGAATTACAAACTATAGATGGCGCTGTAAGCAATAGTCGCTAAATACAGGCTCGATTTTTGATCCTTTCTGTTGTTCCATGCAGAAAAAGGAGATGGAAATGTATTATCCGGGCCACGAAGTACCAAAAATCGAGCCTGAATTTAGCCTCTATTGATCGCAGCGCCATCTATTGTTTGTAATTCGAACTAAAATCGAAAATCACTGTAAAAAAACTTTTGACTTTATGCATAACCCTCCTGCAAGAATTTTTTTAATATCTGTCACCGTTTGGAAGTTATTGAATTTTAAAATCAGTCAGTCCTGTTTGGGACACACGGTATATATATATACATATCCATATCTGATCTTTGTCATGTTGTAACTTGTATTTATTAACTGATTTGGTTGTAACTTGGTGTGTACATACTATACACCAAATGCTACTTTTCTAAATATTTCCACTTTTATATTTTTAATTTAATTTGAAATTTTTTTTTTGAAATTTCATCAAAATGGTAGCAATCGTATTATTTCCACTGGTGCAGAAAAAAAAAGAAATATTGGGGTTTATTTATCCTTATTTATACCATTTACTCATTACAATTTAAAAAAAAGCAATTTAACAAATTACAACGACCATTTGGAAAATGATTTTTTCGAAGACTAAAATTTAAGACATAAAAAATCGCACGGAGTTGATCATACATTACGTACGCCATGAATTAAACATTAATAGTATTATTACACGTAAAAATTGCAAACGACAAATATCGCCTGCGACTCCTCAGATTTCCTGAAACTTGCGTATTATCCACCTGAAACTTATGTATTATCCAAGCATTTCATTGGCTGTTCGGGAAAAGGCTTTTTCATCGTCAGATTTCCAAGAAATCTGATATCATTTTAAAAGAAATTTCATTTTTTAACTTCTAAATATCCCATAATATTACTTTTTACACCGTCGTATAGAGAAAAAAATGTACTTTTAAATGCAATTTGTTTGAAAGCTGTATCCAGGGATGAGATATCCGCGTTTTTGCACACCAGTATTTTGTTAGAGAAAATCATATTTCATTTAATCGGAACACTGTTGCGATTTAACAGAACAAATTTTTCTCTAAGAATATACCGGTGTGCAAAAAAGCGGAAATCTCATCCCTAGCTGTATCTCAATTTGTTTCTGAGTTTAATTTTTTTTTTTTGTAGTTTTTATTACTTTTTTGCTATAGTGGCAACAGAAGTATCCATCTCTGTTGAAAGTAAAGGGAAATACAGATTACTGTATAGACCAATCAAAAAATGAATAAAATGCAGATTAAACCAATCAAAAGATTCAGATATGCTTTTGATTTCCTACCCTGACGAGAACAATAACCATTTTTTTAAATGGTTAAAAAAAAAAAAAAAAAAAAAAAAAGGGGTCAAATAGTATTTAATTCACTAGATTAATATTGACACAATTATTCTAATTGGTAAACATATCATATGAGATGTAAATTTCCAACTGGGCGAAAAATGTCCGGACCAGGATTCGAACCCGGGACCTCCCTGGCTGAAGCCGCCAGTGCTCTGCCATCTGAGCTATCCCGGACAATTCTGGTCGAACTTTTTCGTATCCAGCGTTTTCTGGAGTTCCATTACCTGAGATTTATTCTGTTGAGCTGAACCAGGTTTCAGACCAGATGCTGTAATCCTCAAGGTTAGCTGGGTGAAAAAGTTCGACCAGAATCGTCCGGGATAGCTCAGATGGCAGAGCACTGGCGGCTTCAGCCAGGGAGGTCCCGGGTTCGAATCCTGGTCCGGACATTTTTCGCCCAGTTGTAAATTTACATCTAATATAGTATTTAATTGTCAGGAAGAGACTAAAGTAAACATAAATAAATAATACAATCTATTCAGATTAAAATATATATATATTTATTTATTAAATGTAAATTGAAAGTAACAAAAAAAAAAAATTCAAAAGTTATTATACAACCAATTTAATTGATAAAGGACTTGGAAATATCTGGCAAACTGTAATTAAAGAAAATACATATGCTTTTCAAAAACTTCATTACTTACATGACACCACAATGATCTCGATGACGACATTGACGATATTTCCTAAATATTTGTTTAAAAAAACGGGAACATTCCAAAAACAAAACAATTTGGGAAATATTTTACGAGAAATTTTTACAAAATGTCGACTGAATATGACAGGGGGAATTGTTGAAAAAATATAAAAAATAAAGCAATATGTGATCTCATTGATTAAAAACTTTGAAATAACTGGCTCTAAGAAGGCATTGGATGCTATATGCAGACGTATAAATATCTGAGGACATTTCCTAGTTGATTGTTTAGAAAAACTGGCGCATTGCATTAGAAAAGAGGAACTTGGGATATATTTATATATATTGTATCTATATATTTTTTAAACAAACTGAAAATGACAGCGAAAATGTTAAGAGATATAAAAAGAGAAGCTACATGTGATTTCATTGATTGAGTTTCGAAAGCTACAACAGAAGAAAATAATTGTTTTTCAAAAACATCATTATTTAGATAATACAACATGTATTATCACGATGTCCAATGACGACATTATCACGATAGCAAAATGGATGTATAGAGATATCTGACGATATTTCCTACATAATTACTTTAAAAAAATTGGCACATTATACAATAGCGAACAAATTTAGGAAAGATATTGAGCCGTATTATTTTATTGATGAATGGCCTAATTTTTAGAAAAATGCTTTTTCTAAACTGCATTATTTACACAACACAATGTATTTATGTTGTAATGTATGTTTTGGTATTTATAACATGATATTCAATGCGATTTTGGGAGATTTTTTATAGTTTTTGAATTTTTTTTTATTTATTTATTTATTTATTTTTGTCATTTATGAAATAATTCCGACTGCAATGTTGTACCCCATTATAGCAAATTTTGTCTCCAGCAATTTTTGAATATTTAGCGATTTTTAGTCTCGCGACGATTTTTTTTGACATTCGGAAAAGGAATTCGGTTTCAAACTTTTAGCCTAATGTAGTAAATTTTCTCTTGAGCGATTTTTGATGCTTTTGCGCTTTTTAGCTATTTTTTTTACGCTTCATGTCGATTTTTTTATTCAATTATGATATTCAATGCGATTTTGGGAGATTTTTTATTGTTTTTGATCGATTTTTTTGTCACTTATGAAATAATTCCGACTATAATGTTTTATCCCATTATAGCAAATTTTGTCACCAGCAACTATTGAATATTTTGCTATTTTTAAGCCCCGCAACGAATTTTTTGACATTCGGAAAAGGAAACCCCAAACTGTTTCAAACTTTTAGCCTTATATAATAAATTTTCTCCTGAGCGATTTTTGATCTTTTGGGGTTTATAATATATTCAATGCGATTTTAAGTGATTTTCTGAGATTTTTATTGTTTTTGATCGATTTTTTTTTCCTTTTGTCATTTATCAAAGAATTCCGACAACAATGTTGTACCCCATTATAGTAAATTTTGTCTCCAGCAACTTTTGAATATTTAGCGATTTTTAGTCCCACGACGATTTTTTTGACATTCGGAAAAGGAATTCGGTTTCAAACTTTTAGCCTAATGTAGTAAATTTTCTCTTGAGCGATTTTTGATGCTTTTTAGCTTTTTTTTTTTTTTACATTTCATGTCGATTTTTTTTACATTCGTAATAAGAATTAGATAACTTTTATCCCAATATAGTAAATTTTGTCCTACATGATTTTTTGAAACTGTTACGATTTTCACGTTTCTTCGCGATCGGTAGCAATTTTTTAATTTTTTGATCTCATATAGTAAATTCTGTCTTCTTTTGCAATAAATTTATTTGGATATCGTACCGCAATTTTTTAATTTTTTGTGAAATTTTTAAAGTTTTTTTTTGCATTTTGTACAGATTTTTTCGACATTCATAGAAGAAATCTGGTTTTAATCTTTTATCAAAATATAATAATTTTTGTCCGCGGCGATTTTCGATATTTAAGTTTTTTTTTTCTTTTTCGCGATTTGCTGCGGTAAAATTAGAAAAGTATCTGGTTTCAATCTTCTAGTTCAATATAGTAATTTTTTTCTCTTCTCAGTAAACTTTATTCGGAATTCGTGGGATTTTTTAATTTTTCGTGATTTTTAGTGGTTTTTTTTTTTTTTTTTTTTTTTTTTTGCGTTTTGTGATATATTTTGACGGACCTGGGCAACTCCCAGTGAATCAGCTAGTCTAATAATAAGGAAAGTAGAATGCATTCGTTGTGTGTGTCTGTCGAATGCATTCTAAAGAGACTGCTGCACACAGAAGTACAGAATTTGGTAAGAAGGTACCTCCATGTATGTAGTTATGTATCTCGAAACCCAATTTCGGAATTTAGATTTTTTAAATTTTAATTTCTTATGCAATTTTTAGCATTTTTTCATGTTTCTCAGAGATCTTCCAAATTATCAAAAGTTCGGTTTATTAGCGGTTTCAGTCTTTTAACTCAAAATAGTAAATTTAGTCTTCTTTTGAAGAAAGTTTATTCAGAGTTTGTACAGCGATTTTTTTAATTGTTCGCGAAATTTTTATGGAATTTCTAGAGTTTTTTCACATTTCACAGTGAATTTTACCATTAGCTGAAACTGATTTCAAACTTTTAGCCTAATAAAAGATTTAGTTTCCTCGATTTTTGAAACTTTACTGAGTTTTATTATGATTTTTAGCGATGTTTAATGGCGGATTTTTTTATATTTATGAAAGAATTAAGGTTACAATATTTCAGCTCACAATAGAAAATTTTGTTCTGCGATTTTTGAATTTTTAGCGATTTTTACTTCATTTTTGTTTTCTTCCCGCAACGATTTTCTGCATTCATAAAAGGTATTCTATTTCAAGCTTTGAGACGCACTGTATGCTAAAAATCTGCACGGGCCGAACTAGTGCCTATTTTCACTCACGGCACTCGGGTCAGGCCGGGCTTGGTCTCCACTCTTTTCGGGCCGGGCCAAACTTATTTTTTTCTGCACATAGCCGGGCCTGATTTCATTCCTAGTCTTCACGGCCCAAAGTTTTCAGCCCTACTTTTGACCCAGCACGTATGAAAATCATTGTTACAGCGTGGCCTTGTCCATTTAAAAGTCAGTAAAATTAGGCCTGGCCTAAAATTTTTTGAAAAATATGCATGCATTTTTAAATCGCCATTACTGTAAACTTAAACATTAAAATTTATTCTTTTTAAAGAATAGTAGATATCCACAGTTATTAAAATACAGCTAAATTAAAATATAGTAAAACGTGTGAAAAAGAACCTACCTATGACGGAATCCTGTTTTAAACTGAAAAACGTGCTGATCCATGCAAAATTAATATACTAATACGTTATACTAATACATATAATACATTTACACTTGTTAAGAAGGTAACTTGGCTATAACGCATTTTTTTTCTTTTCTGTGCAATTCCGTCTTAGAAGATTTTACTATCCCTCATAACATGCATGGTCACAGTGACGTCGTTGTGACGTCACTGTGAGTCACGTCACATCTGTGACCGAAATGCCACCACTCAGTGATGTCACATTGTGAATGAGATGTGAACTTCTTAGAAAACTTTAAAAAATTACAAAAAATCTTCAAAACATGTTGTTACTGTAAAATTTTATTTTTCTGGCAATAAAAAAGAATTGTTATGTCACTGCATGTAACGTAGGTCACCACACACTCACAAAAAAAAAATTGTAATAAATTGTAAAAAATTGTAACCCATATTGTAAGTCACAGTGTGAGAAAAATATGAACTTCAAAAATCTTTGAAAATGAAGAGAAATGTTTTAAAAAGGCCCGCGTTACAGCGGCATAAGGAATGAAAATATATTAGTGGGTAGCAAGTAGTAAATTCAGACACGAAAAGATGGTGGGGGGGGGGGGGGCATATAAAGGAAAATGCACGGTACAAGTATCAACAAACTAGATTTCCATGCTATATTTTATCAATTTGACATCTAAGAGTGTGAAAGTATACTTTTTTCCTGATTTCAATTTTATCTAGTATTGCAATTTAATATAATAATCCTTTTCTTATTATTATAAAAGTGTTTCTCGGAAAAAATGGTACGTGCTGGAGCAATTTGGATAACATATTTAGAATTAGGAATATTAAATATATACACTTTACATATTTAGTTTGCAGGAAGGAAAATTTTTAATTTATTTTTACCGACCACTGGTATTCGAAACACTTTTGTGGCTTCAAACTAAAAAAATTCTATTATAGTTAAGTCTGCAGCTTTTAATGAGCACGTAGAAAGAGTCTTCAGAGTTTAGTCATACATACATTTCTTGCTTTATAATTTGCATTCAAGTCATATTTTTTCCTGTTAGTGTACCTATTTTAAGTAACTATTTTTTAAAAATATTTTACTTCTTTCAGACTTTTAAAATAAAATTAGCATTTTCCGAATAAATAAAAGTAATACAAAATTTATGCAAAACCCATGATATAATTTATTATTCGTATTTCAAATTTGTGTTTTAGAGATATGACTCTAAAAAAAGTTATTTTATGAATTGTTTTATTTTACAGGAAATTAACATGAAAAGAATGGCGATTGACAAAGAAATTTTTTTTATCCTCGATATTTATTTATATCTTTTTATTTTTTAGGAAGATATTTTGTATTTGTGTGAAACAATCTTTACTTAGAAAAGGGGAGGGGGGGGGTTAAAACTGATAAAAAGAAAAGGTAAAATACATTGGAAAATTCTTCAAATACAAAAATTTAAATACAGACAGTCTCATAAAATGATTGCACATATAAGTTCCATATCTGTTTATATAAAAGGAAATAAACTCACACCTGCCCCAAATCGTCTGCCACGATACCGCAGGGTAAACAGAGAACTTTTTGTTCTAACAGATGCGGTAAGTTACTAGTCTAAAATGTAAGCTTTTGCGTGTGCTTTTTTTAATGGAAGAAAAAGACGTCGCCATTTTCGGATACACACGGATATTAATCATTAATTTATGGACCTCAAAAAGTAAGTCTTATTTAATTTAAATTGTTTGTTCCTGTTTTGTATATTTGGTGAGATGAGTTAAATAGTTTTATATTATACCTAAAGAAAGAGACTGTTCTGGGATTGTTTTTCAGATTAGAAATTAACATTATACTGAATGGAAAATGCCGTTTTACATACTATTGTTGTGAAACTTTTGAAAGACTTTTTTTCATTGCTAATAATATTTTAAATTATTATTTAAAATCCTAAATCTTCGTATCAATGTTTTCAGATTTAACATTTGCCAAAATTATAAAATAATAGGAATTCCTTGTAACATATGGAGAGATTTTTGAGAAATTGTTAAATCTAATAATACATTTAATTCATCTATTGTACTTTGTTGTTGTTTAATAGTACAATTATAAATACTAATTATATAGGGTTTTTCAAATTGGTATATTTATTTTTTTAAATTGTATGTAAGCACGTTTTTGCTGTTCGTGATTTTAATCAAACATTTAATTGTAGACATTCAGAATCAGTTATTAAATTTTCTTCGATTGTAAACTCATTTTCTACGTTTTCGATACACGTTCGATACTTCGCATTAAAAAATAAAATATGACAGTTAAGCATTGAAATAAAGTGTTTTTCATGCCTGATAATAAGTTTATAGATTAAACTGCTTTACTATACTTTTTAAAATTTGATATTTATAATATTTATAAAAAATATTTATAATTTATGATATTTATAAAAGTTGATATTGTACTGTTAGCGATAATTGCTGGAAATGCATTTTTAATTATAATATGCGCTTTTATGATCCACTATATTTATGCATAGTATATGGTGTATATAAAAGCTATAATTCATATACAAGGCTACACAAAAGTATACGTAAGAGTTAAGGGGTATGGGCGCAAATTGCTTAAAGGTGTTTTTTAGATGAGTTATGGATTTTTATGTTGAACTGCATTTAATTTACTAAGAAATGTTTGTAGAATATGGATAAAATGATACACAGGGTCACGCAAGGAAATGGATATATGGCCGTCTATAAATTATAATTTCTGGAAATGTGATTTCAGCAGTTTTAAGAGTGTTTTAATTTGAATTAAATTTTAACTAAATAGTGGCGTGTAATAAAGATTCTAGGTAAACTACAGGGTTGTACAAAAGTATTCAAGTATGTTTTTATATATTAGTATAAATTTTTGAATGAGAATTTCAACCTGTTATGCATTTTCTTGCTAAACTAAATTTTCACATTATATACTAGTATATATCAACCTACAGATTAAATACAGCGCTATTCAAAAGAATTGGAAAACATATTTGGCTATGAACGGTAACTGCTGAAATCAGTTTTTCAAATGTTTTATGCGTTTTCTAAAATATTTGCTTAGTTATCTTATTTACGTTATTTCCTTAAATTACGATGTCTAGTTAAAGCATTCAGGAAGCGTTGGAAAGTGCTTTATAATCTATGCTTAACGCATGATTTTTCTTACTTGTTTTTTCTATTTCCCAGATCAGTCATTTCTTATAAATCATACCAAATCTATTTAGTTCATATTAACAAAATACAATATACACGGGAATAAAAAATTTAAATAAATATGGCTTATTTTATTCTTCTTTAAATAGGAAATGTATTAATATCCGTTAGACTCCATGTTCGTATTTAATAAAATAATAACAAATCACAACACACAAAACATTCTTAATATAAAGCTTGAACTCAAGATCAAGCTTAGAACTTAATAAAAAAGGATGCCAGTTGATAAGCATTGTTTTTTTCAGTGTAAAAATGAAAAGTATTTTAGAAGAATAGGACTCCAAAATAGCGATACATTGCTAAAAAGTACGGTAAAAAGATAATATTGTATATTTCAAACAAAACTTTATTTTAAAATTCATCACAGTGTTTATAACAAGAATCATCACAGTATTAATGCTTGGAAATTTTTCCAGAGAGAAACATTCGCCTTGCAAACAATATTTCAAATGGAAATCAAATTTCAAATTGATTGCTTAAAAGGCGCAAAAGCCAACATAGTGAAAAAAATTCCATGACGGTACTTGAATCCGGGCCATCAGTATAGCGCACTGACATTTTACTGACTAAAACACATGGAACGAGACCCAGCCTGGAAAATTTCTTACTAGTACATGTTGGCAAGGCTACAAACGCAGCACAAGATGGAATATTTATCATGAGCCACCGACATGGGGCAAACACGAAACTTAATTAAATCCAGCAGCAATTCAAACTATATGAATACTTGGAAATTTTTCCAGAGAGAAACATTCGCCTTGCATACAATATTTCAAATGAAAATCAAATTTCAAATTAAAATTGCATTTTAAGCAATTAATTTGAAATTTGATTTTTATTTGAAATATTGTATGCAAGGCGAATGGTTCTCTATGGAAAAATTTCCAAGTATTTATATAGTTTGAATCGATGCTGGATTTAATTAAGTTTCGTGTTTACCCGATGTTGGCGGCTCACGATAAATATTCCATCTTGTGCTGCGTTTGTAGCCTTGCCAACATGTACTAGTAAGAAATTTTCCAGGCTGGGTCTCGTTCCATGTGGTTTAGTCGGTAGAATGTCAGTGCGCTACACTGATGGCCCGGATTCGAGTCCCGGCTTGGAATCTTTTTCTCTATGTTGGCCTTTGCCCTTTTAAGCAATTAATTTGAAATTTGTTTTTCATTTGAAATCATCACATTGTTTATGACAAGTTCGTCACAAATGACACATATTTCACAAATTAGTCACAGTGTGACGTCACAAACGACCTCTAAAACGGCCATGACGACCTCGCATTCTAGTCACTATGACGTCACATCGACGGTCACAAAATCACAGTGTGACTTCACAACGACGTCGCCGTGACGTCAATATGCCTTACGGGATATAGCATTTTTTAGATTTTTAACACTTCAGTACATAATACATGGAATATGGATTAATAATATTAATGATAACTGAAACATTTACATACAAGAAATATAGATTCATTAAAAAAAGAATACAAAAATGAAGATTATAAACATGAAGATAAATATTTTTGTTCAGAACTCCTTGTACGAGACAAATTTTTAACCAAATCGATGTAAAAATCAATGTTTTGTAGAAATTCACACGGATTGAGCTGAGATTTTATACTTTTTTTTCGGGCCGGGCGGGGCTCGGGCCGAAAATTTAAGTTTTTTACCGACCGGGCGAGGCCAATATTTTTTTTCTATTGGCCGGACCGACCTTTTAATTTCTGTATCGGGCTGGGCCGAATTTTTTTTCTATGAGTCGGGTCGGACCTGGGCCTGGATATTTCGGCCCGTGCAGACCTCTACTGTATGCTGCTAGCTATCATAAAAGAGATCTTCTGTGTTGGAAAGAGCGGCTCTTTTTCCTGTGCGAATATCTTCTGCTACATCTCTCTCTACATGTATTACATTTATTTATATTTACGTTCTGTGGGATACATATCATTATCTTCCATTCCCGATACGCCACTGAATTTTCTGAAAATCGCAAAGAAAGGATAAATCTGCAGACAATGATTTTTTTATTTTCCACTTTTTTTTTTTTTTTTTTTTTTTTTTTTTTCTGGCGAGTGTGTTTACATTTTTAGAATATGCAAAACATTAATCCTGCTGCAGGAACTTATTTCATAAGGAAGAAATTTATCAGAAATATTTTTTATAATGGAAAATGCACACACACACATATAGATATATGCGTGTGTGTGTGAAAATTTAATTATCAATTATTATTATTAAAGTTGATTTTGCAAGTTAGTTACTGGATAAAATATAACGAGCGTAAACGTTAATTGTATAATTATATACATGTGTGCGTGTTATAAAATTCTGAACTTCAAAACATTAATGCAAACCACATATGAAATCATAGTATATTTCTAATACAGACAAACTTGGTTATAACGAG
Organism: Maratus speciosus; assembly: GCA_963932465.1. NCBI lineage: Eukaryota > Metazoa > Arthropoda > Arachnida > Araneae > Salticidae > Maratus > Maratus speciosus. The sequence continues at coordinate 257,664,819 of OZ010798.1, read as the reverse complement.
AACGAATCCACAGTATTTTCGCGTTATAACAGAGTTATATTTCAGTCAAGTTTAAAATAAATAAGTAAAAGTTCCGCTTATTTATCAAAAGGCAGAATTATTATTGTGATTGACACAATTTTCTATTTATATATTATTGAGAGCCATTATTGATGCCTCCTTGAGATTTATCATTATTTTTTTTTTCAATTCTAAATTTATAAAATGGATAAAACTCTATAAAATTGATTTAGATATGGATAAGGAATTACACAGATCTTTAAAAGTTACTACTATTTTTAGGTAGCTTTCTTTACAAAAAAGCTACCTATTGCAGCCGTTCGGAGGAAAGCGATTTCAAAAAATTTTGGTATATTTTCATCGATCATGACCCCCAGACCCCGAAACCACCCTCCGTTCAAAATTGATATATATATATATATATATATATATATATATATATATATATATATATATCTGACCTATGTCACACTGTAACTCGCGTAATTATGAACCGATTTCGATGTAATTCGGTGTGTACATAGTACATACCAATGTCTCGACCGATTTCGTTGGCCAGCTTCATCCGCCATTTCGTTTCAAAATGGCGGCCATTTAAAATTTTTAAAAAAATTTAAAACTTGAAATGTGGTACCAAAAAATTAAAAATAGAAAAATATTTTTTTCTTATGTATTTGACCTTTATACAAAGATTCCGGAGCAGTTTTTGTTTTGTCTATATCTTAAAAAATGGCTGAGTTATAGCATTTTGAATTTCTAGCGTGGCTGACATTTTGAAACGTCCTGAATTTTGTCACGCGATGAAAGGCGTATTTATGAACCGATTTGGATGTAATTCGGTGTGTACATAGTACATACGAATCTCTCGACCGAGTTCGTTGGCCAGCTTCATCCGCCATTTTGTTTCAAAATGGCGGCCATTTAAAAAATTTTTAAAAATTTAAAATTTGAAATGTGGTACCAAAAAATTGAAAATGGAAAAATATTTTTTACTTATATATTTGACCTTTATACAAAGATTTCGGAGCAGTTTTTGTTTCGTCTATATCTTAAAAAATGGCTGAGTTATAGCATTTTGAATTTCTAGCGTGGCTGACATTTTGAAACGTCCTGAATTTTGTCACGCGATAAAAGGCGTATTTATGAACCGATTTGGATGTAACTTCGTTTATACATAGTACAGCTCATTTTTTAAAAATATGTATATGAATGACTTTTATTTAGTAAATGAACATATAGCTCAACATTTTCTGTTAAAATATAAAAAATATATAAACACACATTTATTGGAAAGTAAAATTTTCACACTCGCATATGTCAACTAAAAAACAAGAAATGGTTCTTCCTGACCGCTGTTGACCACGCTGAAAATTCTATTAAGGTTTTCTTTCACGGGAGACAACCTAGGAGATAAGAGTGCAATAGGACACCTTTCTTGAGTCCTCGAAAAGGGAGAGGCAGGGGGTGCGAAGTTTCCCCAAAAGCACAATTCCATCTTCCATCACACCCACACGGATTTCACCCCCACGACTTCCCCTTAACCAGTAGGGGCGGATTTCTTACGCAAAATGCTGCTTTTTAACAAGATTTTTTTAAAATTCCAATGCAAATTACGCTTATTCTAATTTGCGCAGAATTAAAAGAAAATTATATTTAGAAAGCTTGAACTTTCATGAAATGAGATTAGTTTTTCAAATTCTAGAGATGCTTGTTTTTCAGTCTCTATAAAGCTTTCTTTGGAAAAGTACCTCAGTTTTTGTCGAACCAGAATTTCATCCTATTTTACGACTGATTGACAAAACAAAACAAAAAAGTGCAAACTGACTTAACTCAGAAAAGGCTTAAAGTATCTTATGCAAAAAAAAAATTACGAAAATCTTTAAATGCAAATGAGATATAGCTATAGGAGTTTTACATTGGTTTAACATTAACTACGAAAGTCCAGAAGCTCTGTGAAGCGGGGCCTTAAGGGGCGGTGGGATATATATATCCCACCTACGATTAATGAAGATTTGCACCAGAAAAAAATTATTAAATTTTTCTTTTCTAACTTTGGTGTGAAAAAGTCGTAAAAATTGCTTTTCCCTATTTTCAAATAAAATTTTTGGAAGATCCCAGTGTGAATTCAACATTTCAGAATTTCAATTACTTGCCCCTGAAAGGGTTAAGTAAAAATTCTATACAAATTATTGATTTATCTAGGTTAAAATGTTTCTGGCACGTTAAAAAGTTGGTACATAATATTTTTTTTAATTTTTGGCACGCATACTCAAAAAGGTTCGCCAACCCTGGTCTAAGGACTAGTCTGACGGCCAGTCCTGAGTAATATATAAGTCAATATCCCAATATCGGGGTTAGCAATAAGTATGGGGTCATCAAAACTCTTGAAATACACTGGTGAACCAATGTTTCTGTTTCTTTTTGATTGGAGCAATTGGTTGGGTAGGTTGATGGAGGCCATTGGTTGGTTAGTTGGGGCGGTTGTTTGGTTAGTTGAAGTTGGTTGATTAAGTTCCTGAAAGGATCTGAAAAAGGTGTGAAATGATATAAAAAACTGGTGGAACTAGAGAGAAAAGTAAAGCTCGATCTAAAAGAGTTACAGTAAAAAATTGTTAAATAGTTTCAGTTTAAAAAAGTAAGTAGTGCGTAGAAAAGTAATGGAACCACATTATCTGTGCTCATGAAATTACCCAAATTTTTGTACGGCGAGCAGACCATAGTGAGTTATAAATAAATTATACGTTTTATGAAGTTATAGCTTTAATGTGTTAATTTTTAAGATGAACAATACCCATTTAACTTCCTTAGATATGTGTTAAAGGTGTTTAAAGTATTTTTTAATTAACTATAGATGGTGTAATTATCTTTTTGTGTAACCTCATATCAATAATTACGTGCTCTATAATATGTCACTTACATGTTTATACATATAAGATAAACCGTAATTTTAAATTTAAAAAATTGAAACTTTAAGCTTGAACGGTGATTTTTTCTTAATCTTTAAAACTTTAAATGCATGCTTGTACAGTGCTTAGCAAAAGTTTAGACAATGATCGATTATGCTTCTGTACTGAGAAGTATGTAACGAATTGCTGTAACTCAACTGTCATACATTACTGGGGACTTATCTTTCATACACAAACAATAAATTTTAATTTATACATTTTACATAATACATAATGACAAAAAAATAAATTTAACATTGTGGCAAAAGTATAGACAATTTGTCTGTTAACAGAAAAATATCCATAAATTAAAATTGAACTGCACCTACATTGTATGCTATTAATGCAAAAAAATGTGAGTTCCCATCGAAGAAACTAAATCCTGCATCACTTGGGATCTATTACGTACCAAACACGTTCAACAGCAGATCGAAGTTCATTTACAGAGGGGCATAGTCAAAAAATTGCATAAACCGTATGAGATATGATCTCACAAAAGTTTTCGATTGGATTCAGATCAGGGCTACACGCGGGCCAGTCGAGAACAGTAATATTTTGAGAGTTAAACTTCATTTGTTCATTTATGCATTTTTTCATTTGTATGCAACATGAATAGATACATTATATCCTACATTAATATCCTACATTAAAACCGTTATTTTTGTCCTAAAACGTTTAAATTATATTTTAAAATAAGTACAGCCATTTGTATAACCCAAGTGTTCGTATTTTTTAATTAAAGGATAAAATTCACCAGTGTCTAAAATTTTGCTGAGGACTGAAACACAGCTTAACACAAGAAAGATAGAAAATGTTACTCAAGTTTTTTAAAAATATTTTACACCAGAATTTTTATTTCAAACTGTTTAACTTATCTATTTAACTTTATATACAGTGTGTTTCTAAACTCATGGTACAATCTTTAAGGGAAGGTAGAGCACACAATAACAATCATTTATTGTATAGGAATGTATGGGACCAAGTGACGCATTAAGGTAAAAACACCAGGGGGGCAATTGGGCCCCTTTTTTAATTTTCAAAATTTCTCATTCATACCAGAAAATTTTTATGCTATCCTTTTCTTGACATTTCATAATTACTTAATCATAAAATTCTTCTTTGAAAATTTTTGGTATGAAATCGAAATTTTTTGAATTGAAAATAGAAATAGAAATAGAATTTTTTAAAAATAGAAATGGAGTTTTTGGATGGTTTCACTGGCGGTAGAGGGCAGTAAGTGACGGGTTGCCGTTCAATACCATGCTTCCAAGTAGAAGAAATCGCCATTTTTAATTGTGCTATCGTTCGTCAAGAAAGACTTTACATGTGCCGAAAAAGCACACATGCATTTCATGTATGGTCGTGCAAATGGCAACGCCAGAGCTGCCCTACGAATGTATCAGGAGCAGATTCCTCGCAGAAAAATTCCTGATCATAGAATGTTTCAGACCTTACACGGTCAGCTTTCTGAAACAGGTTCTTTCTATGTCACCAGGCAGGAAAATGTGCGAGAAAGAGCTGTACGGAGTGCAAGCCTGAAAGAAATTATTTTGAATTTTGTGAGTGAAAGGCCCGAATCAAGTACAAGAGCTGTTGCACAGAATTTAGGCGTGAGTCATCCGACCGTTTGGAGAGTGTAAACGAAAATCGATTTCATCACTTCCGTTTTTAACGTGTACAAACTTTGAATCCGGAAGACTATCTTCTGCGATTGAACTTTTGCCAGTGGGATTTGCAGCAACATGTATTGAAGCCAGACTTTACTGCTCATATTCTTTTTACAGATGAGGCAGTATTTACACGCGAGGGTGTATTTAATGCGCATAATTGCCATCTTTGGGCAACCAATAATCCACATGCAACGCAGCCACATGCTTATCAACAATGATTTTCTGTGAATTTGTGTGGGAGTATTGTTAATAATTATTTGATTGGCCCATACCTACTACCAAATAGGCTGGATGGTCGCTGTTACCTTATTATTTTGCAACAGGTTTTACCAGAACTGCTGCAAGATGTTCCGATCGCCATTCGTAACCGGATGTGGGTTCAACATGCTGGAGCGCCCGCGCACTTCACCACTGATGTGCGCAGTTACCTGAATGCAACATTTGGGACGCGATGGATTGGGCGTGGTTTATCAGTTTCTTGGCCACCGCAATCTCCCGATTTATCGAGCCTTGATTTCTTTTTATGGGGACATCTGAAATGTCTTGTTTATGAGACTCCAGTTGACTCAGACGAAAATGTAGTATCTCGCATATCCGAAGCTGCTGCACGTGTGCGGGAAATGCCTGACATCTTTAGAAGTGTACGCCAATCGTTCCACCGACGCTGCGAAGCGTGTATCACAGTTGGTGGGCGCAATTTGGAACACTTATTGTAATGTTATTGTATGCATTATTATTTAGTTGTAAACTGCATTGTAAATAAACATTTTATCTTTTTTATTCATGTATGTCTTTTGATAAGTTTGCCAGATTTGGGCTTTTTTTAATTAAAAAATTTCGATTCCATACCAAAAATTTCCAAAGAAGAATTTTATTAAAGGTATATATAAATATTATACAGACATACAAACAATAAATACAATAAACCCAACTGGAGTGAAAAATTAGCCAGAGCCAGGAATCGAACCCGGGACCACAGTATACAAGACTGCTGCTCTAACCACTGAGCTACTCCGGCCGATGCCTGAGTCTGCAATTTCTCACTAATAAACCATGTTGGGGAAGTCACCAGCCATCTATACGACAGCCTTGGATGACCGGACAACGATGAATAGATTTTACTATTACATCGATCTACGATAATTATAATAAAACACTCATACTACAATATATATGAGAACACACATACACACATAAATAACGCCTGCATTCAACAGTTAAAGGTATATACAGGGTGTTCCGTTAAAGGGGTCCAATATTAATAGGGGTAATAGAGGAGATCACATGGAGCATAAATCAGTATATAAAGCCTGGTCGGATCTCAATAGTTTTCAAGTTACAGCAAATAGAATGAAAATTCGGAAAATTGTAAAAGAACCCTCATTGCTAAACTATCGATAATGCTACATAAAAACGAAGCACATATTTAGAAAGAGCAGAAAAAAACCTACAAAATGACATCAATTGTATTAAAATAGCAATATTTATTGACGAGTTACAAGCCCTGAAACAGTGAAAAAAGTACGAAATCCAATATACATCAAAATAGTTAATCGTTAATTCCAAAAAGACAACTCTAGCTACAACAAGGAAAATGTAGTAAAATTTGGTCCATTCCGAAAACTTTCGAAAAAGCTTACAATGAACCATATCGGTTTAATTGTGTGAGAGAAATTAATCAGTTTCTTAGTTACAACTCCGCTTTCTTTGACACTAGCAAAGGTTAAACTCCGCCCATCACGATTGGAAACACCGCCTTTTTAATTACTCTCAACTATACATTTTCGATCATGCTTCTTCTGAGATGCAACATTTTTAATTATTCAAGAGTTGAATGAACCAAAATAACTTTACAATAATAGTCTACATTTTAAAGTGGTCTTTTATTGATATAAAGCTTAAGTTAAATTCTTTAAAATTAAACTGGTGGTGAAAATTCGGAAATAATTAAAAATATTGCGATTTGTAACTATGCAAGAAGTTTCAGTACATGTTTTACATGGACAATTATTGTATGTATATGTGCATCATAATTTATGATAGGAAATAATAATAACAAATAGCATAATAATTTTATTAATTATAAATTTAAAAAAGACACTAAATTTTAAATTAATTCATACAAACTTTGTAATTTACAATTTGAGTACACCACAGTCTGTGACTTACAAAATACTGTGCCAAAAAGTGTTGAAAATAAAAGAAAAATGACAAATAAAGAATTACATTCCACGTACTTTATGACATATGTGAAGCATAGTCTTCTGGCTTGAGCTGCACAGTTCAATGTCGGAAGGCAGACGAACGGACATTATTATAATAGGTGTTCGAAGTTGCGCCCATTAACAGAATCGCACAGCCGACAGCGACGTCGTAAAGATTGGCGAACACGCCGAAAAATTCCGACGGAGTTGGGAATGTCTCCTGCAGCGACAACGATTCGCGCTAGTAAATCCTCCGGTGTATCCACAGGCGTTTCATACACCAGCGATTTAAGGTGTCCCCAAACAAAAAAGTCTAACGGATTGAGGTCTGGAGAGCGTGCAGGGCAAGCAACAGGTCCACTGCGTCCAATCCATTTCCCAGGATATGTTGAATTGAGGTGATTGCGAACACCTATGAAAAAATGTGCCGGTGCGCCATCGTGCATAAACCACATATTGTGGCGCAATGTTGCTGGCACATTTTGCAGTAACTGCGGTAAGATATCCCGTAGGAAAACCAAGTACGTACTGCCATTGAGTACATCTGGGAGTAAATATGGTCCTATGAGATAATCGCCGAGGACACCTGCCTATATGTTCACACTGAACTTTTGTTGTGCGTTCGACGGGAAAACAGTGTGAGGATTTGTATATAACCATGTGTGCATATTGTGCGTATTTACCACGCCCTCTCTCGTAAATGTTGCTTCATCAGTAAATAAAATATTTTCCAGAAATTGTGGATTATTTTCTGTTACATTAAGCAACCAGCGTACGAATTCTGTCCGCTGAGCACAATCTGTTACTGATAACAGTTGTACCCGCTGCACATGAAAGGGGTGCATGTTTTCTGCACGCAGAACACGCCACACACTTTGGTGAGAAACACCGACTTCAGACGCAGCAGCTCGTGTACTCGTGGAGGGGTTATCTTTAAAAATATTCAGTACATCTTCTTCCATTGCAGGTGTTCGTACATGTCGAGGTTTCCCTGCATCAATGCTTGCTGTATTAAACGATCCAGTCTCCCGTAATCGTCTATCGATTTTTATGAAGAGTTTCGAACTTGGGCAACGTCTCCTTGGAAATTGCTCACGGTACATGCGCTGTGCTAGACATGCATTTCCATGAGCTTGCCCGTACATCAGATGCATGTCCGCATATTCTTCGTTAGAGTATTCCGGCATAATTATTATACATCAACTTACTACAATCCCACTTACAACAGCCTCCCTTTAACATAAGGCCCACTGATGACTGCTGTTTTATTCCACTTTTCTTCCTATACACATAGAAAATTTGCATAAAAAGTACTTCTTCTTCATCATCCTGAAAGTTCATGGAGGAAACGCAGCAGTCACGGAGTTTGCTTTAAGACAAGGCGAGAGCTGCACAATATGTCATTCACTTGACCAGACTGAATAATGAAAGGGTATTGATAGAGGTTGATCAGAAATGTATAATTGAAAGATATTAAAACGGGGTGTTTACAATCGTCATGGGCGGAGTTTCGCCCTTTCCGAGCGTGCAACAGTACAGAGTTGTAACTAGGGAACTGCTTGATTTCTCCCATACAATTAAACTGATATGGTTTATTGTCAGCTTCTTCGAAAGCTTTCGGAATGGACCAAATTTTATAACATTTTCCTTGATGTAGGTAGAGTTGCATTTTTGGAATTAACGATTAACTATTTTGCTAAATATTTGATTTTGTATTTTTTCACTGTTTCAGAGCTTGTAACTCGCCATTAATTTTCAATATTCTAAAACAACTTATGTCATTTCGTAGGATTTTTTCTGCTCTTTCTAAATATGTGCTTGGTTTTTATGTAGCATTATCGATAGTTTAGCAATGAGGGTTTTTTTTACAAATTTCCGATTTTTCATTCTATTTGCTGTAACTTGAAAATTATTGAGATCCGGCCAGGCATTATATACTGATTTATGCTCCGTGTGATCTCCTCTATTACCCCTATTAATGTTGGACCCCTTTAACGGAACACCCTGTATAAATATTATACAGACATACATACAATAAATACAATAAACCCAACTGGAGTGAAAAATTAGCCAGAGCCAGGAATCGGTTTATTGTATTTATCGTTTGTATGTTTGTATAATATTTATATATACCTTTAACTGTTGAATGCAGGCGTTATTTATGTCTGTATGTGTGTTTTCATATATATTGTAGTATGAGTGTTTTATTATAAGAATTTTATTGTTAAATAATTATGAAATGTCAAGAAAAGGATAGCATAAAAATTTTCTAGTATAAATGAGAAATTTTCAAAATTAAAAAAGGGGCGTTATTACCCCCTGGTGTTTTTACCTTAATGCGTCGCTTGGTCCCATACATTCCTATACAATAAATGATTGTTACTGTGTGCTCTACCTACCCTTAAAGTTTATACCATGAGTTTAGAAACACACTGTATATATATTACATACATATTTATTTATTTCTGTGTCTTTCAAATTTATTTTAGAAATAAATTTCTGGGCCGAAAGGAAATATATTCACTTGATAAGTGTCAAAATGACCCCTCACCATCCTTCTAGTTGAAGTGCAACAGTTTGGATTTTTATATTTTTTATATTTAAATCTTAAGCTCTAATCATGATTATTTTTAAAATCATTACAGCTTTAAATACATGTTTGTAATACAGCTTAAACTCAACAGTTTGTTTGTGGGCTACGTACCAATAGTGTGACACTACTTTTTAAAGTTTTAAAACAAAACCAAAATGCATTTATTGAAACGACTGAAAGAAATCTGATTCATTAATATCCTGAAATGCTAACTTTACACAAACTGTTTTGAATAATTCTTTTTTTTTTTTCTGTTGATACAATTCTTTATTTTCTATAGTGTCTTCAAAAACTAATTTTTTGGTAAAGTCTTAGAGATTTCATTAAGAGATAAGTTTTTATTAAAAATATTGTTTTTTATTATTATTCTTCATTTCAAATTAAACTACTGTTGCTGTACTCTATTACTTGATAAATAATTCGTTGGATAAGCCGAAAACTTAAAGAGTCATGCAACAGAAATTTACTAGTTCCACTGCTGAAGCATAGAAAAAGGTAATTTTTTTTTTCAGACGAATATATTCTGAGACTTTAAAAGTTTATTGTGAAACATGAAGGTTCGGAGTAGACAATATATATATATATATAATTTGAAATTCACTAACACTCTGAAAATTATTATACAAATAGATAAATGTCCTTAAGTGACCCACTACTGGTGTTTTTACCTTCGGTAATTTATGAGCAGTATTTGATTACTTCAATAAATGGGATAAAAAATAATCTTTTGTAAATAATTATTATAACTCACACCGGAAAATTAAATTAAGTAAACTTTCATATAGTTTTCTGCAAAATACTGGCTCTGAGTCTGTGGTTAACTTAACTTCATATCAAGAAATATTGGAAGCTCTTCCAATAAAATTGTCAAAATGAAGGATAGTGTAAAGTCCAGGCAATAGAGACCGTATAGGGACTCTACCTAGCAAAATTAATGGTAGTACTCGAAATCGGCTTTCTAGATGTTTTTTTGGTTGCTGAATCCGAAATTGTAACTTCCCACCAAAATTTCCCCGGCAATCCCCCCAAATTTTGGTAAAAAGCCCCCCAAAAAGGTTTTTATTAAAAATTTCCATTTTTTTAATTCTTTTAGGGGAAAAGTATCTAGAAATTCAGAAAGTAGACAAAATTTGCAACAGATTAGATATATGACATTATGACTTAGGATGAAGGGGAAGGGGGGATCTGCCTCGGAACATGCGCCGCAATGCTGCGTGGACTAAGTTGCGCAATTCCACTTAACCACTAACACGTTTACATTAGCCCTCCCACCTTCCCTCCGAACTTTCTCTATAAGGTTTACTTTAAGTTTTTTGGGTCGCTGAATCCGAATTTTTAACTTACCCCCAAAATTCCCCCCCCAAATAGTTGTTTTTAACTTAAACTTCTTATTGTTTTAGGGGAAAAGCATTACGAAATTCAGAAACTAGACAAAATTTGCAACAAATAGTATATATGACATCATGACGTAGGATAAACGGGGAGAGAGGGGGCTGCCTCGGAACATTCCTTGCGCGCTTTTCTCAAAAACCAATTTTTTTCAAAAAATCAATTTTTTGGGGGGGTTGCCGGGTGAAATTTTGGTGGGAAGTTACAAATTCGGATTCAGCGACCCAAAAAACATAAAGTGAGTTGAAATCCAGAACTAGTATTAATTTTGCCAGATAAAATCCCTATTGCCTGGACTTCATAATTTAATGCACGTAACGCCGCAGTGCATGTTCAGAGGCCGCCCTCACCCTCCCCGTTCCTCCTAATTCATAATGCCATATAACCTATTTGTTGCAAATTTTATCTAGTTTCTGAATTTCGTAATGCTTTTCCCCTAAAACAAAAAGAAATTTAAGTTAAAAACAACTATTTGGGAGGGGTTTCGGGGGGGGGGGATTTTTGGGGGAAAGTTAAAATTCGGATTCAGCGACCCAAAAATCTTAAAGTAAACCTTATAGAGAAAGTTCGGAGGGGAGATGGGAGGGTGAATGTAAACGTGTGAGTGGTTAAGTGGAATTGCGCAACTTAGTTTACGCAGCACCGCGCCCATGTTGCGAGGCAGATCCCCCCTTTCCCTTCATCCTAAATCATAATGTCATATATCTAATTTGTTGGAAATTTTGTCTACTTTCTGAATTTCTAGATACTTTTTTTTCTAAAACAATAAAAAAATTGATTTTTTTTTTTTATAAAAACCTTTTTGGGGGGCTTTTTACCAAAATTTGGGGAGGTTGCCGGGGGAAATTTTGGTGGGAAGTTACAAATTCGGATTCAGCGACCCAAAAAACATCTAGAAAGCCGATTTCTAGTACTACTATTAATTTTGCTAGGTAAAACTCCCTATTGCCTGGACTAATAGTATAATACACTCACTAAAACGGGACCTCTCAACTAGCAGCTACCGCTAACACTTTTTCTGATTCTCTGATTCTGTGGGGTCAGCGCTCCCCTTCCGAGCATGACATGGCGGTCTTTCGATAGGTTTATATTTAAAATTATATTCTAAGCGAATATTTTTACGTTCGTAATGGTGTAGTGGTCTGATACTTCATTTCCGGCGATGTAATTTCGACTCCTGACACAGGTAAGTTTGAGGAAAAATGGGAATAAATGTCAAATTTGGTTAAAATAATTATTTTTAAGGGAAACATGGAAATTTTTACTTTTCAATATTTGTATTAATACTAACAATTTATATTATGTGATTTAGAAAAAAATATATATATCTTCGTTATACCGATCACAGTTTTAACAAATTTTCTATCTTTAGAGCACTATATCGTCATATATTCAATATCGCCATTTAGAAGTGTAATGGTTAACAAAGAATAAAGAATGATAAAAAATTGATCATTGAACGAATTATAAGTGCATTACATTGCATATTCGGGAAATTTCTAAATAATCGAGTAAGAATTCCACCACCATCTTGGTTTTAAAAATTAACACACTCGCTGCGCAACCCGAGAGTTTCTCGGGAAACGTAAAAGTAGCAAAATTTGCGCAACCCGAGATTACATCGGGATAAATTTTTTCCGTCTAATTAACTTCCCTTGATAATTCCCACCAGTAACTTTTTATTGTAAATTTTGCCTTATCTAATCGGAGCATTTTCCCGATTAAATCAGGCGAAAATTTTTGTTTTGAAAAACCGGTGACAAAAGAATAAAAATTCTTAAAAGACGATCGTCGCGAAGGAAATAAATACGCAATTTTTGAAGCTATTTTGATAAAACAATTACGCAGCGACAGGGTTAATAAATAGAAAGGTTATCGAACGGTACATTCGGCAGAAGTTGTGATGTTTTGATTATTTCTAATGAATATCACTCCTTAGGAAATTAAAATAGGAAGACTAATATTTTGTAATAAATTTAAATTTAGTTTAAATGTAATATTTTAAAATGTAATAACTTATTTATTTCATAATTCCAAATTCAATAATTTTTTTCCCATAGTTTTAAATTTAATAATAATTAAATATTTTTTTCATAAGTTTAAATATAATAATTTAAAAGTTTTTTACCATAATTGTAAAAGAAATTTAAATTTTGAATAAATAATAAGTGTTAATATTTTTTTAGTAATTTTAAATTTATGTTTAATAATTTAAGTTTAATATTTCTTCATAATGTTAAATCAAATAATATTTAAATATTTTTTTTGATAATTTTAAATTTAATCATTTGATAATTAATATTTCTTTATCATAATTTTAACTTTACATTATGATTATATAATAAATGTTATTATTCTTTTAGTCATTTTAAATTTAATTTATGTTTAATAATTTAAATTTAATATTGTTTCATAATGTTAATTAAAAAAATACTAGGTTGAGCAAAAAGTTCTTGGAAATTTGTGAAAGTGGCGTTGTTATGCGCAAATCAACAACAAAAGCAACGAGGACTATTCTTCAAAGTAAAGACCATCATAGTCCACGACTTTCTGCCATCGTCCTGCCAGATTCTGGATTTGCTAGAACCATGTCAGCTCCTTGGAATCGAAAAACTCTTGACATGCTTCTTGAACTTCATTAAAGGATTCAAATCGACGGCCCTTGAAAAAGTGTTGCATTGAACGAAAGAGGTCATAATCGAATTCCTGAACTCCTATTATAGATATACCACTAGTACTTTTATATACGATACAAATTCTGGTAACTATTAGGTTAAAAATTTCCCAGAACTTTTTGCTCAACCTAATGCATAAATATTTTCTTTTCATAATTTTAAATTTAATAATGATTTAATAATTTTAACTTTTTATCATAATTAAAGGAAATTTTAATTTTGAATAAATAATAAATACCAATGTTTTTTACTAATTTTATGCTTAATAATTTAATTTTAATATTTTTTTTATAATGTTAAATCAAATAATAATTAATTTTTTCATCCTTGAAAAATTATTTTATATTTTAATAATTGATAAATTTGAAACCAAATTTTTCGCCGGAGCGTTTTTTTAGGGTTGAATTTATTGACATGTTTCTTCGTATTAATTTTATTTGAGAATGATTTTTGACATTCACGAGAGTATTTGAGATTATTCTCATTACAGAATAGTTTGTTGCGATCAGTTCATTGAAATTCCATATTTTTTGCCGGCGCGATTTCGTAGGTGGAATTTCAGAATTTGGCGGTGGATTTTTTTTTGGCATGTTTCTATAAATTACTCTTATTTCTGATTTTTGACATTCACAATACAAAAGGATTTCTAAAGACACAGACTGGTCATTCTTAATATTGGCCCAGAAAAGGGCCCTTGTTGTCCCACGGGATTAGAGGATGAACAGAAAAACTGAGTTCTAGACGCTAGTGACCTTCTAATATACAAACGGAAAAACCTCAAAATTTTTTCCCCGCTTGTAATTTTTTTTTTAATGGTTTTGTTCCACAGATTAACGAAAGATGCCTAAACAATTTTTTTGCATCTTTGCTCCTTAACGTCCATATATTCACTCCTAATTCAATTTATCCTATATTTTCAACGTAGGGATATTTATTCATATTAAGTCTACCGAAAAGTTCTGTCCGATAATCAGGGCTCGCAGTGTTTCTTAAAATTTCACACTTTGCTACCACTGTTTTAAAACGATAATCTTTATTGATTATACATGTTATAGGTGTTAAAGGAATCTACTACAAAGACTTATTATTTTAAATATTGGTAGCAAAGTGCGAAAATTTTAGGAACGCTGCGAGCCCTAGATAATGTTTTTTCACCCCTACTTTTTAAAAATTCAGATTTCTTCATTGGCACCACATTTTTGAAATATTAAAATTCCCATGTTTTCACATTTCATATGAGGTAAAAAAAATAGGAATTTTACCACTTCAAAAACGTGGTGCTAATGAAGATATCTGAATTTTAAAAAAAGTAGGAGTAAAATAACATTATCGGACGGAACATTTCGGTAGACTTAATATTATCACCCTTTAACACCTTGAGGGGCAAGCAAATATTGAATTCTCACCGGAATAATCGAAAAATTTTATTTTTATTAAGGAAAAGCAATTCTTCAACGATTTTCCTCCAAAATTAAATATATAAAATTTAGTTAAAATTTTCTGGTGAGAATCTTGTTTAAATTAGGTGGGATATATTTAATCCCACCGTCCCTCAATGGGTTAAAGAAAATGCATTTTTAACACTTTCCAACAAAGTTTAAAAGTATTTATGAATTCGGTTTGTCTTTCCGTCTGTCCACGCTCTAACTCACGTAATACTCGGAATTTCATACAATTGAAAAATGTTATTTACGTTTATCATGGCAAGTTTGATATTGCATATGAAGAGTGGTACATTAATAGTTCATTTACAGACGCAATCAAAATAATTCTATTACATTATGGTATATGGGGAAAAATCGTTTGGATAGTATTTTAAATATCAAATGAATTAAAACTTATATAAATCACTGAATTTCACTACAAGATGATTGCGTTAGAATAGGGCATTCATAGCATTTGTCGTTCATTTGCAGGGACACACAAAAGTAATCGTTTACACTACTGTCTTTCAATTTTGGTATGCGCTTTAAATTATATTTATTTTTTTACATGTTACTCGTTGTGCATAAATCTTACAACTCGTATACAATGCTGCATAAAAGAATTCACGTACCATTCTCCTTATAAGCAGAAATGGCTCTATGGGAATTTTCAACTGAGGTATGTATTTCCTAACTGAAAATTTTTTTTGCAGGCATGTAGTTAACAGATACAAATTTATATACAGTAAAACCTCTTTTATCAGAAACTCTTTTAACCGAAACTCTCGATTAACCGAAATTCATTTTTTTCTTTCACTTTCCTTGTTTGCAAATTCCATTTTGAAAGCTTTTTTTTTAAAAACTACCATTTTCCTTGTGTGCATTCGGTCCTTTCCGAACTACGAGTACATATAAATATTTTCGATCCCCTTTCTTAGAGAGTCTTTGAATTTAACTTGAGCTCCCGTAAGGTGCGGAGTGGAACGAAGAAAACAAAAAAAAATAGCAATTCTGAAGCTTTTGAATGTTTTGTAAAAGGTTTGGCATGGTTGGAGAAGTGGAAAGTCTGTGATACTGGTGAACTAATAATATTAAAAAACTCTGTGATAGAGCGGAAAGCAAAGACAATCGAAACTACGATAAACAAGACATTTTTTCAAACTCTTGCGATATATGTAAAAGGTACTTAATTTCAAAATTAAAAGTCAGGTAATTTATACTTGTTTCTATTTTGCTATTGTTTTATATTTATTAAGCACTTGTTACCATAATACGAAATATTGCATATATTTCTCCTTAATCTTAAAATTGAAGCATTCTTGATAATCCGAAAATTTCGATTTTCCGAAAGAGGGTCGGTCCCAATTACTTCAGATAATCGAGGTTCTACTGCATCATACATAAGGATACTCAAAGAATTCGAATAGTTTTCCGATTGTAGATGAGAACAGCTAAAGTTGTGTTTTCAAGTGTGTTATGCGTTTCCATATAGTTGAATTAGACAAAATATTTTAACTTATTAAACGGCGAAGTTTTGTTACATCTTTGGGAATGTGTTGGTAGGTGTTTCATAATGCACGCATGGCTTTTTCTTTCTTGGTAATATTTTTATTGCTTATTAAAATGTGCACTGAAATTAATGCTTTTTTAATTCTTTTTTATAAAAGGCTGATTTGCGATTCATACAACAGCACAGTGAATCAACTTCCTCTGAAGTAATTATAATGAAACATTGGCGATAGGTTACAGATCGTAAGCGAATCGAATGAAGAATTAAAATGGCAAATTTGCATTAAAATAAGTTAGGGAAACAAAATATCGTTCAACATAAAAAAAATATGTATATTTATGTTCTTCAAATTGTTAATATAAAAATAATCTGTAAATATAATAACAGGCCTGAAATTGTATGTCAAACGTGGCAAATGGGGTGCGTTCGAACTATAATTAGTTTTATACATATTCAGATCTTGGTGCAATAGATGTTCCACTCTTATACAAAAATCCATGAATACAAAATTATTACGATTATATATATTAAATTCAATTATACGGAAACAATACGACTCCATCTTAAATAGGACGTAATCACCATGGCAACCTAGAATCATTACCTATCATAAGATATAAATGAATCAATTACGTATGGTAGGATAGAATAGAATAATCACTATGGCAACCTCAAATTAATATCTATCATGGCATATCATAGAATTAATGACGTATGAAAATTTTTTTTATATTTCCGACTGTATGAATTTTATTATTTACCAGTTCCTGGCGACTTTCCAGGAAGATTATATATTTCCCGCCTTATCCGAAATCTTCTTTATTTGAATGATGGAAAATAATCGTTTTAGTTGAATACAGTGAATTTGGTTTTGTTTAGTCAACTAGGCCCCTGTGAGCTACGCTCGTGAACGCCGATTTAGACACCAGAAACTAACAAAAGAAAAAAAAAAAGCCTACCTTTTCTTAAATTGATTACGGGAATATTGAATTCTTATCAAACGAGTGCCATTCTTCTCTAATCGGATTACTATTCATTCCCCTCTGATTTAGATGTTTTAAGGCCGATCAACAGCTGTTACGTCTTCTAACGGCTGTTTTCTGAATGTTTAAATAAGATTAATTAAACATTCGAAAATAAACACGTTTAAAATGGTTAAATGAACGAAGGTGCTGCCTTTCGGAATTTCATAACAGTGCCATAAGAAAATTGTTTAAACCTTTCCGGCGCGGAGCAAGTCTGTTTGTAAAATGATGAATTGATGGACTAACACCAGAATTCACAAACGAATTTATTAGAAAATAGAAACTTGCCTATTTCCCCGTAATTTATAAAAGAAAATGACTAAATATTTAATCTTTAACCGCCGGTTTTTCAAAACAGAAATTCTTGCTTGATTGTTGGCATTAAATAAAACAAAATTTACAGTAAAAAATTACTGATGGGAAAAATCAAGGATAATGAACACTTTATGCGGCACGCATAGGTGTCACTCATCCCGAACAGTGTTGCCAGTGGGCTACTTTTTTTTAAATTCAGATTTCTTGATTGGCTCCACTTTTCTGAAATGGTAAAATTCCCCTTATTTTCGCCTTAATTAATGTGTCATTACATAAGGTTAAATAACGCGAATTTTACTATTTCAAAAATGCACTGCCAATCAAGAAATCTGAATGTAAAAAAAAAAAAAAAAAAAAAAGTAGTCCACTGTCCCGAAGGGTTTAATAAAAGTTTTCTTCATTAAATCTTATCATCCGTAATTATTTCAATGATGAGTGATGAGTCAACCATGGTGAGTGATGATTCTAGGCTGCCATGGTGATTATTCTATTAAATTTTATCACACGTAATTAATTCAATTATATGCCATGATAGGTAATGATTTTATGTTGCCGTGGTGATGACGTCCTATTTAAGAAGCAGTCATATTATTTCCATACCACTGAATCTAATACATATAATAATAATAAATTTTGTATCCATGCACTTTTTTTAATAAAAGTGCAATAGCTATTGCACCAAGATCCGAATATTTATAAAACTAGTTATAGTACCAACTTATTTTTTTGCCACGTTTGACGTACATTTCCCAACTTGTTTTACTTTTTTGTTCTGTATTTCTTATGTACATAATAATTTAACTATGGAATGGATATCTTTTGCTCCTTGCAAACTGTTTTACTAAACTCCGTACATTTGTCTCTCTCTTTCGAGGACAAAAGAAAAGATAAATTTTATTTCCTGGATAGTTTCGCCTAACAGTAGAAGGAATAAAAATCATCCTGTGGGAGATGATAAAACAACTAATCTATTTACGTCACTTTCATTTTTAGTGTAGTGCAGTTTTTAAAAGTAAAATGGGCCATACAAAAAATAATGATCACATTAGAAAATGTGTCTCTTCATTGCATCAACAAATATAAACGATATAAATTAATTAATCCCTTTCTCTAACAACATTTAAAAAATGGAATAAAACTTATGAAGTTTTCTCACATTGTTAATAATATTCCTAATAAGGTAAAAACAATTAAAAAATTTTTTAGCGAATATTTTTCTGTTGTTGCAAAATGGACAAACCTCATTTAAACGCGTTTTAAATTAATTCTGTAACAAAATTACAGTTATGTGGAACTATCACGATAAGTCTAAATCATATTTTCTAATTGTCTTAACAAAATAACAAATATATGTACCTATTTCTTCTTTTAACTTATATCAAAATTATGTGATTTTAACACTAGAACCGCCAGCTATTTTACTCAAGTTTTATAAAAAAGTGTTTCTCACCAGAATTTTTATTTAAAAAAACTATTTAACTTTTTTAATTAGCCAATTTTTGTGTTTTATACATTTAACTTATTTTTTGAAGGAATTTCTGGTTCGAATCGACTGTTATCAATTTGGCCAGAGGCCAAAATGACCCCTAAAGGCGGTTTTAGTGTTAAAAAGGCTCAGCTGGACGGTATAATCCACCTTGATTCACAAATTTCTCGTTGAAGTTTTTCTTCAAAGATCTCTTCTATTCGTTTTCATTTCTTAATAATTGTGCTTTCGGTAGGAAAATGATTAAATATTCAAACAAAATTTGTTAATTCTTTTAAGTTTGATTGAAAACATCTTTAAAAAATTCTAAAATGTATCTCCTTGATCAAGGTCACCAGTAGCAAAAGAATTATAATACTGGAGAGGATTTAAAAACATACATATCGACTAATTTTTTCGCTTGCTTAAATTGTTGATGAAACGAGTAGGGGAGCTGGGGAATGAATGGGACAAGGGATGGATGGGGCATTCTCAATATTTCATTCAATGAACTTTTTTTTAGATAATTTCTATTCTCATATATGGCCCTACCACAGTGTGCTTTAGAACCAAAAGCAAAACCACATGGCTCTTTTCATTTTTTTGTAAAGTTGCATTTTTGGAAACTCTGCTTAAAAGTAACTTTTTTTAAAATTTTAAATTGTCAAATGTTTTATAAAATTTAAACAAATAAGATATGTTATAGTTATTTATTTGAAGGTTCAATATTGGTAATTAAAATGAGTGCATATTAACCAATATGACAAAATAATTCCTGTGGCAAAATAGCGGACACTTGAATCTATGTATCATTGGGATGATTGGGACAATTTAAATGGGAGTGAATGGGACAGTCTTTTCCATACCTAGAGATGTTAAAACAATTATTTACTAACTAAAAATATTATATGGGTTTATAAATTAATGATTTATGTTAATTATTAGTATTAAACTGTACGCGTGTTATATAGGTTGTTTATTATTGAAAATTATATTGAATCTTAATTATTGTATAGTAATAAAGGTTAAATAGCTTATCAAAAAATTGCTATTGAAACATTATCAAAATAGATAAAATTGTTAAAAGTAGTATATGTTTATTGATCAGATGGGGTAAATTACATTGGATTTGAAACTTATGCTTAAATAAATTCCCCCCATTCGCACCTCCCCTAATATAATTTCATTTCAGGGGTCGTATGCTTAAGGGATTTTTTTCAGGACATATATCACTAATTGTTTATAGAAAAATAAATCTAGGTTAAACGCGCGAAATTTCGCCTTATTTAACCCTAGATCTACCGGGAATTTTATTCAAGTTTTAATAAAACGTTCTACACCAGAATTTTTATTTAAAACTATTTAACTTATTTATTTACCTTATTTTTGTCTGGTTTATATACTTAGTTTATTTTAAAGAAATTTCTGGTTTGAATGAATATTTTGTATGTACCTGTCGGGTCCAATGGACCCGTCTGGTAGACGGAGGGTTAACACTAGATCGGCGGGAAATTTTACTCAAGTTTTATAAAAATATTTCACATCAGAATTTTTACTTTAAACTATTTAACTTATTTATTTAAGTTATTTTTGCGCAGTATATATTAATCTTAAATTACAAAAAATTTTCTGGTTCGAATCGACATATATTCATTTTGCAGGGGTCAAAATGACCCCTTGCCGCCGTTCTAGTGCTAAGAAGAGCTTTTTCCATAAGAAAGTACTGGTACCGAAGAATTTCTCGGTCGTGAAATTTCAGGATAAGTACGACCCCTGCATTTGTGCATGATATTCAAGATACATTGAATTAATATTTATTAATAAGTTGTGAATGAAAAATATTGGCTATGCCGTACTTCAAACACATTTTTCACTTTCATTTCATATCTAAATTGTCTCGTAAGTGGGAAAGGGGAACAGATAGACAGTCGAAGTTTGTATTAAAGTTAAAATTGCAGTAAAACAAGTGATTAGCAACGCTGAGATATAATAGCCATGTTATAAGATCATATATTACAAATGTAAATAGATATAAGTTTATAATTATAAATTTTAACAAGGTAACATTGAATACAGGGAGTAAAATATTGGTGTCCCATCCATCCCTATTAATGTCCCATTCATCCCTGCTATAGGGATGATTGGGACAGAGAGTAAAGTTTTTTAAATTATATAATATTTTATAACAATTGTTATAACAATGTATTTTATAACAATTTTATAACAATACATAATAATAACAACTGTATAACAATAATTTAGACAAAATATGGCGCACAGATGTAGACAAATGCCTAATGTATGAAATGTGATATATAATATTGATAATAACTTTAAAAAAGTATCAAAAATAAACATTTTCGTAAAAATGTCCCATTTATCCCCCACCTCCCTTACAGTCATTCAGGGTAACTTTGATCCGCATTTTCTCTATGCCACATTTTTATTTTAAGAATATTGTTGCAACTAGGGGCATAAAATAGAAGAAATGATCCTAAATTATTCCATGACTATAAAAAATTACGGAATAATAATGATAGAAGCAATAAAAAATTAATTTTTAACCAGGTTCAAAGTTACCCAGCCATTTAGGGTAACTTTGCACCATATGATAAATATCTAAAATCATTCATTATAAAAAATGTATTATAGTTAGGACAACTTTGAATCTCAAAAAATGTTCTCAGATATGTAAAGACTCCGAATTTGCATTTAACAACACCACAAGATTTGTATAATTTATGATATTACAACAAATATTATGCATAAGAAAAGTGGAAGAAGAGAACCATGAATATTTAGAAATAAAAAAAATTCTGTTTATTGTTCATATAAAACATAAAAATGCAGTGAAAAAATTTGTCAATGTTTTACTTCAATAATATATACATAGTTACAGTAATACATACTAGTACTAGTATTATTCAAACAAGAATAAAAAATGTCGAATATATGAAATGTCAAATTTGAGTAGCTCGCCCCGAATAACGCCTTTAAATGAATTTTATGTGTTTTACACATATTTGTGAAAACATTTACATGTTATGTATAATGCACACTTTCGGCATTTATATAAAATATATGTACAAATATGGGAAATTTTTGACAGTAGCACCTATAATCAGTAAATTATAAACATCAGTATAACTTTGAGCCGGCTCAAAGTTACCCTGAAAGTGTGATAAAATGTTAGAGCTTTTTATTTTACATTTTATTAACTATTAATAAATAAATAATCACAAAATATTAACACATTTGCAATATTTAGTTATTAATATGTATGATAAATGAGTATATTGTTGCTTACTATGAAAATTTAATTGGATTACAACAATTTCAAAACAGCATTCAAAATTAACTTGAAAACAGTACTTCACAAAAATAGTTAGATGATGCAATTAATTGCGCATAATGTTTCTAATTTATTTTATAAAATAAAGAGTATAAATCACAGTTTAGAACCTTGCCAACAGAGCACAGTTCTGGAGTTTATTTAGTCTTTTGGAGTCAAAAATATTGAAAATTAGGAGGTGGTGCAAAGTTACACCCCATGGTTCAAAGTTACCCTGAGTGACTATAATATTTTCTTTACATTTCATTAAAGTAATTGATATTTTATGATACAAATCTGTTCATTCGCAAATAAAAGTCATTGTAAACAAATAAAATGAAAATATAAGCCGGGCTAAAAACTGACAATAACAAGTTTTAATCATTCATTCATAGCATAATTATTTGTTCCAAATATTTATAAATTATCAGATAAATATGAAATTTGAAGTGAAAATCAGTATAGGCTTTTCTGTAGCTAGTTTTGAAAATTTACGTATACCAAGGGAAAATTAAGCAAATGCCGTGTAAGAGTCTCTCACGGATAAACTTTCCCTTGCAAATGTATATTCGAGGAAATTTTTAAATTATAATCTAATAAAACTATTCAAAGTGAAACAATTTAGTCATTCGATGCCGTGCTTTCTAAAAGATGAATAAGAATTCAGATGTGACCAAAATTACCCATAGAGCTATCTCCCTGCCACTTAGGTCACACATTTTTTCGGCTCACAACGATGGACTTCAGAGTAATTAACAGTATCCGTTTATTTGATATGGATAAGCAAGGGGGTAAGCACTAGCTTTTCTGTGAGAGCAACACGGGTTACTCTGGTTCTGCCACAGAACTAAAATTAATTCATTCTAGATCAGTTTCTTGCGCTGATTTCTAATATGCTTCCCGTTTTTCTCTAGGTGGTCCATTTTTTGAGAAATTTGCATACTTAAGATTATGCAAATTTAAACTTATTTGTATCATTTTATGCAAATCTTAATTACCATAAATATCAGATTGAATGATCTTTCCTAAATAATGGCTACTGAACCATTTGCTTCATATAAAAGTCGCAATATATTCTTAACATTTATATGTTAGTTATTAACCCTCTCGTTGCGTAATTGTTTTATCAAAATAGCTTCAAAAATTGCGTATCTAATCCCTTCACGACGAGCGTCTTTTAAGAATTTTTGTTCTTTTGTCACCGGTTTTTCAGAACAATTTTTTTTTTCTAATTTAATCAGGAAAACGCTCCGATTAAATAAGGCGAAATTTACAATAAAAAAATAACTAGTGGGAATAATCAAGGAGGGTTAATTAGACGGAAAAAATGCATCCCCGAGGAAATCTCGAGTTGCGCAAATTTTGTTACTTTTACTTTGCCCGAGGTCTCGGGTTGCGCAGAGAGAGGGTTAAGCTAAATATGTATATTTTTCAATGGTGTAATGTTTACATTACTTACAACTAACTATTAAGTAGCTGAAACTGAATTTACGGAATGTTTTTCTAAAATTTCGTAGAATATGTTTAAAAGGACCCCAAAATGTATCTAGGCCTCCAATTCTTAGTTTAATTTTGGTTATGGCCAGGAGGTACCGCGTGAATGTGGGAACAAACCGCCAGAAGGGTGTGTTCTAATAGCATTTTTTGTGCCATTTTAAGTATTGTACCTTAGAACAGTGTATGAAGTTATACATAGAATCAGAGCTCGCACCGTTCCTAAAATTTTCGCACTTTGCTACCAGTATTTTAAATAAGACTTTTTTGTGGTAAATTCCTTTAACATCTACAATATAATTATACAACAAAGATTATCATTTTAATTTAGTGGTAGCAAGGTGTGAAAATTTTAGGAACGCTGCGAGCCCTGATAGAATTGAACCAAACTTCATACGTATATTTTTGGCTGTGGAAGTTAGTTCCCAATTGAAAATGGGGATTTTCTCCCGGAAAGGTCCGCTGCGATAGCAGTTTTTTGTATTTTTGTTCTACATATGCTGTTCATTCAGCGAAAGGCAATTCGCATCCCGCTAAATAGGCTATTCTCAAGCAGAAAATTACTGGAGCCTTACTGAAGATTATTGGAGCCTTACTGAAGATTACTGGAGCAGAAGATTACTAAATAATAATATTTGTCACCTATGGCTTAACAAACATGGACACCTTGATACATAAATTTTATGTTGCCAATCTTTAGAAAAATTTGGTCGAATTAGATTCTTTTTTTAAAAAATGACATTGAAATCTGATATTACACTGACCACATTCTTACTTTCTTCTATCTTTACAAGAAGAAAGTATTGAATTCGTGAAAATTTTCGACTTTCGGTTTTCGACGGATTTACACGTTTTAGGGGCCAGAGATTCCGAAGAACATGTTTTTATATAATGCCTGTCTGTGAATCTGTGTACCTTTGAGTCTGTCTGTCTGTATGTGACACACATAATGTGGCCGCTCTATCTCAAGAACTAATGCACGAATTTAATAAAAATTCATATTCAGTTAGTCCCTGATATAAATTGGTGCTGATTAGTTTTTGGTGTAAATCACTCAACAGGTGGCGCTGCTACGCAGCCTTTTTTGCGATTTCCGCAATAGCCCAATCTTCAGAACTAACGCACGGATATTCATCAAACTTCAGATTCCGTTAGTTCTTGAAAGAATTGAAGTTTTGTACATTTTGGTGTAAATCGCTCAACAGGTGGCGCTGCTATACTGTATTTTTTACGATTTCCTCAATAGCACTATCTCAACAACTAATGCTTGGATTTTCAACAAACTTCAGATTCCAGTATACTTTGATATGAATTAGTGCTGTTTGGGTTTTGGTACAAATAGCTCAACAGGTGGCGCTGCTATGCTGCACTTTTCAGAATTTCCATTATAGCTGTATCTCAAGAACTAATGCAAGAATTTTCAAAAACTTCAGAATCAGTTAATCCTTGACATGAATTGACATTTTGTATATGTTGGTGTAAATCGCTCAACAGGCGGCGCTACTATACTGTATTTTTCAGAATTTCTACTTTAGGTGTATCTCAAGAATCAAACTTTAGAATCAGTTAGTCATTGACATTATTTGACATTTTATAGGGTTTGGTGTAAATCGCTCAGTAGGTGGCACTACAATGCTTTTTTGGGGGATTTCCGCAATAGTTCTATCGAAGAACTAATGCTTGGATTTTCAATGAACTTCAGATCCAAGTATACCTGGATATTAATTAGTGCTGTTTATGTTTTGGTGTAAATCACTCGACAGGTTTGCGCTGCTATGCTACATTTTTCAGAATTTCCGCTATGGCTCTATCTCAAGAACTAAGGCACGAATTTTTATCAAACTTCAAATTCAGGTATACATTGATATGAATTGGTACTAAATTGATGTAATTTCTTGTACTATTTAAATGATTTAATTGACGTGATTTATATGGAAGAAAGTTTTGTGATGGCTACAACATACTAGTTTTTTTTAATCAACACATAACAATGGCTGAAATGCTATCAGTCATTTAATACGAATTTACATATGATTTATTTAAATAAAAATATGTACTTTCATTTTATAAAAATTGTTTATTTTCTATGTAACTAAGTTAACAACAACAAAAAAGTAGAAAGCAACAAGCGTTACAAGAAAAAGTAACACAAAGTTATTTGGAAAACAAAATAATAAATTCTATTAATTTTTAAACAGTGATTATCGCTTACTTGGTCTTGCAAGAACTGAACTCTAGAACTCTTCAAGTCGCTGTTGTTATTTTTGTTCTAGAAGTAATTGAATTTGCACTGTGCAAAAATTTGCGATGATAAAAACGTGTTTTTTCTTTGTTGCGGAGTAACAAATTCCTTTGCGAGGACATGTCAAATGTAATAAATTTAGAACCAGTCTATGATTACATAAAAGGATTTATTTTTTGTGTAACTTCTGATAACGCGCTAATTTTTCATAATTTAATTAATCGTGGCTATAAGTATTATATATATATATATATATATATATATTGGATTAATTAATTTAAAAGACTTATTCTGCTTGCATCTTTTTTTGCAACAATTTATCATATTTAGAGATGTTGTGAGTCTTGCCTTTAAATTATGTTTTCCCTTTATTTTATCAAATCACGTTATGCATAAAGTAATAAAAATAGTCAAAATGTGCAAGCGGAAAACATCATAAATAAGATAACAAAAATAAAAACTTATTATTCCTTTCGGATTTCATTTCAGATCAAACGTGAGCCTATCGCTTCAGTTATCTCTCCTCATCAAACCAAACAAATAAATGTAACAGACCGCACAGACCATCACCTCATCGAGTTGACAGCTGAAATTACAGAATTTGATAGAACTCGATTATCACATTAAGATGCAATTGGTCTGCCGAGTCACATCTTGTTGGAAAGCACACCCGCAGACCCGATTTTAGTGGTTGATCGGTAGGTTTATCATTGTGTTTTCCTGCTCCCAAAGGTATTAAAATATGGAGGACAGAGAACAGGAAAACACAATATTAAACCTACCAGTCAACTATTAAAATCGAGTTTGCAGGTGTTTTCCACCAAGATATGACTTGGCAGACCAGTTGCATTTTAACGAATCGATTTTTAACTAAACCTGGAATTTCAGCCGTCAGCTTGATGAGGTGATTATTTATTCATCCGCCTCCTGGTCTAATTTTTTTTCTAGCCATTCTTTTATAAGCATCCAATGTGTATATTTAAAATAACATCTAATCCTCTGACATCTAATCCTTGCAGTTCCAAAAAATTGCGATTACAATACATTAATTTGGTTTCCGCTCCAAATAATGAAAATGTACCACTTTTATTTACGTGTGTTATAAAGAGTAAACAAATGAATGCGTTTTAAAAAAATATATAATTTTTGTTTTCTTTTCTTTTTAAAGCTATTTCAACAGGAAAAAAAAAAGAAAAAAGCGTAATTTTAACCAATATTCTTTATCATGATAACATATCTCACTGGCCCACAGAGTCTACAGCAGGTAATATTCGTGTTACATGCTAACTTATTAGATGACTTTCTCCAATAATCATATGCCATGTGGTACATAATATCGCTAATTATTGGTAAATAGAAGCACGGGAAAACAAGTTATGAAAAATGATTCTTCTATTGACAAGTTTATAATAAATATTTTTCGAATTGCACCAAAACAAGTACATTAA
The DNA here is from genome assembly GCA_963932465.1 of Maratus speciosus. Lineage (NCBI taxonomy): Eukaryota > Metazoa > Arthropoda > Arachnida > Araneae > Salticidae > Maratus > Maratus speciosus. Next base: position 257,637,089 of record OZ010798.1, on the reverse strand, counting down.
AAATAGATTATTTCCCACAATTAATCCTCTAGTTTTTAAAAAAAATTGTTAAAATGAAGATCGCACTATAAAATTAGCTAACACTGTATTATATAATAATTAATCTTCCGTAATCAATTTAACAGCCAAATTTGGCTACAAAATTTACCATGATGGCAACGATACTGTTTCAGGTTCATAAAAGTTACAAGAATAAAATTAATTAAGTGCTAAGTCATGTTCATTAATATAAGCTAATTAACTGCAGATCCGGTTATGAATGTTTCTGTGTATACATACATTTTTTTTAATCCCCAGAACATTTGAAGATTACGTCTAACCTGAAATGATCTCCCATCCCACAAAATATAATTGAAATGATAATGAATAGTAAAGAGAATGATAACTAATGCATGCATTTTGTGTATGCATGCAATGAAAAAAAAAAGGAAAGTATAGATAATCAGTTTATTACTGTAACATAAAATGCTAAACAAACGTTTAAAGTCAACAATGAAGCAATTTATGTACCAAAATCTGCATAGCAACTCGCTGTGTTGCATTTAAATTGTATGAGCTATTTCGCGGTTTATTTATTTATTTATTTATTTTATTATTTTTATTTTTTTTTGGGGGGGGGGGGGGGGATGGAGGGCGAAATCTAGTTTTATTATCAATTTCAAGATTCTAGTCTTAATAGCTCCACCTAAATCGTAATTTTGAATATATTTTGCTCATTTCTTCTTTATGTACGCCGATTCTTAAAAAAAAAAAAAGCTTTAGAGAGCATTTATAGCTTAAAAGTAACCACCACGCAAAATTTAAAGCTTTTAGCTATAACAGCAGCACAGAAATCACATTTTTAGGACTTTTTTTTTCTCTGCACTCTTTTACGTTTCGGTTATTTTTAGATTTTTTTTTTCTCTTAAAACTAATGGTTGCGTCAAATTTCAAGAAATTAGTCTTAAAAGTTCTAAATTAATTGTAATATAGAACAGTTTAATAACATTTTTTGCTCATTCCACTGTTTTAAATTTGAAATTTTTAAGAAAATTTTCACAGCGAGTATTTGCATCTTAAATGTAACCATCATATTAAATTTCAAGTTGTTAGGCTCAACAGTGTCACAAGAATCGAAATATTAAAAGTGTTTTTCTCCTGCGTTCTCTTGAGTATTGTACGGACAAAACATATAGTCCCCTAGCAGTACCACCCGTCGTTGCTCGAATTTTTTGAGATAATAAAGTGAAAAATTTATAGAAATGACTACTCGTTTCCCCAGTCTGAGATTTCTCGATCCGGGAAAGGATTACTTATTTTGTAAAAGCGTTCCATGAATGTGTGCTAAACAGACAATGCAAGATGGTATATATAAAAAAAAAACATACGAGAAATGACTACATTATTTTTTGTTCTTTTCACTTTAGCACTTAGATCACGCATACAGGAGGATCCAACTCGGCCTTGCCCGCTGCCATCGAAATGCTCAATGCCAGAGGACACGAGTTGTGACGTCATCACTAACCGACCGACTTCTCACTATTGTTGGAATTCACACCGGAAAATTTTGAATAGCAATTTTCTGTTATTTTATTTGTGGGATATATATCAATTTATAAAACAATATTAACTATTTAAACTTACTGGTGAGAATTCGGATTCCCTAAATAAAAATTCAGCCAGATGCAAAATGCCACAGTGTTGCCGCATCTGGTTGATTTTTTGGGGGGGATTCCTAATTCTTACCATTAAGTTTAAATAGTTATTATTGTTTTATAAGTTGATATATATTCCATAAATAAAATAGCAAAAAATTGCTATTCGAAATTTTACGGTGATTCCAACACTAGTGAGAAGGCGGTCGAATAGTGATGAAGTCACAAATCGTGTCCTCTGGCCTTGAGTATTTCGATGGCAGCGCCTTACCGGGTCATACAGCATGCTACCCAATGTTAGAATGTTAATTAACATAATTTTTAATTGAAAACTCTAAGTTTAGTACACTTTATACACTTTTTAGGTGCGTTCGTAATTATATAAATACGTAGCACCTATAGTCGTCGTTCAGTCCGTCTGTCTGTCCGTCCGTCCGCATATAATAGAGCACAAACTACCCAACCGAATGGTCTGAAATTTTAAATATATGATTGTTGTAAAATTTTGTCGAGCCATTTCAAATTTTATGAAAATCGGATGTATAGTTAAATTACAGGGACAGTCAAAAGTTTTTCTTTACATTACGGCCAATGGGAAAAATTATTGCACGTGCATTTTAATGATGTTAAAGCTTTCCGAATGGTCTCAAATTTTAAACATATAATTATTGCGACATTTTGTCGAGCCATTTCAAATTTTATGAAAATCGGATGTATAGTTTAATTACAGGGACAGTCAAAAGTTTTTCTTTACATTAAAGCCAATGGGAAAAATTATTGCAAGTGCATTTTAATGATGTTACAGCTTTCCCAATGGGCTGATATTTTAAATATATAATTGCTGCAAAATTTTGTCGAGCCATTTCAAATTTCATGAAAATCGGATGTATAGCTTAATTACAGGGACAGTCAAAAGTTTCCCGTTACATTAAGGGGAATGGGAAAAAATTATTGCAAGTGCATTTTAATGATGTTACAGACTATGCACTTATGAATTGCAAATAAATACACATTCAATACAATATGGGGTGCAAAAAATAATTATAAAACTAGTTATAGTACGAACGCACCTCATTTGCCACGTTTGACGAGCAATTTCCAACTTGTTTAGATTTCCAATGAAGAACACCAAAAATCATTTTTATATGAAAAAAATCAATTACGTTTTCAAATAACATTTAGAAGTTTATTAAAAATTGGACATCCAAATTTGCCGTATGTTAGCAGTTAATATCTAAAGATATCGTCAAACATTTCACTATTATTAGCAACATTTTCAGCAGTAGTGTCCTATGTCATTCACTACGGACATTTCTATTGTTTTCAAAAATCGTAGTTCACTTTTGTGTCATTGCTAAAAACCAACTGCTGTTTTTAGGAATGCATAAGGATTGTGGCAATGACCGGTGCTATAACTTTCGTTTCTATTGTTTTGGCATTCTTTTAACCCTGTATCTACTGCATTATGATCTATTGCAATTTTTTTAATGTATTTTTTCAGTTACTACAATGAAAATTAAAGGATAAACATAAAAAAAATACTCACCCGCGAGAAATTTATTTATTTAGAGGTAATTAATTAAAGTGGTACTTTAAAGTACCGTCAGTACACTATGACTGAAACACTGTAACAGAAAACCAACAAGGTATTTCAAATAGCACCAGAAAATATTTTCGAATTAATAAGTATGTGAAATATAGCCCTTTTTTTTCTTATTTACAAATAAATCGTTTAGCAAATTCCGGTGCCAATCATTTATTTCAACACTTTAAAATTGAAAATATTTTGCCCTGAAAGGGTTAAAAAAAACTATTTTTTTAGGTTTCGAACTTGTTAGAAGTCCTTTAGTTATGCGACGTCTATATTCCAGAGACAAAATGTTCTCTCGCATCTCCACATATATAATATATGAATTTACATATGCCATTTCTAGCAAAGCAAAAACGAGCCGGTGCCACAACTTTTTCGATTTCCTATAAAAAATAACAATGAAACAGAAAAGAAATACCAAGGAAATCATTACTACACTACATTTTAGTAATTACATTTTAAAGCTGATGAAAACGATGAATAACTACACAGACGAAAAGTAAACAAGAAATTTTTCCCCAACACCCAGTGTACTGACGGTACTTATAAGTACCACCGAGTAATTCAACTGTTAAATCAAATACATACACCGTTCACCTAAAATAGCTAGTGAAACTGTATTCTAATATCATAATGAACACATAACAAAATCCAGCACTTATCTTATATCCTTTACTGTGTTTGCAGCAATAAAAAGACGAGCGTGACAATCTTTACAAAATGTCGGCACAAAACACATCGTCGTCTGTGTCAAAGATCCTAGAACTACTGCTGCCATGTATCCGGATAAAGTAGAGTTAAAAGAGTGTTTTCGCCATTAGAATATTAGTAATATTCCCTATGTGATGGAAGTTTAAAGTGAGTGGTACTTATAAGTAACGTCAGTAGATAAAGGGTTAATCGTATCACTTTAAGTTTTACTTCGTAATATAGTAACAAAAATTCTCTTTTGGGTGATGTTTGTTTGAAAATTGTAGCTTGAAGTAGTGATTTTTATGATTTTTTTAAAAATAATTTTCAAGCACGATGAAAAGCAGCTAGCGGTAGATCGTTTCTCCCAATTTGCAATTAGATAAATAAAAAAACCCCGCTTTCTTTCCTTTTTTAATATTAATCTCCCGTAATTAGGTTTATTTGCAAGTGTGACCATCATGGCTACATTGTCATTTGAAATGGATATGAACACCATTAAAGATTTCAACAACGCATTTTCAAATACCCCATCTGGTTCTGCTACCGAAGATTAATAATAAGACAAGATTAAGTATAAAATACAGATAACTCTCACTTATACGCTACGTACAAAAACAGTTTTTTCGTACCACTAGTAACGAAGAAATTTTTTTGTGGTATTCCATCTAGAAATTTAACAGGAGAATTTTGCTTTCCAGTAAAAGTGAATTACTCAAAATTAATTTCTGTTCATCACATGTAAGTGATAGGGCACTGTATGTCACTTTGGAGATAAACTAAAATCTTTCAGCGTAGATTTTAAATTTCTATTTGTATTTTCTACAGATGCAAATTAATTTCTATTTCTTTTTAGAATAAGATATTTCAAAGAAAAATATTTCAATTCATTTTATTTAGAATTTTTGAATGTATTGTTGCTGGATTACTAGTGGCTAGTTAATATATCAAATTAAAAAGATATCATAATTTTTTCAATCCTCTTTTTTGTGTTTCATAATACAATATAGTTCAAATGTATTAGCTTACGGCTAAACTTCTTCCCTGTATAAAATGTGTCAATCTCTCTAACTTTCTCCACTTTTAATTTTCCCTTTTTCGTAGAACATGCATGTTAGTTTTCCTGATTCTTAAATAGTCGAGCTAAGAAGCATGATTGTCGGCATGGAAGCTCAGGTGAGAAGTACTGGGATTTTATGCATCCTTACTATTTCAGTGGTTATGTACGTAGTTCAATTACATACCTATTAAAAATTAATATTACAAGAAAAGTTGCAGAAAGGTTTTTGAAGACTGCTCATAATACGGTTCTGTTTTTGATTCCGTGTAAATTTTTAATTCTGAGTTTTTTAAAATTCTGTTGAAAACTTTTCTTAAATTTTTTTTTCCAATTTTGAATGTATTCTTTTATTTTTTCTGTTAATTTTTAAAAGTATTAAAACTTTGTATTGTCATTTAAAATTACCTGCATACATAATATTTATAATTTTATTGTATCAGAAAGTGAGTGAAAAATGGGTAACAAGATTTCAAAGTAAAGGTGAAAATCTCGTAACCCATTTTTTTAAGTTACCAAGTTAAGTTAAATTAAATTAAATTAAAATACTGTAATAATACAAAATTTATTTTTATTTTTATTTTTAACATTATTTAAATCTTTAAAAAACATCCTATTAAGTCACAAAAACGACAACATCTATTTTAGAAAATAAAACATTTATTTCAGTAGAAATTTAATTTTTTGTAATATTTATGATATTCTTTATCTAAAGAATTTATTAAACTATTCATAGAATGAAAAAGTAACACAAAATTATTTATAAAACATGAGATTAAATAAATGTTTAAACAACATTTATTGTTTATTCAGCCTTACATCACATGTACGTTTGGGACTTTCTTTGTCATCTTTGTTATTTATGGTTTTAGAGTAATTGAATTAACAGAGTTTAAAAACTTTGTGAAAGTAGAGACTTTTTATCTCTGAGGAGAGAGAAAAACAAGATATTTAAATCGAGGAAATGTAAAATAAATTAAGACGGTCCTATAATTACATAAAAAAGCTTTTTTTCCCCTTCTAACATTCGATAATGCACTAATTTTTCAGAATTTAATTAATCATGGCTAAAAGGATAAGACACTTTCGATAAATTATTTAAATGACTTATGTTGTTCTAATCTTGCTTGCAACAATAAGTTATTAATTTATGATAATGTGCAGCATTTTTTAATGCAGCGATTTCAAATGTATTGCACTGAGGTATATAATGTAAAAAAATATGTTACATTTTCACGAATAAATTCTTTTTCGTATTGTTTACTATTTATTATGAAATATTTTTGCTGAATGCAATTCTTTAAAACATCTAGAAATACATTAAGTAAGTTGGAACGTTTTAATGCGTGTAAAAGTATTTAACATAAGAATAATCATTATACGGAATATTTCATAAGAGATATTAACACATAAAATAAGAATTCCAGCCGTAAAAATTATTATAAAGTTTTATTTTTATAAACTATTCTCCCGATGCTGTGATTTCTTCATATTTTCCATGTCTCATAATTTTATTATTCATCTTTTAATACAGAAACAACTGCTATGAACATTTACCATAAATAGTAATTCCGAAAAGAAGTTAACACATAAAATAAAAGTTTCAAACAATAAAATGTTCCCAATCAATTTATCTGTACAGGGTGTCAAAAAAGTTATAATTGCATTTAAGAGAAATTAAATAAAAAAAAGGAAAGCGATATAAATGCACTGTACTTGGGAAACCAGTAAATTGTTAGTTACACAGTATTTCAAATTTAGTTACGAAGTTCGACAACAGCTGATGCCATCAACGGAAGTTCTAGATAAATGCACTCCGTAAGAACTCCATTTTGTACTTTATCACCCTGTTGCCATCGTGAACTGCTCAAACACACAAGTTGCTGTCAAAAAATTGTTCATTCCTTAGAACAGCTGATAGAGTCATTACCGTCTCGACGGTAATGATAGAGTTTCACCGCCTGAAGCAAAGTAATGTGAAATCAAGGTTCAGTTTAAAAAAAGTTATGTCACAAAATGACCGAAAAGGGATACAATAAAGACAATGCATGATAAATTTCAACGGACTGGGAAGGTTAATGATGATCGTGGTGGAAAATTTGGGCACCCGCGTGACGGTGTTCCCGTTCGTCGCGTGTTGCAGATCAGACTGGAATTCGACGATTGTCATCGCACCTTATCATGCGTCGCAGCCTCCATCTGTTTCCATAAAAGTTTCTGACTGTTATTTAGTGCAGCTGCCATTAGTACACGAGAGAAATTTGCGAACGCTATGCTGCAGCAGCTGGATGCTGGCGAATTCGTTGTCGAAAATATTTGGTTCTCCGATGAAGCGTACTTTTGCCTAGACGGCTTCTTCAGTAATCGAAATTGGCACATTCGGGGGAATGGAGAATCCTCATGTTGAGAACCATAACACAGGTTTACATGTTTTATATACTTTCGCCGAAATGTGTATTTTTTCATAGATTCTAGTGCACTGAGCAAGGGAAAATTATTGTAAAATATCTGTCACGTCTAGTTTAAAAAATATTTATTAAATACTTAAAAGAAATAATAACTTGAAATACAAAAAGAAAAAAATTAGAAAAGATTGATTTTACTCTTTTTTTTATAATTTTTTTGTTTCTTTTAAAATTAACCAGCAGTAGTTCCCTAACATACTTTCGTCACAAAACATTTGTGTCTGTCTTCAAAAAGTTTAAGGTTTTGGTGAAACCGCCCGCACTGCTCGTCACTCACGGCGTCCAAGTTTTCATTGAAAATATCCTGGTATCAATGGAGAAAATGTATCTCCAGAGACATGTTCAGACCCATTGTATGATAGTTTTTTTTCTTTTTATAAAACAGCAATATATTTTTCATAATTTTCATCCGTATGATTTCCTAAGAATCCATGGACGACCAAGCATTTTTTTCAGTGGTAGATAAAAGTTTTTCTAAGTCCTTGCATCAGTTTACTTATCTGTGGACCGAAAAAATTCCCTTTCTTAATTTTGCTTCTGAAATATTTTGTTTTAATTTTGCGTCTGAAATTTTATGTAAATATTTAAAAGCAGCACTGCTTTGACAAAAAAATTTATCAGGCCGAATTTAATGTGTAATGGTGGGAAAATTATATTTTGCGGATCCACCAAAAATGTATATTTCACATTCATTTTTCCTGGAGCAAATTCATTTCGGACTGGCCAATATTTTTTTATGTAATGGTGTTGTTTAGCTCGGGACACATGATACACACATATCACACAGGAACAAAACAAATTAATACTTGATTTACCCGCCCTGTAAACCCAATAACATGCTAACTACTTTTAAATCGCCACATATTTTCCAGTTGTACTGTTCATATTGTATCATTTTTATTAAGGAGACATTGTTTGATAGGTTTCTTTACAGTTTACGGCATGGCTAATTGGTAAAGATTTTATATTACCGTTATGAACTAATACAGCTTTCAAGCTATATTTAGATGAATCGATAAATGAACGCCATTCATTTGGATCATAATTTTGATTCATCGCATTGAAAAGTCCGGGAATATCATGGCAAAAACAAAAATCATCCTTTTTGGTGAAATAACTGCTGAAAATTTGGCTTTGTTTTCGGTAATACATTACTTTGGTATTTGGTGTCAATAAGTCCCACTATTGTAGACGAGAGGCAATAATCTCCGCTTTAGATCTAGATAGTTGCAAGTCTCGCACAAGGTCATTCAACACATTTTCGTTCAATAAATGTGGCGTTTTATCATCTTCGATTACGAACTCGTCATCATTTTCATCCTCCATAAACAGATCGTCACAATCTTGGCAACTCGCACTTAACATGCCTGGACATACGGCATGTAGCAGCGTTTCCTAATGTGATATCTGTTTTGAGACTGGTGGAACGCCAGGTTATTGAATTTTATGTTTATTTTTGAATTAAAGCCTGCAGTTTTGTCAAAATAATAATAATAGCCATTTTGTGATTTGAAGATTCTCTCCACAGCATTGTTGATCCAAATTGACGATACTAATTTGCTCCCGAAGTGCAGCATATAAGAGTAAGCCTACAGCTTTAAAAAAACATGTGGAACCCACTTTTTTATCTTGATTACTGCATGATTATCTTGATATGCTTGATCACTGGGAATCCCAAATATTGCAAATATGCTGTTTTAAGACATTCCGACGTGGCCGAATCGTTAAGGCACCACGCCGCTAATTGCTTGCGAGCGTAAGAGGTCTGTGGGTTCGACTCCCGCTGGCTCTGTTTCACACTCTTTGTGGAACTCCGGGATGTAATTATATGGTGTTGTAAATTTCCTTGTGCTGTCTCGTCCTTGTCTGTTGACCATATTGTTACGTAAAAGAAAATGTGTAATTATATCTGTGCATAAAATAAAGGATTATTCGGGGCGATAGTCATTGTAGCTGTAGGCCCCAAGCCAACCCCAACTTCGGTGGACTTCAAAAAGACATTCCGATATCGGCCTTCCTTTTTTTGCGAATATAAATTGTCCACAAAAGTAACAAAAACGATCAGAATTTATTTTACACACTCTATTAGACATTTTATCAAAACAAAACCACTTTAGTTCACAAAAACCACAACAACAACAACAAAAAAACAAACAAGAAAACAGAATACAGAATCCAAGTTGACAATGTGGATAGGTTTGAAAAATTTATTCTCATACTAAACTAGTATGTTGTGGCCATCAAAAAACTTTCATTTGTATAAATCTTATGATGAGTTGAGTAAAATGCTGCTTTCAGTTTTAAAAAAATATTTTCCCGAAAATCATCTGCTCATTAAAGAGGATAGAAAATTTCGCATTTAAGTAATTTAGAACAATAAATATTCCTTCTTTCGATGTTAATATTTACATTGGTCAAAAGTCGTCTGCTGTCCTTTTCTTTTTCTTTTGATAATATTTACATAAAATATCTATTTATATAGAAGAAAGTTAAAAAAAAGTGACGTGATAGATTTTTTTCAAATACCGCATTTCATTGGTAAGAGGAATAAGAAAATATGTGTTTCATCAAAAGTATATAAAAAATGTTTAAATTTGTAAACCAGTGAATTAATGCGTCCCCAAAAGTACTGGTTTGGGCAGCGATGTTTGTCAAAGGACTTATTGGGCAGTTTTTCCGACGCCAAATCATTACTGCAATGCTCAATCTGTACATCTTGCTTGAATTTGTAGCGGTACAAAATGCCTTGGAGGACTTTAGATTTATGCAAGTAGTTTATGCAAATGTCTGCTTCGACTATATTATGTCTGCTTCGAATAGCAGAAATCTTCAATTTCCTCTACCAACATCTCGATGATCGTATTATTGCCTGTGTTATTCATAGCATTCAGAAAATGGCATGGATTGGCTTCCCTATTCGCCAGATTTGATGTCTTGTGATTTTTTTTTTCTGTGGGAAGCAGCGCCAGGCTTACTTGATAGATCTCGTGAACGAATAAGATCCGCAAATTCTCGAGAAGGTGGAATAGCACATCTCTTCTGTATGTGAGTAGGGGTCAAATTTTATGGGGGGAATTTTATTGTTCCTACCACTATTTGGAAAATAATATCTTAATTGTAGCTTTCTATTTACATATCTTAAATAAAATGTTCTCAAATCCCAAAGGGTAACTTCCTGGCATAAGTTTTAATTTATTTTTGTTCGAAAATGCACGAAACTAGCTGGTGTTCCGTTCAGAAACTATGTCATCGATCTGTTTTTTCCATATTTTTTCAAAAGCAATAGATCTTTCAGAAAATAATGTCAAAGTCGACCTTTTGAACCGAATTTCCGCGCGAAAGTAGAAAAATCACTCATAAGCGTGCGAAAAACGAGTTTGTTACGTGATCGATATCGCTTATAACTCAGTGGGTAACTGATTGATCAAAAAATGGAAAAAACAGTTCAATTCCAAATCACGCCCATGGCCAGGCTTTCGAATTTTATATATTTCCGTTAAAAAATGAATTTGTAAATGTGTCAGAACGTTTTGCGCTTGTTCAGCGGAGCAGTTAAGAACAGCCTTAAGGGTTCTGGTAGGAACAATAAAATTTTCCCAGTATAATGTGACTCCAGTGCGAGAGAATTACGACTGCAGTATTGGCACGAGTTTCAGTTAATTTTGTGCTCAGACACCGCCAAATTGTTACTGCACATGGTAGATATATTGAAAATTCCGTTATTTAACTTTTATTACTTTTTTTAGCAAGATGTTCATACATTTTTTTTTTAGTTTTCCCACTTCGCAGCGTTATCTACCGGGAAACTTCTTGGTTTTTTTCCTGACATGGGTCTTAATATCTTAAAAAAAAAAAAATGTTGTAAATGACCATTAGTATATAAAATTCAATGTTTTCTATTACTACCAAAAGAAAAACATGCGAATCTTCCAAGAAATTAAATAATATATAAATTTATTAAATGAAGCTAGCGTGTAGCGCACGCTCTTAGCGTGTTCATTAAGATTTTCACTGAAAAACAGTATAACTTCGAAACATTATTTTCTGCTTCCTGATTGGTTTCATTAAGAGTGTCAAGAATAACCCATATTATAAAACATGCAAGGGAGAATTATGAAAAAAAGGCTAACTTTTTATTGGTTATTTTTTTATAAACCAAAAATATTGAAGGGAGTTCATTGCTGGCAAATCTACCCGACATTCAGGTTCCTATAACTGTAAATTTCATTATGTAAGGATTCTACATTAATAATAACAAAATTTAAAATAATGATAATTCATGACTATCATATCAATCGCAATTGTAAGAAAATTATAATCTTATAAAATGTAGATGCTCCAAGATATGAATTCAGAAAGAAAAAATAAATATGCAAACAAAACAAAAAACGATAAAATTAATCAAAAAATACTAAATGTGGTACATTTTACTACAAAGTTTGTACGGTTCTTGAAAATCCTTAATTTTTTTAAGTAATGTTTTGTCTATAAAAGTATTTATTTTTGTGCAAAATCTGCAAAATATTTCTTAGTTTTATTTTTGTATTATTTCTTAATCAGGGTTGAAACTCTTCTGCGTTTAATTGAATATATGATTTTAAAAAAATCAACTAAATCAATTCTTCCCTCCCCTTCTTCTGAAATTTTGCTTCACCCATTGCCCCTCCTCATACACACACAGTACTAAAGTTAAATACCTTTAAAATACCTTAATTTTTTAACATTTTCTGCTCTATTTTTTTCTTTATAGTAACAATAAATTATCAATCATTCATTTCATTAACTATTCACATTCATTTCATAAAAATTTCATCTAAATTCCCCTCTTCAAAATTTTCTGTTCCCCTTTTTGCCCCTCTTCTTTTTTACAGTACCCAAAGTTTTCAAACTTTCTAACTATTTTCTTTAAACAAATTTCTACACTATTTGTCACTTTATTGTAATCGATCATTAATTTTTTTCCTCCGTCCGTCGTGACGCGTCGCCCGAAAATGACGTCCCACGGTATTTGATTTACCCATTCTAGCTGGCCAAAATTATTTTTGGCGTCGATAATAGTCGCATCGCCATGAAAATGAAAAATATTATTGATATTCACTATTGAATATTAGGTATTGCAAAATGTAGCGTGTAGTAGTCATGATTTCGTTATAGGGACATTCAAAAGATTTTCATTGCATTACGGTCTATGGGGGAAATCGTTTGCGGTGGTTTTTAATGATGTTTCATAATTTCAAACAGATTGAAATTTATATACATATCTATGAAGTGCACTGCAAGATGATTGATATAGAATATGGCAGGAGTAGCATTTATCGATAATTTACAGGGGCACTAAAAAGAATTATGTTACAGTACGATCTATGGAAGAAAATTGCTTGTGGTGTATTTTGTTCATGTTACACTATTTCAAAAGTATTTAAATTGATATATGTCTACAAGGTGCTCCATAAGATGCTTACTATTGAATACGATATGCATAGCATTAATCTTTCATATACAGGGGCACACCAAATACAACAGTTATATTTCTCTCTCAATAATAAATTGATCGAAGAGCGTTTTCAGTTGTGGAACACTTTTTAAAATTATAAATATCGAATACTATTTAGCGTGTATAAATTCTATTAATCATGTACAGGTCTGCACAAAACATCTGAAGTACATTTCAGTTTGTTGACGGAAATTGCTGACGGGGAATTTTCAACTCTGCTATGCGTTACCTAACTGTTCTATATTTTAGCATATTGTGAATTATATGATAAATCTTTAAGTTCATATACAGGGATGTACAAAATTTTCAGTTATTTTTTAGACTTTGGTTGAAATTGTGTTTTCAAACGTGTTATGTATTTTACAAATTATTTCTTAGATATCATTTTTCACGTTATTAAGCTATGAAGTTTTATTATAGTAGTCCGAATGCGTTAAAAAATGTTTCATAATCTGATTGACGCATGATGTTACGTTCTTCTTGAAAATTTTAATGTATATTTCTTAACGGTATGGAAGCTAAAGTGATAAAACTTTTTTTTTAAATTAATATAACAAATCCTAAAATTTCTTTTTCTGAAATTTAAGATAGGGGACAAACAATCGACAGCTTTAATGAAAATTGCTGTGTGGTGTATTCTGTTGTATATTTACATTTATCTCTGCACAGAGGAACCCTGTATAAAGAATGGGAATCATAAGATATCATGGGAAAATATCTATATTATGCTTTTCATTGTATCAAATCAGAATTTGGAGAATTTGTCTGGATCAATTTTGTAACCACTCGAAATTTGCAGCCAAGTAATATATTTTACATAAATATTTCCTGAGATATTTACATACAACTGGCAACTTTTGTCCAAATTTGGTTGTAAATTTAAACATTTCGCGCTTGCAAAACTCCATGTGCTCTTCATTGTAATTTTCCTCTATAAACAAAACATTTTCATCAAATTCACATTTACTTAAATTTTAAATCTTGTTGCCGTTGAATAATGGTGCAAAAGTTTATTTATGTGACTAACTTAAATTCTGCTGTTTTTGATAAAAAGAAAATGGTACTTGAACTAAAATTTCAAAATTTTTTATTTAGGCTTAATAAGCTAAGAACAATTCTAAAAACTAGAGAGGCACCTAAGGGCAAACAAATTAAATTGGAACGAAAAGGTAATAATCTAAACTATTTAATCATATCAAAAATTGATCTTAATAGTGCTTTATCATATAGCTATTTCTATATTAAAACTGAAAAATTCCAAAAAAAAAGCAGAATTTTTTGCCTCATTAAATATGAAATAACAGATGATATGTGCAAAATTTATGCACAGAAATTCGACAAAATTAAATCCATATTTTGTTTGGAAATGTCCATAATCAAGCAGTATATTTTATTCCGCTTCAAATAACAGATTAACACATTAATGACGAATTTCTTTTACACTTCTTTTAATACCTCGACACCAGTTGACACCAATTTTTCCAGAATTGTAATTTTAACTCATTCAATCTCTCAAAGTTCGAGACTAGGTAATATGAAAATTCCCTCACTAAAACACTGGTTTTCACATTTAAAACTTAGTAATACTTAAATGGTAAGTTTTCTTGCCAACCGGCGTTAATGAGTTAAAGAACTATACTCAAATTGATTGATTCATTCCCAACTTAGAAGCACCATATTTGCATTAATCCATGTACCATACAATTATATTTATATCAAAACCAATAGTGGAGTAAAACGCCCTAACTTTTGAGCTATAACAGGCAAAAAATAAATTACGCCTGAGCTATAACAGGCAAAAAATAAATTACGCAAGATAAACTTTTAAAAATCGACTCTTGGCAGGCTAGAATCGGTAAATCACCCACCGTGCGTCGCTCCCCTTATTTCCAAGCCCATAAAATTTAAAGTCTTTAAAACTTCTTAGTTTATTATTTTTGTTTTAGCTATTTCGCTCTGTTTCGATCGTGGAGCAGACCAAAAACAATAGCTCCTTAGCGCATGTGCAATTTTTGTAATTCTCAGTTGCTAAAAAGGACCATTCCCTGGGTGAGTTTGACAGCAATTTCGGCCTTTTTGTTTTAGTTACTCCTTCTAGTATTATTTTTAATTGGTCGAATTCATTTTGTTGGAGTTTCCTAGATAATGGCTCTCGAAATGAGTTTGATTCTAATTTTGTTCTTATATATTTTGTTACTCAATTTGCTATCATTTTTAAATGAATGAAGCAATTTTGTATGAGTTTTCTAAATAATGATGCTAGAAATGAGTTTCATTATAATTTTAGTTTTATTTATTTTTTTACTCATATTAGTATTGTTTTTAAATGAATGAAACAATTTTGTATGTTTTCCTGTTAATGATTCTCTGAAAGTACTTAAAATAAACTTTTTTCTTTGCTTACAAATGTCTCCTTAATTAATGTAAAGCTAAGATTTGTCTATAGATTTGTCTATGATTTATAACATTTTGTTATATAAGTCGAGCTGCCCTGTTTTTTGGTGAAATTGTATTTGCATTGTAAACAGCGTGTACCAAATTCAGAGTATAATTTGCTTAGTTTTCAGTGAAGAAGGGGGTTATTGAATTGCATGAGTGTGCATTTCTTGTAGTGTAAAAGAGTTAATTTACTATGTATTTCTGATACAGACAGGAAATTTTAACTATTCGAACAAATTGTTAACGGAAGACAAAAAGAGAATCATTACAAAAAAATTCATCAGAAAACTAAATGCAAAAAACAAACGTTTCACACCATAAATTATTTAAAAATAATTTCTATCAAATATTTGTCTACACTACAATTTTGTCTTGATTTTGCCATTTTAGGCATCTAGAAACAACTGTTGACCTGTGCAGTTGAATTCGTAATTGAAATAACAGAATGGGTCAGAGCGTTTGGGGATAGAAAGATTACGGCCAAACTGGATTCCACTTATATGGCCATAACAAAAATCGAAATGTCTTTGTTTTCGGGGAATCAAACTTTCGCTCAGGAGAAGTGTACTGCGCTTTTACCCCCTGTGACAAATGAAGAATTCCCTTATCTTTGCATTGCACGCTTGTATTTTCTTAGGTTGACAAAACTGAAATTGCGATTTTTGATTTTTTTTTTAAGTTAAAAATGGCTTATTGTTGTGCTGTGTTCCATACTGCACTTACGATTCACTGAAAAAAAATTCCAGAAATTTCCTTTCATGATTTTCCGTTAAATTTGGGGTACATACTGTTGAAAGAAGAAAAAAGACTTGTTGATTCACTAAAATTTTGAAACCTGAAAAAATCATTATTTATTATTATTACTATTTATTTATTTATTTATTATTAGTAGTATTTTGTTTCCCTGTATTTCATGATCAGCACCTATTTATTTAATAGTTAAATTTACCGAAAATTCTTCGCAATGTACATATACAGTAGCGCTCAAAAGTATTTTGACAACTTTATATTCTCTCTTATTTTATTTAATATAAAAATGTAAAAGAAAATATATTCCCTATAATTGAGAACACTATGACTGCAGTTATTCAAATGTATCAAGTTTCAACTTCATCAAGTTTCATCATTTTTCATCAAGTTTCAACATTCGGCGCCACCGAAGAAATATTACTCCTCCTTAGCTCAAAAGTATTTTGACAATTAGTTTGCATTTAATTGTTGAAGGTGTCAGTGGCGCTATAGCTTCGATTAAGGTTTATATTGACTTATTGTGATTAATTTTAAGGATAAGGAATGCCGAAATGTAAAAAATATTGAAGTGATTCTAGAAAAGCCGCTGTAAATGCACTTAAGAAAGGTACACTGCAAGCAGAATTAGCTCGTTCTTTTAACCCTAGAACTACCGGAAATTTTACTCAAGTTTTATAAAAACATTCTACACCAGAATTTTTACTTAAAACTATTTAATTTGTGTATTTAACTTATTATTGTCTGATTTATACATTTAGTTTGTTTTGAAGAAATTTTCTGGTTTGAATAGATATTTTGAATATACATGTCGGGTCCATTGGACCCTTCTGGTAGACAGAGGGTTAACATGTCTCGGCAACTTGTTATTACATGGAATAAAGTTTTTAATAAACAGAAATACATCGAAAATAAGCCTCAAAGTGGCCATCCGAAAAAAACAACTTGCAATGTTGACTGTATTATAAAAATGATATCTACAAGTGATTGTCGTCAGTCCGCTGTAATAATAAAAAATGAATTGAAAGAAAATTACGGCATAGACATACACGTTTCATGAGTCAAACGACACCTAAAACACTATGGTTTACATGGCAGAAGACCAGCAAAAACACGTTTCTCATCTACTAAGAATAGGATGGCTAGAGTTGCATTTGTAAAACGGCATAACCCTTTCAGGTGCAAAGCAATGCTATTGCTGAATTGTTGAAATTAATGCCTGACACCAGAATTTTGGTTAAAAAAATTCGGTTTATTATGTGTGTGAAATATAGCTTTTTCTTATTTAAAAATAAATCTGTTTTCAAATTCCGGTGTCAATCATTAATTTCAACACTTTAGCAATGGAATTGCTTTGCCCCTGAAAGGGTTATGCCGTTTTGCAAATGCAATTCTAGTCTTCCTATTCTTAGTAGATAACAAACGTGTTTTTCTGGTCTTCCACCATGTAAACCATAGAGGTTTAGGCGTCATTTGACTGATGAAACGTGTATGTCTATGCCGTAATTTTCTTCGAATTATTTTTTTTAAATTATTACAGCGGACTTACGACAATCACTTGTAGATATCATTTTTATAATGTAGTCAACATTTCCAGTTGTTTTTTCGGATGGCCACTTTGAGGCTTATTTTCGATGTGTTTCTGTATATTAAAAACTTTATTCCATGTAATAACAAGTTGCCCAGACACGTTAAAAGAACGAGCTAGTTCTGCTTGCAGTCTACCTTTCTTAAGGTCATTTACAGCGGCTTTTCTAGAATCACTTCAATATTTTTTTTTACTTTTCGGCATTCCTGATCCTTAAAAATAATCACAATAAGTCAATATAAACACTTATCGAAGCTATAGCGCCACTGACACCTTCAACAATTAAATGCAAACTAATTGTCAAAATACTTTTGAGCTAAGGAGGAGTCATATATCTTCGGTGGCGCCGATTATAAACAATCAAGTTGAAACTTGATACATTTAAATAACTGCAGTCATAGTGTTCTCAATTATAGGGAATATATTTTCTTTTACATATTTATATAAAATAAAATAAGAGAGAATATAAGGTTGTCAAAATACTTTTGAGCGCTACTGTGTATATGTATTTCTAAATAATTAAGAATCGTGTAAATATTTGGATATGATTTGATTGACGGATATTGGCGAAAAGGCTTACTTATTTTGATGATATTATGAAACATGTAAATGTATTTTTATTTTTATAGTATACATTTATAATATGACTGCTCAGAATTAAAATATTTAGTTTTATATGTAATTTTGTAACTTTTCTATATGCTTATATGTTTAAGATCAGCACATACAACGGTTAAATTTACCAAAATTCGTTCTCAATGTACAGATATTTGTATTTGCTAAATACCTAAAAATCGAGTAAATATCCATGTTTTGAAGAAAAACAAAATCGATATCATTTGATTGCTGGTTATTGGCGAAAAGGCTTGCTTATTTATTTATTTTATTTTTTTAAGTATTCAGTATAATTTTTTCTGTGTTTATATATATACAACGTACAGAACATCATTTCTAGTATAGCTAAATTCTTAGGATAAAAATACTGTCACCTGAAAACGCCTTAACCCCTAACTTAATTTTAATTCCTAAATGCCACATAGGCACCAGAATATTGGAATGAAAAATTTCTTTTTATTAAGTACGTGAACATGAATTTTGCTTATTTTTAAATAAATTTGTTTGTAAATTCTGGTGTCATTCATTCATTTCTGCATTTTACGAATAGAAGTACCTTGCCCCTGAAAGGGTTGAAGATGAATATTGTACTGGACAACATCCACTCAATTTACAACATTTTTATTCCTATCAAAATGTTATTTCCAGTACATTATATCATGATTAGTGTACTAGACTTCAATATGTAGTTTTATATTTAAAAGAAAACAATAATAGGGCTTAATTTATATAACAATATGTAAGCTCTGTTACTTGTATTCAACATTCTACACAAAATTTTCAATTCCCCAAAGTAAATATATTTGTAAGTGGTGAAATAGTTTTAGTATAGTGAAAGAACAGATGTCTTTTGATGTTTAGGGAAAATTTTTTGAAAGCTATTCATATATAGCAAGAAAAATATAGAAAAAAAGTGCGAGTAACAGAAATTATATATATTAACAGAGGTTACATTTTTGTAGCAGAAGTTACATTGAACAACACAAATTAGACGATAGAAGTGTATTTACATTAGTCTAAAAACAATGACACTACTGAAGCACTTAGATGAATTTTTAATATGCATATGAACTTTAAACTAGATTTTTGTTAATTTATCTACATCTGTTACATATGTGTAGTAACAGAAGTTACAGGTAGCAGATGCTATATTTAACAAAGAAAAAAATTGTATTTTCGATAGTTTTATAAAAATATGTAACTATTACAATTATTTATATTAAGTTAATTTAATTTCATATAATAAAAAATAAAACTTTAATTAAAGTGACAATATTTAAATATAAAATTTATGTGACATAGGTTACATACAGAAAACACACTAATCTAGAATTCAGATGTTTCAGTTTACTGATAATATGTGTGCAGAAGAAATTCAAAGTGGCTGTAGCATATCTTTTCTGATATTATTACCTACAAGTAAGCACAGTAGTACCCCCTGCTGGGGACAATGGAAGTCATTTCTTTGGTAAGAAAAGTCACAGTAACAGAGGTTACCATTTCAGGGGAAAGAATTAGGGCCTTTCTTTTTTCTGAAAGATCGCTTCGAGCCTGACTTAATTTTTCAGTACCGATCCGGGACTGGCTTAATTCTTCCAAGGTTTGCAAGGGCCGACATTTTAAGTGCTGGCTTCGACAAATCCCGTACGAAAATTATTGTCTCGATCTGGTCTGGTCCGTGCAAAAATCAGTAAAATTTGGCCCGGCCCAAAACTTTTTGCAAAAAATGTATACATTTTTAAATTGCCATTTTTGAACAATTAAACTTTAAACTTTATTCTTTTTAAAGAATATCAATTTCTTGGGAATAAAATTAAAATACAATAAAACATGTTAAAAAGAACCTGTCTATGACTAAATCGTTTCTTAACCTTTAACTAATGTCACAGAAATTGTCACATAACTAGTGTGAAGCGGTCTGTGAGATTGCTCGATCGAAATATGAATAATAGTCACGATTAACTCATAGGATGCTATTTTTGTACTAAACTTTTTGTACAGGTCTATAATAATTAAAGTTCACCTATTCAAAAGTCTCTGGTGTTAGTATTAAAGTTCCAAGCGAAACAAAATTTCAGTAGTGATTGTAGATAAACTGAAATTTGCAAGATAAACAATTTTCAACTATGAAAATTGAAAAAAAGCACCGGTTTGTGAGATCGGTAACATCAGTTAAAGGATAAACTAAAAAATGTGTTGATACATGAAAAATGAAAATAATAATATGTGAGGAAAAGAATATAATACATTTAAACCTACTTAGAAGGAAACTCGTCTATAACGTATATCTTTTCTTTCCTAAGCAATTTCGTCTTAGACGATTTTACTGTATAGTAGTTATCAGATTTTTAATTGTCCAATACATAGAATATGGATTAACAACGATATTAATGTTAACTGAATAATTTACATACAGATAGAGATTCATTGAAAAAATAAATATCGCAGGATATTTTTTAATGAAAACAAACCTTTAAAAATGAAAACAAAAAAGAGTAAAATAAGTATTTTTGGCCCGAATGAAACAATTTTTAATCCTACCGACGTTAAAATTCCATATTTCCTAGAAATTTAGTGGGACCGGGACGGGATCAGGCCAAGATTTTTACATTTTTGGGGGGACCGGTCAAATCTCGTACTAAGACGGGGTCTTGCAAGTTTTCTACCGGGCCGGACCAGTATTTTTTCAACCATTTGGAAATGGATGTTGTTTTCGGTCGAGGATGGGGTCAAATGATGCTCGCATTTTATTTTTTTAACGAAACTCAACGATGTTCTTTACTTTTAGAAGAATTTTTATTTGAATAGGTAATCGAAAGGCATAACATCATTAAAAATTGTTTGAATGGGTAATCGAAAGGCATAAAATCGTTAAAAATTGAAAAAGTTACAAAATGGTTAGGCGCAAATTATCATATATGGAAAAATCCAAAGCCAAAGAGTGACGCCGAAATGAAAATCGTCTTGCAAAGCAAAAATCGAGGTCTTCAACTGATTATGTAGGACACGAAAATCGAAGTCTTCAACTTATTATGTAGCCCATGAAAATCGAGGCCTTCAACTGATTATGTAGCCCATGAAAATAGATTACAGAGTAAAAGACGAACGCGTAAAAGGAAACAATCTAATGTTTAATCGATTGATAGTAAAAGGCCATGTCTCGAGGGGTTCCAATCCACTAGGCATGACGTTTTACAATCGGTCGATTCTAACCGGGAAAAATTGAGCTCAACGTAGGTAATTTGTCACAATCTGAGGTTAATTCGGTGGAACTGTTTTCGATTTGTAAACTGTTTTTCTTCTCGAAACGGGACTTGGAGAGTTTATCGATGAAGGTTTTGGTCGTCTGAAGTTTGATCTCTGTGATCTGTTGTTAAAGAGGATGTGGCGGAATTTGGTGGACGAAATTTAGATTTTTCGGTTAAATTTTGTTACGAAGGTGATTTGTCGCGATCTGTGGATGATTCGGTGGAACTGCTTTCGATTTTTAACCCCTTATCTTTCTCGGCTTCTCTTGTCGAAATGCCCCAAAATTAAAACTAAGTAAATATTAAGTAAAAAAAAATCCAAATGGTCGTTGTAATCCATTAAATTACATTTTTTTTGTACATTGTTTCAAAACTCGCCTTATCCAAAATTTACAAAATCGAGTTTTATCTGTCACTCTATTCTATTGGTGAACCTGCATCGATAAAACAATACACTCTGAAAAAAAAAAAAAAACTAGTGTTATCGTGCATTTTTGGCATATTAAAATCTTGGTTTAAAATGAAAACCAATGGTCGCAGTCAGCCACGATTTCCCAAAATTTGATTTTCTGGATAAGGCGAATTTTGAAACTCACGTCCTGATATTAACTATCACTGTTGGATATTTGAATGGTTTTGATTATGAATTTTGAATAATTTCGCAGTTCCCGTGAAAATTTTCACAAACTTCACTTTTTTTCTGCCAGCTTTTTCTTCTTCTTTTTTAGCTTAATAAAAGTTCTTTATAAATAAAATTGTTAGATCAACGTAATACGATCTCTATTTGAAAAATAGCACAGGATTCTAAAAACTTTTCTGTCTCTTATTAATTTATCTTGTTTATTTGTTTATATTTTTAGTAACAAGAAATTATTTTCTGCCTGAACCAATATTGACTTAACGTGCGTTAGCATTTGGCATTTAATTTACGTATTCTAAAATCATTTAATGCTGTTAGTTGTCA
This sequence comes from Maratus speciosus, assembly GCA_963932465.1. Taxonomy (NCBI): domain Eukaryota; kingdom Metazoa; phylum Arthropoda; class Arachnida; order Araneae; family Salticidae; genus Maratus; species Maratus speciosus. Next base: position 257,614,557 of record OZ010798.1, on the reverse strand, counting down.
AACAATATCTTTTGTGAATGAGCGCCGGATCCCAGTTTTCATTCTCATTTCTAATAATTCGAAATGTCTGGTATTATTGATTTCAAGCAGCTAAATACTATTGAAACATATATTTTACTTAAGTTCTAATGAAAATCGATGAAGCTTTTCTCAGTACAAAGTTTACATATTATAGTTCATAAAATATATATTTTCAAAACAAATGAAAATAAGCAATATCTGATAATATAAAGAGCGCAGTTGACTTCCAAAAATAAATGAAAACGTAAAAGGAATAATTTATTATATTGAATTAGGAAATAAAGTCTGTTCCAAAATTCAATTCGTATAAAATAGAACATCGTCGCTAATTAATCAACCTTTACAGTCTTCATTACTAATTATTTTTGACTGCTGTTTAAAAGACTTATTCATACCTGCCAATTTTCGAATCCCTTATTTCCGGTATTCATTACACAAGCTTGCAAAATTTGGGTTGTGTCATATTGCTTAGCTTTTGATAATTGATTCTTACGTATTTTGTAGCGATGAATCCGAAAATGGCTTTCATTTTTTACCGTCACGTCAGGATTGTTTGGAAATATTTTACTTTTTAACTTTAAAATTTACGACTTGCGAAAAATTCTGACGTGATGATTAAAAATGAAGGTTATTTTCAGATTTGGTGCTAAAAAGTACATAAAAATCAATTATCAAAATTACACAACTATCACATCTATTTTATAGTATCAGAATTTTGCTATTTTTTTACTTTGAAATTTAGAATTTGCAAAAAAATCTGACTTGGTGGTTAAAAATGAAGGTCATTTTCGAATTCAGCGCTAAAAGATATACGAAAATCAGTTATCAAAAGTTAAGAAACACAACCATTTCCTGTACCTTTTAGTATCAGATGTTCTCTATTTTTTGACATTTTACCATTGAAATTTACGATTTGCAAAAAATCCTGACGTGATGGTTAAAAATGAACTTCATATTCGGATTCAGCGCTAAAAAATACATAAAAATCAATTATCAAAAGTCAAACAGCATAACTATCGCAGGCTTGTGAAATAATTATTTCTAACTATGTCTCAATCGCAAGTTGCTGAAATTAAATAAAACGAATATTTCTATTCCGAAATAGTGGCTCTCAAAAATGCGAAGAATTGGTAGCTATAGTCACTAAAGGATTTATTTCTATGACCTGAAATCAATTAAGTGCTTTCTATTTATTATTGAAGTAAAGTTTGTGAATTTGTGTGTTTGTTCGTAGAATATAATATCTGAACTAACAAGCCGATTTCAAAATTAACGGTGGGAAAATGCTGGTAACCATCTCTATTCGAACATAGGTTATATTTTATGTCAGTTCAACAACCCCAAAAATGATTCAGAACAAAAACTTCTAAAAGTGCGGTGTTGGGGATAAAAATTTTAAATGTGATAAAGTGGTCACTTTCAAGATGTAGATATCCTCTAAGAAAGGTTTCTAAAAGATTGGAAATTTAAAAAAGTGAAATGAGCAGAAAACGTTCAAAATGACGATTTATTTTGCACTGTTAGGACTAGAAACTTGAAATTTGACAGAGCTGTTACCTTATAAATACTCGCAAGAGAATAATTTGTAAAGAATTAGAAATGTAAAATGGTGCAAGAAAAAAAGTTGTAATATTACGATTTCTGTGATATTGGCGGGGCTGAAAACTTTAATTTCGGCACGAAGTTTATGTTTATGATGTAAATGTTCAGTAAAAAGCGTTTAAAAAAAAATTCGAAATTTAAAAAAAGGTAAAATGAGCAGAAAGTGTACCAAATTACAATTTATTTTGAATTGTCACTGTGTGGAACTCAGACTGTTTCCAATATTCCACATAAGAAACCCTAAAACTCATGCAAATAGCACTACGTAGAGGAAACCTCATGTGTTTCAAAACAAGGCATAAATTTTGTCTAAGTTCCAACTTTAGACGGGAAGATCAGAAGAAATCGATCAATCCTAATTCATCATAGGATGTAGCACTTTTTAGACAGCGAGTAAAAAGCAAAGGCCACCTGGGGTCCCTTTCATGCACCGTCAAACCGAAAGTGGTCAAAGTTTTCCCACGCCCAGCTGGGCAGAAGAAAAAAAAACGTGTGAAAAAAAGTGAAGTGGTCAGGAACAAGGTCTTCCTATCGTGCGACGGCTTGGAGATGACGACACAGCAAAGCATTGCTAGTGGCCAGAAATTCTCCATTGTTTTACTGAGAGAAATCACAGCATCTGGGAGATCCTGGATTGAAAAAGATAATTAAGTTTAAACTCTGGTGAGTGTAGGCAGGGTTCATACGGGTCCTTGAATTTCCAGACTAACAAATTCTTCAGTACCGGTATTTTCTTATGGAAAATCTCTCATTAAATAAGGCGAAATTTCGTCCTTTTAAACTGATTGATTTTTCTGTAAAAAAAAAAAAAAATTACTGATATTTGGCCTTGAAAATAACGGTACCCGTACGAGCCCTGTGTAGGTGACAGGTCTTTTACTTGGGATGAGAGAATATATCTCTCATGGGTACGTTCATTTTTTTCTTTTTTTGTACAGGATGAACTTTTAGATTTTATACCGGAGCAGGCTGTTGACTTTTTTTTTCTATGGGCAAGCTTAACTTCTTTCAGTGGACGGGACTGGAAATTTCGGCCTCTAGAGACATTTAGTATGGCTGTTTCCAATTCCCATCCAACAAAGTTTAATATAAAAGACTTTTTCTATGTAAAATCAAAACCAAAATAATTCAAGCTTACGCTCAAATATTTTCCCCTGTGCAATAAATTTGATACGAAGAGTAGAATTGCGTCATTTTTCCAACGAACCAAACTTACTTCCGCAAGTGAGTTGAGTCAGTATGTCGACTCTTCAAAATAAGTGCAAATGCCCATCCGTACGGATCAAAAACGGACGGAGCGACAGCTCTAGACGTATCTAACTTGGCATTACGAAATTATAGCTGATAAACAGCTTCATTTCTTAAATTTTAAGATTTTAGAAAAATCCGACTTGCTACTCATGAACAAGTAATAAATCATGTTTAATGTTTCCTTAAAATTTCTCTGGGTTAAAAGTTTTATTTTCTGGCCCTTTTTTTGGTATAGTATTTACTTTGAAATTTCAAGTTTAACCACACAGTTCGTTTATTTGATGATATTGCTTCCTCCGTTACTCAGAGCTTATGAGTAACGCTATGTTTGGCTAATAATCTTCGCTTTATTTAAAGACAGAAACTCTACGATTAACTAACGGAAGATTTCTATTGTAAAATAAAGATATTATGTCCAAATATTTGCCTGAAATCAGTTTTTGATAATAATAATAATAATAAAGAAACAGTTAAGTGTTTAATTGATATATTTAACAATTTATTAAATTTATTCGAATCACATTTATAGCAGATATTGAAGCAAGAAAATTTGTCTTGCTACTTAGATATGAGTAAAATTTGCTTCAAAGAAAGGAAAAAAATAAGTTCATCATGCATCATTAATTTTAATTTCCCAAATGCAATGTATATTTTCTATGCAACTCAAGTTGAATTTAAATTTAAATTGGTTTTGTTGTTTCTGGCTTTTGTACTTGAAATTGAATAAATGCTTTAATAAGTACAAAAAAAAAAAAAATAGGTTTGTTTTACAGGGTTTTACAAGTATCGAATGCTTTACTTAAAAATCATGTCTAATTTTATGTCTGGAAATGATGTTGTTGCAAAAAGTTTCCGTTACAACATGTTAATTTGACAAGGACCCCGAATATACAAAATTCCACACTTTGATTTGTGTTTATTAGAAAGCTCGAACAAGTCAATTTCTTAACAGAATCAATTGTTTTCCCTCATTATATCAGTTATTACAATGCTTTAAAACACACTCACTCGTAATACTGATCAGAGTACCCTATTTTATCGAGAATTTTTGGACAACCTATTTAAACAGGACTGCGGGTGTAACGAGCCAGTACGGAACGCACCAGATGTGATTATTATAAACTAGCCGCCCTTGGCAACCAGTTTGGTCTCCCTTAAATATATGGTAATTTATATGCTTGTATCATGTATATATAATATGTGCTTGTATCTTAAATATATGCTTGTATTATGTTACTTTAATTCATAATTTAATTTACTAGCTCAATCCTTAGTCAAATAGGAATATTCTGGTAGAGCAATCAAGAACTCTGTATTTTTATGTTAGCCAAACGAAGGCGGTAAATCGCCAAACATTGGTCGCACGGCATTTTTTCTTTATTTCATTTAAAATATAATCCTTTCACTCATTTATGTGAAAATTTTTATTTATGTAAAATGTCATTTATGTAAAATTTTGTGTAGTTTTATTAAAAAAGTAATTTCGCTTTTTTAATCAAAATGTAAACCTTGATTATGAAAAGAGTTGAGGTCAGCCCGTAATTATTTATGACATTCAAATGTCTCGGACTATTATAATACAGATGAAATGATGGCAATAGAATAATATTTGGCGGTTTATCACCTGCACCTGACTAACATTAAAGTACCAAAATGCCGAATGTCACATAAAAAGCGAAGCGGTCATCCCGGAATTGTTGACGACCGTCACATCACTCAGGCTATTATTATAGAGATTTTTCTCACCCAGCACTTAATGAGAGAGTGAAGATAGCCCGTTTTCAGGAAAAATTCGAACCTTTTTTGAATCGTTGTCTTTGTATAAATTACATTTGTGAACACTGATCTTTAAAAAACAGAGATAAAACGCTACAAAAATCATATTTTTGTACTGAATTGAATTTGATTTAATGGCATAGAACGAAAAAAAAAATATCTTAATAGTTTTTGATAGGGAAATATTTAACTTCCAGCTCCCTGTAAACAATTTGGCAAAATCTCCAAATTATGGAAAATTCCATAAAATGAACTGTTTTATTGCAGTTAAACGTTTTACTTTTCTCCTGTTAACAAATTTCTCAGAGACTTTGGAATGTATAGAACACGCTCCTCTAGTTTTTTGAGTCATATATATATATACTAGGGGGCACAGCCCCCTACGAGCTACGCCCCCAACCCCACTTCAGACTTTGCAGCCATTAAAAACATAGTAATGTGCCTGTTTATAGAATATCACCATGTTATGGATGGTTGAATGATATCATCAGTTTAACGGCGATTATCTTCTGTAATCGGGTTGCCATGCTTTTCTATTTGATGGTGGCATTTTCCGGTTACCGTGGCCTCATCCATCGCAGTCTTAACAACTAATGGTTCTTTTGGGAGTAATAAGTAAGATCAATTGCACATTTGAATAACTTCTTGTATAAAATGGTTAGGAGAAAAATATCGCTATCTTTCTGACTGATAATTACGCAATGGACATTATTATTCCTTTAGGTTCGGGGTTTAAAAAACTGCGTCTGCTTGGGAATAGCTTTCAGAACAACGTTAGGCTTACATTTTATATTTTGATCGAGTTTTAGATATTTTTAGGAACAGGTATAGCTTATTCACGAATTCTTTTCTCTGTTTTAATACGCCATCATGCATATTTTCATGTTATTTTTACGATGTTTATTGGTTATATTAATTAATAGGAATATCAGAATTTTCTAATATGTATTTATCAAATAGTAATTTCTACAAAATAAATTTAAAGTATTTTTCGCTTACATTTACCTGTATTTGTGCTGTGTCAAGTAATGTCATATATAAACAAATCTGTTAGTTACACTACATTTATACCATATGACGTAAGATTAAAATTCTCTGTATTGAATATAGTTTTAACCCCTTGAGGGGCAAGCAATTACGTTTGTGAAATGCTTAATTCCCACCGGAATCTCTGAAAAATTTTATTTCAAAATAAGTAAAAGTAATTTTACGGCTTTTTCCACTAAAGTTAGAAAAGTAAAATTTAATAAATTTTTTCTGGTGTAAAACTTCATTAATCGCAGGTGGTATATAATATATACCGGTGCCCCTCAAGGGGTTAAACGTATCTTTTTAATATATCACGTAATTTTCAATATCAAATGCATTTCTCATGTAATAATTTATTTATTTTAAAAGGTTTTTTTTTCTCTCCATTACATATTTGATTTAAAAGTGTTTGGGAATATTTTTTGAGCTTTTTATATACTACCTAATATTCACCATTAAAGTAAGAAGTCCCTTTAGAAATTTCAAAAAATCGATATTTTTTTCTTTTCATATCTCGATAATGTAATATCTCGAGACTATATTGGTTAGAGGAAAAATTAAAATTTAAGTATTCACAGAGTTATTCCACTTTTAGTCGAGCGCGCCAGAGCCCGCATGTTGTGCTAACGAAGATTAAACGAAAATCTTCCCCCCTTACTCCCTCTAGAACTTCAAGAGCATCTCCTACCAATCTGCCAAAATTTATCTAGAGATGACTTACTCCAAAGATGCTTGGGTGCCCGTACCCAGAACGCTAATGAAAGTTTTAACGGAACATTTTGGCAGTTATCTCCAAAAGACCTGCATTCTGGACAACAAATTGTTGAAATTTCAGCATGCATTGTTGATGGAATATTTAAAGAAGGTTACACTTCCGTTCTTAGAGTAATGGTTAAATTAAATATTGTCATTGGCATCTATGCCAAAGTTTTTACCGAAAACGCTAATGAGACGTGAGTAACGAGACATAATCGGAGAAGTCTTTTTCAATCACAAGCAGCTCGTACAGCACGAGAGAAGCAGCAACTCGAAGAAAACCAGCTTTTCGAGAAATCCAAAGGTCTGTTATATGCACTTGGGATCGCTGATTGAGCGGTAAGTCTAAAACCAGTAATTTTATCGTACTGAAACTTTAAACGCGATTATCTCGAAACTATATATTCAAAAACTGCTTTTTCAATCAAAAAGATATCGGTCGATTTGGCTGATTTTTGATGAGGCTTTTCTTTATATCATTGCCGAAAGTATGTACCTAAAGTTTAAAAGATTTCGTGTAAATAAACAATTTTTTAGGGATGAAAAATGTCGAAAAAATTATAAAAAATCCGAACATTTTATTAAAAACTGTACTTATTTTTTTACTTTATACTTTTTTATCGTTTTATAGGTTTATCCTTCCCGTGGATATGTTAAAAAAAGAAAATAATTTATTTTGTTTTTTTCCGATCAATAAAAAAAGAGTGACGAGTGCAGGACTTTTAGGCTTCGCGCCTGAGACGCCCGAAGAAAAATTTTGCTAAGATGTCATTTTTTTTTCTTTTTAAGATTTTTTTTTACTCTACAAAAATGTAATAAAGCTATGTTACAGTTTCAAAATGATCCGATTACTTTATCACCTTTAAAAAAATTAATGAAAAATGACCGAATATGAGGCGTATAAAGGGACTTCCTCCCTTAAAAGTTTTTCACGTGTAATAAATTAATTATTGTAGATAACTTAAATATGACGATATTTAATATTAAGACATTTTACATATGACGTAATTATCATCTTTAAATGCATTTCGCGTGCAGTAATTTTATTATTTTAAAGTTTTCCTACTTTTTTCATATTTACATGTAAATATTTTGACGTAGATTTTCATATTTTCCGCTTTCAACGCGTGATCAGTTAATTCTTATTTAAAGTTTTCCTTCTGTTTTTAATAATTTAACTTTTCAATTTCCCCATGACAACAAAAAAGAAATCCAATAATCCCTTACCTCCCTTTTCACCTCCACAAAAATGGATTATTTTCGTGTCAGTGGAAATTATGTCAAAGTGTAAGATGACACCCTATCTTTATTTTTAAATGAAACTGATCCCTGGCGGTCGAAATGTGAAAAAAAGGGTTTTTTTAAATAAAATTTTCTTGAAAAAAATATAATTTAATCACAATATTGTCTTCATTGTCGATTGTCGATTGAAATAAAAGATAAATTCAATTTTAATTTGAAAATGGCGAAAAAGAAGTTCTCTAATAATCCCTATCGTTATCCGTTTTCTCCTTTCTTCCGAAAAAAAAATAGAGTAATCTTGTTGCCATCATTAGAGAAATTAAATTCAAATTAGAAAAGATTTTATCATCCCGAAAACTAATTCAAATTTTGAAATTCTAATACTAGTTTTGAGATCTACGGATCAATATGGATTTTTGGTGTTGATTTCACCGTTTAACATTCCATATTTTAGGAGAAATCGTGGTGAAACATAATCAGTCGTTTCATAAATTCGTTTCATTAGGATTATATATATATATATATTTGTATATAGAATATATATTTCGATTTCCTATAGTCTATAAATTATCCCTGTAAAACAATTTGGCCGGATTTTAAGGTCTTTCGTAGTTATTTTGTGCATTAGTGCAATACATTCGTAAACTTGCACTGTTTTGGAGCACTGAAATGCATTCTACGCAAAACGACTGTTTTCAAACTGGGCGAAATCAGAACACAAAAACTGTTAAACTGATCTTCCTAAGCTGTTTTTTAAATTAAAGGTAATATAATTTATTGGAATTTGGATGACATTCAATCATTTTCATAAAAAATAAACATTTCTAGAAGCACGCCAAAGTGTAAAAAGAGGGGTCAGAAATAGACTGTTTTTTTCAAATGGCTGACACTTTGTTGATTATCAACTTTTGATTTCAATCCCTTAATTCTCGCTCCCGTGATATTCTCGGGCTGTGTCATTTACTCAAATTGTTTGATTCCCACCAGTTTTATAAAATAGTGCAATTGGCTCTATTGTGGTACCATTTTACCTGTCATTAAATAAGGTGAATGTACCTTTCTTAACACCTTAATTCTCGCTGCCGTCATATTCGCGGGCTGTGTCTTTTACTCAGATTGTTTGATTCCCACCAGTTTTATAAAATAGTGTAATTGGCTTTAGTTTAGTACCGTTTTACATGTCATTAAATAAGGCGAATAGTTCTTTTTCAAAAAAGTGGTGCCAATAAGCAATTTGAATTTTTAAACCGTAATTTAATTCGAGCGTTAAGCATTTAAAAAAGTGGGGCCAAAGAGCAATTTGAATTTTTAAACCGTAATTCAATGCGATCATTAAGGGGTTAAACTGCTTGTAGCTCCAGACTATATTATCTACTTTCATATTCCTTAACCCTTTCAGGGGCAAAGTATTTCTTTTCGTAAAATACTGAAATGATTGACTGACACCGGAAATTACAAACAAATTTATTTGAAAATAAGGAATTGCCTTTTATCACTTCCTTAATAAAAGAAAAATTTTCAATCCAAAATTCTGGTGCCAATGTCCTATTTAGGGATTAAATTAAGGCTAATTCCATGCGAACTTGTCATGTCTGTCACACACTACGATTTTTGGCTACCAGTAATTTAGAACGGGAAAATGTTACTTATTTTATCGGAGATATCTCATCAATTGAATAAGGCGAAGCCAACTTTTCGAAAATAACGGTGGCGAACAAGCATAGATATTTTCAGCTGTGCGACAGACATGACAAGTTCGCATGGAATTAGCCTTAAGTGGTCCAAAAATGAACCACCGTCCTTTAGAGGGCATTGTCCACAAAAAAAGGACACCTAATTTTGAAATTACTGGCACACAGAATATTGAATTAAAATTTCCCTATTATAAAGTAGGGGAAAATAAGCAAGTTTATATTTTCTAATAAATTCGTTTTTAAATTCTGGTGTCAGTCCATATTTTCATCATTTTACAAACGCAATTACTTTGTGTCGAAAAGGTTTAACCATGACGTTTGGGTCAATCTTACATCGAATACGTGGAAGTAATGTTTTATTAGAAATTTTTACAAAGTATAAGAATATTTGTAAAACTATATGAATATTTCTGGATATTTTTATCTAATTTCGGTATTGTAATTTGACTGTCATTAAAAATAATTGCAGAAACCGTAAAATTAAAAATATAATTTAAAATAAAATAACAAGCCCATTTTCGGTAACACATTTTCCAAGCAGTTTTTCTATATTGCATTTTTGACTTATTTAATCTCTTAAAATTTAAGAAGAAAGAAGGGAAAATAAAATTCCGTACTAAAATACTGGTTTTCAAATTTAAACGTTTCGCGCGCCTTATGTGGGAAGTAAACTTGACAATCAAGTTAACGAGTTATTTTTTATTCTTATCTTATTTACTTAATACAAAAATTCTGTTTTGAATCAAAATATTTTTATTTGGCACCGTTCAAATGAGCGAGTGTTAATTAACACTAATACCTACCGCTATGTTTTCACAGATACTGTATAACTTATCAAGGTTTCATTTTTAAACTTTTGATTACGGATTTGGGACACCGTACATCCCTGCGACTAATTTTTATTTCTATCCGTATCATTTTATAACACACAATCTGTGCACTACACTTATAGTAGGATTTTTTCACGAATTCAAGATTTATCTACAGAGCTGCCACAGGCGACTATTTATGTTATTCTATTTCGCACCACCTTTTCAAAATAATAAACTTTTACATATGCTTTGAAACATTTGCAAAAGAAATATATTATAAAATGTACTTTAAAAAAATAGTGGTGCGATAAGAATATAAAAACTAGAAAACAGGAATTCTGCTTTTTCAAAATTTAGTGTCGCCTCCCAGGAAAAAGAAGTATGTACGGGGTGTCCATAATTAAACGACCCTACTTTAAAGTGTTCTACAGACAAAACTATTGTTTATAAAGTTGTGATACTTTGTGAAAGACGTAATAAAGGGTTGGGAATTTGTTTAAACTGAAAAATATATAAATAAAAATAGTTCAAAATTTCGCCACCAGTGGGCGGTTTTTAATAAATTTCACATTCAGCATTACGATAGTTTAGAAATTTTATTTACAGGATTTTCATAATTAATCGACCCTATTTTACAGTTGTCTACAGATGAAACATTATTGTTCAGAATATTGTGAAATTTTTTGAAGGACATAATAAAAGTATGGAAATTTGCTTGAGCGGAAAAAAAAATTAGCAGGACGTTTTTTAACGAATTGCACATTTAGCATACATTTACGTTGCTTTTTTATAGCCAATTTTGTAATAGCCAAATATGTTCTGCATGACTTTCATCATTTTCAGATACCATCTGGAATCGCAAGATAGCATGTTCCACAGTTGATCGCAGTGTGTTCTGGGAAATGCTAGGAACATGTCGTGAAATGCTGTCTTTAGAATAAGGTTAAGTTAATACATAAATTTTCTAAACTATAGTAATGCTAAATATGTAATTTATTAAAAATTGCCCTCTGGTGCCGAAATTTTGAACTACTATATATTTTTTTATAGAACATAAATATTTTTTTACATTAAACGAATTCCCATCACTTTATTATGTCTTTCACAAAATTTTACAACTTTATGAACAATAGTATTGTCTGTAGGCAACTTTATAGTAGGATTGTTTAATTATGGACACCCAGTATATAAATATATTGGGCCTACCGGAAACTTCTGCCCGATAATGTTATTTCACGTCCACTTTTTTGAAATTCAGATTTCGTCATTGGCACCACTTTTTGGAAATGGTAAAATTCTGATTGTTTTCACCTTAACACTAGAAAGACGGGGAATTTTACTCAACTTTTATAAAAATATTTTCCATTAGAATTTTTATTTTAGACATTCAACTTATTTATTTAACTGGTTGTTTTGTCTTTGCACCTTTTAAACTAGTTTTATGAAGAAATTTCTGGTTCGAACCGAAATATATTCATGTAGTAGCGATCAAATTGAAAAAAAAAATTAATTTTTGAATTTTTTTAACGTAAGTTATAAAATTTTATACGAAGATTCTGATACAATTTTGATTAAAATTAAGTGATTTAAATAATAACTACCGTTCTTCATCACGTTAAGCATCATGAAATCATCTCAGGAAGAAAAGCGATAACATATGTTACGACATCTGTTTCGACTTGAGCCTAGTGATATAAGGAAATAATGACATATGCTGTTTAATTTAACACAAGGAATTTATATTTTTTCTGGGCAAACGCAAATTATTTTAAATAAAATTATTAATCTATAATTAAAAAAATAATTATTTTTTTTTCATTTGTCATAATTTTTTTAATTAAAAATTATTCTTATTTTCCCTTTAAATTAATTGTGTATGTAATTGTGCATATCAAAATCTTAATTTTTTTTCTGAAAATTCAATTACATACTTAGTTTGCAATTACTGTTTTATAAAATTACATTATTACAGCATTTAAAGATTACTCATAAATGGTTTGAAAGAAACATTTTATTTTAAAACATTTATCTGTACATATAATGATTGAATATTTATATTTCTTTACTTTGCTCTATATTTTCCATGCTGCATTCACTTATACTAAAAACAATTTTTATTCATTATAAATTTTATGTTTCTTCACCTTCGACTCTAAACTAAATTCTGTGGTATAATCATATATTTTACATTCGGAATTCCTATATATTTTTTAAAAAAATCATTTAATTAAAAAATTATTTTTAATAATATTTTTATATATCAGAAATTGAAATCAGACAAACAAGTTTAAAGAATTTTATCGTATATTAAAAAAAGAAAGATCACCAATTAGCCTTACTGCTGTCTTGCAATGTTAATAACATCAAAAGATAACATGAAAGCAAACCATTCTGAAACTGTTTTAATTAATTTAAAAAAGGAGTAGAATCAACATAAAATATATTTTCAATACTAAATACTAAATTAGTTGTTTTTATAAAAATAAATAATAAATAGGTTAAGCAAACATTATTTTAGAGATAATTTTCCACGCACTTAATATAATTAAAGATGAAAACAATTCTTTGAACTGCATTAAAATATTTCTCTCTTGGTTATAAAGTGCGAGTAAAAACAGCGAGATTTTTAGCTAGAAGAACATTAACAGGTTAGTGAATAATGATCTTAACTACCCAAAAGATATTATCGTTAAACAAATTATGTAATGAAAGGCTTTAAATTATTTTTAGTGGAATTCTTATTTAAGTAATAATGTAGTAAAAAAAAAAAAAAAAAAAAAAAAAAAATACTTTAAAGATCGTGTCTTTTTTTACAGGATTGTAAAAAGTGACAGGATTGTCACTTTCCTCAGTATTACTATTTATAAATCGCAGTTTCCTACATATCTGATACCAAGAAAATTATAGATTAAAATAGTTATTAGTTATTGAAAAGCGAAAACAACGCCACACCGGCCGGGCCGGTGCTAGTATTAATATTTTTTATTAATGAACTTAAAACTCAGCGTCTAATTTTCGACGATAATTTTTTTTTTATGGAAAACAGTGGTGGAAAACTGGCGCAGAGGCGGAGCCTATTGACACCACTAAATTTTTATGGTATTATTCAGGTTAATGAAAACTCAGAAATTTGATCATTAGATAAGAGGCAAAATACTACTATAATTTAGTGGTGTCAATAGGCTCCACCTCTGCGCCAATTTTCCACCACTGGGAAAAGAAAATAAAAAACTACAAATGTTTCTAATCTACAAATTTCGCATTGACACAAATCGTGTTTTAAAACAAAATTTTCGATTTTGTATGTGCACGACTGACTTCTTTGCGATTTCACGAGGAGTCTGGGACTTATGACCCGCATCCCCGTCACCTAGCAGAATGGAAGAATTAACAGGAATGCGAATCCTTGGCAGTGGCGAAGAAGACAATGGGAGGAGGAGCTTAGTTTTCTTTGCCCATGCAAAAAAAAAAAAAAAAAAAAAAAAAAAACTTCTACTGTCCCAAATTAGTCGCGACATTTAGGTCGAAAATTTTGTCCAAAATTAGTTGCTACATTTCAAGTGGGTGGAGTCGTAAATAACTTCCGATACAGCTTAGTAGATCGATACCATTTCGTAATTTGTTTTTGAGTAAGGACTCTACCACCAGTATACCATAAAGATCATTTTCTTCCTAAAGATTTAACGATTCATTAGCTAGAAGGTAATTTTATGCGATTACTGGTGGAAGAATCCTTACAAAATGGGGCGTGGTTTAAGAGAGTATGAACCCTGGATTTTTAAAAATAATTTGGTTCTTATTTAAGGAGAGACGAAGGGAATGCTTGGTAAGTAGATGTTGTTGATTGATAGCACAGCATCCTGAAATCTTTGAAAAATGTTCAAACAAAATTATAAATTCATAAGTATCAATAATCAGTACAAAATTAATCAAATGTAGCAACTAATTTGAGACAGAAGGAGTATGTAAAATTGAATATCTTAAAATTATTACATAAAGAAAATAATAAAAATTAGAGTAAAATTTAAAAAAAAAGCCGTTACCTAGTATCCTCCAGAGGCCGAAGTTTTCCAGGCTTATGTACACAAATAAACGCATTTACTTATTTAAAAATAAATTTTATCTTAAATTCCGTCTATTGTGGTATTTGCGGATTAAAAACACAAAACTTTGCCTGTGCCTAGGAGGAATACTTCCACCGTTAAGGGTTAAAAGTAAAATATATTTTTATTAATAAAGGATTTAAATAAAATTTATCTGAAATTTTCTTTAATGGTCCTTAAAAGTGCCGTCGGAGAATAAATGGTAAATCAAGTACATTTTCAGTACTGTCTATTTTAAATTGCTTTTTGATGTAACGTTTAATCTTTACCTATTAAAAACGTAACATCCTTTATTTTTCGCCAGTGGAGCTCCAAAATGCATAAGAACTAAAAATGAAAAAAAAAAAAAAAAAAAGAAAGAAAGAAAATATGTAAACCATAGAAACCAATTTAAAGTTAGCTGCGAAAATAAGTATAATTTTGTGCAAACTTTCTCGAGGAATTTACTCGCTAACATTTCATTTTCTGATGCAATAGATTTTCTCGCATTTGACTTTTTCCGGCAGTTCTTTTTTAACCCTCCGTCTACCAGACGGGTCCATTGGACCCGACAGGTACATACAAAATATTCATTCAAACCAGAAATTTCTTTAAAATAAACTAAGTATATAAACCAGACAAAAATAAGGTAAATAAATAAGTTAAATAGTTTTAAATAAAAATTCTGGTGTAGAACGTTTTATTAAAACTTGAATAAAATTCCCGGTAGATCTAGGGTTAAAGAACCACATTTATTATTATTATTATTATTATTATTATTATTATTATTATTTCTTTTATATTCACGAGAGAATCCAACCGGAATACGGCCACAGAATACCACACGGCTTACAGAATAAAACTGAAAACCATTTTTTTTAAACTTTAATATATTTTTTACATTTAATATATATATTTAGACTAGAAAGATAGCCCGTCAAAAATGACGGAAAATGTAATATATAGATCTGTTATATACAACACATCTGCAAGAATATGAGTTTTTCTCGCTTGTTCCGCAGTGATAGTTGAAAATAACATATTTTTAAAAAGAAACACTTTTATGAAAACTATGTATAATGAATACATAAAAAATGCAATTTAAGTGTAAATTAACATTTGGTCGGAAAACTTCAGGATATACGACGTTTATTTTAAAAACTTTTTTATTATTTAAAAGCTGACCTTGCTTTTCAGTATCTTCGACATATATTTTTTAATGTCCTTCCCCTTTGCATCTTGAAATAATTACACATAAATCCTGAAAAAAAATGCCCATGAGAAAAAACCTGTTCTTTTAAATACAGTCCGATTGTACAAAATGTTTATCCTTCTAACTTATTTATCATATTTGAATTATATAATACAGTATAAATGAAAATTTTATTCATATCAATTCATTTCATTCATTGCTCATTCATTCCAAATGAAAAATACTATAAATTATTGAAAAAAGGTATTTCTTTGTTTAAAAACATATTCTATATTACATCTCTACTTCATTATTAATTTTCCAATCAAAGAACAGAACAAACCTAACAACAACAAAAAAAAGCCGTTGCCGCTTTGGGTTGCCATTATGGTCTACATGAGAAAAAAAATAAACACTATAAAAACCATAGAGGTAATTCAGTGTTGGATGAATGCCAACATCGGTTCACTTTTCTCATATAGGCTTTTTCATGGTGCTGCGACTGGCGGTGACGTCATTAACATTGTATTAAAAGAGAGGCGAAATAGAAACTCAATGAGCGAAATTTTTTATGTGAGCGATTCTAAAATGTGAATGACTCCCCATAACAGATCTGTGTTTGTTTACATTAGGAAAATTAAACAAGGTTTCTGAAATGGTTTAACGATAGCGCAATACATTAAACTTTTCTAATAGAAAAATATGCTGTTTCTATAGAAAAATGTGCTGAACAGACGTGATTCAAGATAGAAGAAATAAATGTAAAAAAAAAAAAAATTGAAAGACATACTTTCATTAATATTAACAAAAATGTATTTTTTTAATGCTCTAAAAATTGAGAAGTTTTTGGGATTGAAATGAAATTGTTTTATTTTCTCATGTCCAAATAAAAAAAAATGAAAGCTTGGGCGCCAATTCAATTTAATTTTTGTTTAAGTTTTTTGTGATATTATATTATGTACGTTACCTATGTATATAAAGTAGGCGCCCGCGCTTTCATTTTCTTTCTCCTTGGTCATGGGAAAATAAAACAATTTATTTTCAAGCCCAAATATTATTTGCTACTTTTTAGTGTATTTTAATATATATATATATATATTATACTTTTTTCAGGATTTTAATAAAAGCGTGTCTATCTAAAAAAATAAACAAATAAATAAAAATTTAGAAAAATACATATATTTTGTTTTTAATATTTTAGTCAAACAACCCTTTTTTAGTCTTACTTTACATTTATTTTAGGCACAGATGTCATATACGCCCCACATTGGCACGATTTTTTTTCCGACGCCAGTTTGTCTGAAACCTCGTTACTATATCATCTATATCCGGGTATCCATATCAAGCAAAATAACGACACTTTGACGCCAGTTATGTACCCGGTGCGTATATGATATTGGCGCCAGAAAAAAATCGCGCCAATATGGGGCGTATATGACACCTGTGCCTTATTTTATTCTTCATTTTTTTGTACAAACTATAGCGCAGATAGTGCAAAATAATAGACATTTTGGTACTTTTCCACTATAGGGGTCTTGGCGATTTTTTAAAAAGCTTGTTGTAATTCGGGCATCAGAAAGTGAGATTTGTGATCAAATCATATTAAGAGCTATTAAAATCAAATAAACAAACTTTTAAGTTTATTTATATAATCTATAAATATTTCACTTATATCTATATTATTGTTGTTTTTTTATATACAATTTACTTCTGTTTGTATACAAAAATATTTAACATAGTTGCTTCTGTGTATTAAATAAATTGTGTAAATATTGAAAAATTACTTGTGTAGTACATGAAACAGTGAATAAGTTGCTAGAAAATATGTTGCCAAATTTCATTTTCTGGTACTATTTCGTTATACGGACACCATTGCCGCCAAGCGTAATAGTTGGCGAAAAATGAAAATCATGTGAATTGAAACGTTTGAAAAATAAAAGAAAAAACATGAAGATAAAGTGAGCATTTAAAAAATAGGTACTTTTTAGTTATCCCGTCGACCAAATTACTGTCGCCAAATTGTAAGATTAATTCCCAAAAATGGTTGCCATTAATTAATTAATTGTAAGATTAAGTGCCAATAATGGCCAGTAAAACCATTAATTCGACATTTTATTTGTATTTTTATTAATGTTTTACTTATTTATTTGTTCTTTCGTTATTTAAAATAAAAAATTATGTCGATGTGTATAATTTGGTGAGTGGTTTGGCGATTTATATAATTTGGAGAAATTGGTCGACGGGATAACTAAGAAGTACCAAAAAATACAACATTTGAAAATTACGGACTTTTACGAACTATTTTATTAAATCACAAGTATATACTTAAAATAAGCGAACAAATAACTACTATACAATAGAGTAATAATTAAAACTCATACTAAACGGAACAGATGTCATATATTCCCGCGGCCGCAATCTTGGATTTTTTCTTGGCGTGAAAACCCCTTTTCCGCCAAGTAGTAAATGTCGTCACGCAGCGATTTATGCGTTTGTTAGGATTAACGAAAATAAAATGTAAGACATCGCCAAGAAATCCCAAATTATGAAGATGGCGGCCGAGGGAATATACAGCATCTGGCACAGATGTCATATCATATTGGCGCGATTTTTTTTTCTGACGCCAATGTCATATACGCACCGGGTAATTAACTTGCGCTAAAGTGCCGTTATTTTGCTTGATATGGTAACCCGGATATAGATGATATAGTAATGAGGTTTTCGCCAAAATGGCGTCGGTAAAAAGTCGCGCTAATAACATCTGTGCCCAGCATCTAAGCCTTGTTTTCCATTGCCACCATTAAAGTTTCAGCTGTACGATCGGGAACAGGAGTAAAAAAACATCTCCGTGTTTCACGACATAAACCACCTAACACCCACTGAGGAGGAAGAAAACGTCCTACGTTGCTTAAATAGTGGTGCGAACAGAATATAAAAATAGTCGCCTGTGGCAGCCTATTAATAGAAAACATAGACACAATCTCTCAATAAAACATAAAAGAACAAAACTAAACACATACCATCCCAGCGGGCATCCCCACACCAAACTAACTAACTGCCTTATTTCCAGGAAAAAAAAAACCGAGTTAAACTGTCAAGTTAGCCGCGGCCGCAGGTGAAAAAACTTTTTACTTGACAAAAAAAAAAAAAAAAAAAAAATAATAATAATAATAATCGATATTTCGCACTACTGAGAGGTGGAAATTATTTATGATGAACTGATAGCTAAGGCTCACTCACGCAAAACCAACGAATCATCGGAAGATAGCTAAGTTAATAAGGAAAAGATGTGTTCTAAATGAAACAGAGAAGTCAACTACACACTAAAGCAAGCCAACTACAAAAAAAGGAGAAATTACAACGGTATAGCTTGTGAAAACAGTCATAATAAAAAAAAGGAAAAAATTAACGGACTAACGGCCACGGAACAAGCCCCACTCCAGTAGTGCACAAACTTTTTCAAATAGCTCGCAACAGTGTTTCATAAATCGTGATAACAGCCATTAGGTTCCAATGGACTGATTGCCAAATGCGCATTCACATATCCAGATAACATACAAACAAAGGAAAATATACCTGTTAAGTGATCAAAACCAATTCAAAGGATTACGATTTAAAGACGAGGATAAGTCAACCCATCAGCAAAGTGACGAAACTTTAAATTTAGACAGCCACCATGGATAGAACCATAAATAAAAACAACCTACGTAGAGACAAGCATCTCACGGAATGTAAAAACCATATATTCAAGCAAGGAATAAAAAAGACCCGCAAGAATATGTCAAAATAATAAAAAGACAATCAACACGACAGTGACCAAGTACCAAGGCAAGGAAACCTCCTCAGAAGAACAAGACTAGTGTGATATAAGCATATTATACTAGACAAATATAGCTAATTATAAAAATAATTGTTAATTTAGATCAAGCAAACCCCCATAACTTATGTCTAAGTTACAACCTCAAGCAGCCAGCTCAATTAGAAATTAGTATATTAAAGTTTATCTCACTAGGTCACCTCGTTAATCTTCTACCAATTCCCTCCGAGCTAAGTAATAGTATGCCAGTTCATAGTTAACGTGCCATAAGAGTAGTAAAATTACAAGAGTTGAACAGCCACAGGCGCAATCCGCAATGTGAAATGGTGAAATTTCACATTTCCACAAGTAAATAGGAATAGTCACTTTAGGGTTTCAAACCGAAATCTCTGTCTATCACGAGAGTTTTTATAGATAAAAAGTAATCAATTATTTTTTACGTTGGTGCTAACCTATCTTAACCCTTTCGAGGGTGGTATCCTTTAACCATTTGAAGGCCGGTGATGCCATCACGGCATCACCTAATTTTAATCCCTAATTGTTACACTAGCACCAGATTTATTGAATGAAAACTTCACCTTTATTAAATTGGTGAAAATATACCTTTACTTGTTTAGAAATAAATTTTCTTGTAAATACTGGTGTCACTCAATTATTTCAACAGTTTACAAATAAAAGTACCTTGCCCCTGAAAGGGTTAAAAAGGACACCTAATTTTAATTCCAAAACTGACAAACGGCATCAAGAATATTTAATTAAAATTTTCTTGTTATAATATACGTGAAAATAAGCAAATTCATATTTTCTAATAACTTCGTTTATAAATTCTGGTGTCAGACTATCATTTTATCAGTTCTAAACAGAATTACTCCGCGCCAGAAAGGGTTAAGTATAGTAAAATTGTGAATATATTGTACCTATTACCATTAGTAAAGTGATGATGGAAAATATGATACAAAGTCAAAAAGAGGCTCTATTTCTTCAGCAAATTATTTGTTTAACATGTTCACGCTGGCGCGGTGGGTCACACGGTGGGTCCTGTCTCAGTCTCAGAGTTGTCAAGTCTCCGGCTTTTTGCACACCACTGTTATTTTAGAGAAAATGCTGTTCCTTTAAATAGTCCAATTGTTCTAATTAAATAAAACAACATTTTCTGTATTAAAATACTGGTATCCAAAAAGCCGGAGACTTGGTATCTCTGAAACAGCCGAGTGTGACCCACCGCGCCGGCGTGAACGCGTTAATCATTATCGATTATGAATGTTTGATTGTACGAATTTTTTTTCCTGCCACCTCTTTATTAGTTGCACATAGGCTGCAGCCTGCACAAGCTACTGGAGCGGCTTCAGTGCTTGTGCGAACGAAGCCACCGGTGAACAGAGTCTCATCCCCATGCATCTTGTGTTTGCCTTTCGGCCAAAAACTAATTTACGGTGCAGCTTGTCTATTTGCAGCGCCCAATACTTTGCTTTCCCCCCTCAAATCACCATTTTCATATGGCAAGCCTGCACCAACAATTCGTCTTCAAAACTCCATGTAAATCAGTAGTAGACCGGGCAGCGGTGGCCCAGTTGGCAGAGCATCGAACCCGCAGCTGAGACCGCGGGAGCTCGAAGTTTACTGCTGGCTAAAATCCGCGATCTACGCTAATGACGCCTGGTTTATGTAAAGCCCGTCGTGGGTGCAAAGTTCTCCAAGGTACCTATGAAAAATCTCTAAAACTTTGAAATTTCACACAATGACACAAAAAATCCTCCCCCACAGAGCTCTGTTTTTTCCTCAAATGACGGAAATTTTACAATTACCACCTACTTGAACTTCAACTAACTTTCTGAATTTCCAGCCGATCAACAGCTGTATTTCAAGAACTTTCATATAGTATTTTCATGAACACTTACGTAACAAGCTTTAAAATAATTCATATTTTTCTTTTGAAACTTTTCTGGGTTGAAAGTCTTATATTTCTGTGATATTTATATATGTACATATACAAATACATATATGCGTTGTCTGGATAATATGCAATTGCTCATTTTTTTTTTAAAGGGGTCACTTGATTAATAATTACGATGCAATAAAACACATTTTATAGTGAATGTTGATTCGGCACACTTAAAAGTCTAAATGTAAAGTTATATTTTTACATTTATATATTTTTTAATTAAATCTATTTATTTTCTTTATTAATTAGTAATGTTAATGTTATACTTGTATTTAAATTTTAGCCCAATGAGGACGATACCATATTAATATCTCATATATAGTATATTATATTATATTACAGGAGCATGAAGGGAATCTATTAATTATAAATTTTATTCTTTCTTCTATCTTCTCCCCCAAAATTATTTATAATAAATTTTAAGAACGTTTGTGAACTCATTAAATGCAATTTATTAATTTCAAAATTCAAATTGCTTATTTCAATTTACTTAAGCATCATAATTTTATTTATTTATGTTTTATTATGCATTTATTTAAGTGATTATGCACTGCCGTGAGAGTGATTTAGATATTAATATGCTATAGTATATGCTATATTTATTTATATGAAACATTAAATAATAATTCATCCATATCAACATTTTACGTAACCATTCTTTCATGCTAGATTCGATAATAGTTATTATTATTATTTAATAAATCATTTACTTTTTCTTTCTTATATCTACCCTATATATATGAAATCCTAATGAAACGAATTTTTGAAACGGATATTATGATACGACTGAATTGAAACGAATTTATGTAACAATTCTTCGAAATGACTGATAAAACAACTGCTTATGTTTCATGGCGATTTCTCCAAAAATATGAAATACTTTGCGATGAAATTAACACCAAAAATTCGTATTGATCCACAGATCTCAAAACTGGTGTTAAAATTTTTAAATTCGAATTAGTTTTCGAAATATTAATTTTTTTCTAATTTTAAATAATTTTCTCTAATGACGGCAACCCAAATTTTATTCATAACGGATATCTTTTTTTCATATTTTAGAAAAGGTTATTATTTTAAACTAATTTGGTGACCAGTTTGGCCTCTCTTAACCCCTTAACCTACGATTTACGTCTAACAGCTCTACGGTTTGGCATATCCATAGCTACCACTAAAATTTAATAGAGATTTTCGCCTTGTTTAATCATGGAATTTCGACGATTAGATTAAACTATATTTAGTGTGAAAATTTAGTGGTAAAAAGAATTTACATTTGGCTCGATCATCGTACGCGGGCTATGCCCGTCATTGCAGACTAAGGGGTTAAATGTATGCTAAGAAATGCGTCATGTTACTATTATTCATATTTCAATGTTTATTTCATTATCATTTTATTTAATGCAAAACTTTCATTTAAAACTGAAACATTTAAAATGAATGGCTTTCACTTCTTTCTTTTTTTGAAAACGAAACTAAAAGAAAAATATTATGCACAGATGTCATATACGCAACGGGGTACCTAATTGGCACCAAAATGGCGTTATTTTACCTGACATGGTAACTCGGCTATTGTTGCTTATTTATTAATAAATGCTTATTTGAATTTATTTTCTTTTTATTTACAAAAAAATGTTATAAATTGTTTTGTTCTATAGTTATTAATTAAACTTTTTTTATTTATTGTTATTTCTACCCTATATATATAAAATCCTAATGAAACGAATTTATGAAACGGCTGAAATGTAACGATTCTTTGAATCGACTGATTAAACAACTGATTATGTTTCACGACGATTTCTCCTAAAATATGGAATACTTTGCGATGAAATTAACACCAGAAATCAATATTGATCCGCAGATTTCAAAACTGGTATTAGAATTTTTAAATTTGAATTAGTTTTCGAAATATTATTTTTTTTCTAATTTTATATACATTTTTCTAATGATGGCAACTCAAATTTTAATGAGAGATTTTTTTTTTTTCAGATTTTAGAAAAGGTTACTATTTTAAACTAATTTGGCGAGAAGTTTGACCTCCCTTAAATGTATGCTAAGAAATGTATCATGTTACTTTTATTCATAATTCAACTTGTATTTCATTATAATTTTATTTAATACAAACAGAAACATTTAAAATAAATAGCTTTCACTTCTTTATTTTTTTTAAACGAAATGAAAAGAAAAATATTTGGCACAGATGTCATATACGCACCGGGTACCTAATTGGCGCCAAAATGGCATTATTTTGGTTGACATGGTAACCCGGCTATTGTTGTTTATTTAATAATAAGTGTTTACTTTATTTTCTTTTTTTTTAATCACATAAATTGTTTTGTTCTATAGTTAATTATTTTTTTGGTTATTTTCCTTTAAAAATAAAAAATAATAGAAAATAATTAAAAAATACGGTACTACTTATTTATTCCATCGACCCATTTCGCCAAATTATATAAATCGTCAAACCACTCGCCAAATTATACATATTGAGATAATTTTTATTTTAAATAACGAAAGAACAAAGAAAATAGTATAACATCAATAAATATATAAATAAAA
Organism: Maratus speciosus; assembly: GCA_963932465.1. Classification (NCBI taxonomy): domain Eukaryota; kingdom Metazoa; phylum Arthropoda; class Arachnida; order Araneae; family Salticidae; genus Maratus; species Maratus speciosus. The sequence continues at coordinate 257,590,788 of OZ010798.1, read as the reverse complement.
CGTCGAAATAAAAATCACTTGATGACGTAAACACGTGTAACTTGCTTAACCCCTTCGGGTCGGGAGCCTTTTACGAAATTTTAAATCTTTTGTCACCGATTTTAAAAACAGAAATTTGTTTCTTCCTGAATCGAGAAAATGCGCTGATTAAATAAGACAAGTTTTACAGTAAAATTTTACTGGTGAGGAAAACAAGGATTCTAAGCGCTTTATGCGGCACGTATACGTGTCGCTCGTCCCTAAGGGGTTAAAGTCAAGTGAATGTGACATTTACGATCAACCATTATTGGCATTTAATCTTACAGTTTGGTGATAGATTTTTGTTCGACGGGATAACTAAGTAGTACCAAAAATACATATGTAACTGGTATTCGAAAACGAGGATTTCGCCAAATTTTCGTAAAAAAAATCACGCCAAACCGGGTGCGTATATGGCATCTGGCCAAATATTAAATAATGTAACAAACGATGACATTTAATTTCAACTTTAAAGCAATGTTTTAATTTACCACTCGAAAAATAAAAAAAAATGCTAACTGGCGAGTTGAAAAATAGTTATTGGCGAGATTTGCACCCGAGTAGCGTAACAGTATCAAGAATTCTTTGCGACAATGATTTTATGTAGTATTATTCGAATAAAAAATGTTTTTTTTAATCGAAATAGAAAACTTTCGGCACAGATGCCACATACGGTCCCATATTGGCGCTATTTTTTTCTGACGCCAATGTCATATATGCAACGGGTACTTAACTGGCGCCATAGTATCGTTATTTTGCTTGATTTGATAAGCCGGATGTTGTTCTTTATGCTGTTGATCTTTTCCCCAAATTAGCGCCGGAAAAAATCGCGCCAATATGGGGCCGTATATGATATCTGGGCCAAACTTTCATATGAAAAGCGAAGGGATCAGAGCGTATTTATTTATGGCCGTTACATGACTTGGAGTATTATAATATAGATGAAATGGTGGCGATAGAATAATATTTGGCGACTTATCACCTGTACCTGGCTAATATTAAAGTACGAAAATGGCACCAGGAATTTAAAAAGCGAAGTGGTTCGCCCTGAACTCTTGATGATAGTCACATGACTTAGGCTATTGTTATAGAAATTGTTTTAAAATACCGGGAGACAAAGACTCTGTACACTTAATTCCTTTTATTTTTAGCTTCTTTTCAAACGTTTAACTGATCCTCTTTAACCCCTTGGGGACGAGCGACACGTATACGCGCCGGAAACAGGCCTAAGAATCGTCGCTTATCTTCACCAGTAAAATTTTACTGTAAATTTTGCCTTATTTAATACGAGCATTTTCCCGATTTGAATAGGCGCAAACTTCTGTTTTTTAAAACCGGTAGCAATGTAATAAACATTTCGTAAAAGGCTCCCGTCGCGAAGGGGTTAATCAAACACGAAACCAACCATTGGATGTCTTAACAGCAATTGGTACGGCCTTAAATTTTTTTAATCAAACTGAAATTGAATGGAAACCCTTTTACAGGGAGATCTGCACAGCTTTTTTCAGTATAATTCTATCTTCTATAATATTTTTTAAACCGATCAGATTAGCGTGTTTTTAGATTCTGCGGTGTCTGAACGGGCGTTGGCGAGCGTAGCTTGCAGGGGGCAGAGACCCTAGTCATTTTATAAATAACAGAAAATAATTTAAAAATACATACGAAAACGACGTTTTCGCCAAATTGTAGTAAAAAAAAATCTCGCCATAGAAGGAGCGTATATGACAGTGCAACAACTCATGACATTTAATTTCCACTTCAAAGCAATGTTTTAATGTTACTACTTCTCCCGTCAGCCAATTTCGCCAAATTATATAAATATCCAAATTATACAAATTGACATATTTTTTTTACTTTAAATAACGAAAGAACAAATAAATTAGTATAACATAAATAAAAATACAAATAAAACGTCGAAATAAAAATCACTTGATGGCGTGAATACGTTTAACTTCCTTAAAGTCAAGTGAATGTGACATTTACGATCAAACATTATTGGCATTTAATCTTTTAGTTTGGCGACAGATTGTTGGTCGATGGGATAACTAAGTAGCACCGTTTTAAGGGGTCTCAGGACTCTTAAAATTGGAAAAAAGAAAAAAAAAGACCATTTTCAACATTTAATATTTTAAAATGTATTTGATTTTAAGACGCAATTTTAATTGGAATAAAATATATAAGTATTTTCTTTCATTTCATGTATTTAAAAAATTGTAAAATGCAGAATTAGCATTTACAGGGGGCTCCAAACTGTTAGACATTTTTCGAGCAAAAAATCGGCATAACAGCTTACGCGCACGATTACAAAATAAGTGTTGCAACTGGGATGAAAATTTTGGTACATACTTATACTTCAAATTGTAATAATTACCCTAAACCTAAATAAATTTGTATTTAAAGCTTTTTTATATTTTTAATACAAAGTTGTATTTAGCTAATGCAAAATTAAGAAAATTTCAACAGTATAATCACCTAAAAAAATATTGTTTTGAACAATAAAAATGAAATTTTAGGTTCAGTTTATACAGACTAACATGAAACATATGTTTTGAAAAATTCATGAAAAAATATTCATAAGTTTTTGAGATATCGTGCGCGTTATGCCCAAAAACGACATTTGGAGAAAAATGGCTTCAAATTTTCCGAAACGACGCTTCAGCTATTGAGCGTGTATAAATGTAAAAGCCATAACTTCAGTTTTAATACGAATTTCAAAGAAACAATTACATCAAAATGTTCAGAAAAGATAGGAGTTTAACATAAAAAAAAATTAAAATTTCGAAAATTTTAAAGCTTTAAGAGTCCTGAGACCCCTTAATTTACCATTCGAAAAATAAAAAAATGCTAACTGGCGAGTTAAAAAAAAAAAAGCTATTGGCGAGATTTTCCCCCGGCTAAAACGAAAGTACCAGGAATCATTTGCGATCATGGCAACTTTTATTTAGTTTTATTCGAAAAAATAATTTTGATTCTTTATTCAAAATGGAAACATTTCTTATGAAAAGCGAAGGGATCAGCCCCCTTTTTTATGGCAGTTACATGACTTGGACTATTATAGTACAAATGAAATAATGGCGATAGAATAATATTTGGCGACTTATCACACCCGTTGCTGGCTAACTTTAAACTGCCAAAATGGCCGTTTGGAATATAAAAAGCGAAGAGTTGTGCCTGGAACTGTTGATGATAGTCCCATGACTTAGGTTATTATTATAGAGATTGTTTTCAATTCTAAAAACAGCGCAAAGAATAATATTTCCTAACGATTAAAAATTTATTTTCACGTGGCTATTAAAAACAGAAAAAAAACTTTAAAATTACTATTAAATAAGAATTGAAAATTATGTCTTGAAAATTGTATTTACACTTGAATATTAAAAGAGAAAGGAAACTTAAAATAATAAATACTTTAATATGCGTTTAACCCTTTCATGGCTAAGTACTTCAATTCGTAATATGTTGGAATCAGTGAATGGCACCAGAATTTACAAACAAATTTCGAAGTACGAAAATGCTTTTGTTCACTTACTTAATAAAAGGAAAATTTTCATTCCAATATTCTGGTGCCAATGTGGCATTTAAGAATTAAAATTAAGTGGTCCAAAAATGAACCACCGCCCTTGAAGGAGTTAAAGTAGTAAATATTTGTAATTGTAGTATATTGTATTATGTCAATCGTTTTATATTGCTGTTAAAAAATACCGGTCGGCAAACACTCTGTTTACTTAATTCATTTTATTTTAGCTTCTTTTCAAATGTTTAACTGATCTTCTTTAATCAAACACGAAAACAACCATTGGATGTCTTAACAGCAACTGATTCGGTCTTACATTTTCGAAATCAAAGGGAATTGAATGGAAACCCATTTACAGGGAATTCGCTATAGGTTTTTTCATTATAATTCAATCTTCTCTAATCTTTTAAAAACCGATCAAATTAGCGATTCTTTAGATTTTTATGGCTAATGCGAAAATGAAACCAAACACTATATTTGTGATAATCAAGATAGTTAGGAGCTGATGAATCTACCTTGGTTCTACAAATTTCCATTTTTCGTATTTTTAACCCTAGATCTACCGGGAATTTTATTCAAGTTTTAATAAAACGTTCTACACCAGAATTTTTATTTAAAACTATTTAACTTATTTATTTACCTTATTTTTGTCTGGTTTATATACTTAGTTTATTTTAAAGAAATTTCTGGTTTGAATGAATATTTTGTATGTACCTGTCGGGTCCAATGGACCCGTCTGGTAGACGGAGGGTTAATATGTTTAAAATCCATAATGCAAATGTTAAGGGGATTAGTTTTATTTACTTATATGGTGGTTTATATATCATTTAAATTTGTATACATTCCTTTATTATTTATACTTTCACAATTTTTGTAGATAATTTGTAATGATTTATAATGGCTTTATATACACACACGGACATATATGTATATATATATATATATATATATATACTGGGTGGTCAATCTGTTGGTTCGTTTTTTATTATGAAAGCAAACACATTTTTTATAAGTGAAAATCGAAATTCTTTATTGAATATGGAAGGCGTCATTCCATACATCTATGTCATTTATGTATGGAATACAATGTTGCACATGTGGTCACCGCGGCTCCTCTTACATGCCATCATCTGAACATCAAAATTTTCGATGTCTTTTTCCAGAATGGGCGGATCCATGGCCAAAATTTCAGCCCGGATGTTATGTTTGAGCAGTGTTGCCAGATGGGCTAATTTTAAAAATCAGATTCTTGATTGGCACCACTTTTACGAAATGGTAAAATGCGCCTTATTTAATGACATATTAATTAAGGCAAAAACAAAGTTAATTTTACCTCAGTAATTAAATAAATAGAAATGCTTAATTCATCTTTAAAAAAGTTAAACTTACACTATGTGCAAAACTACTTAAAAGATGACAGAATACTAAAAAGATGTTAAATTATTTTAATACCTTAGTACTTTCAACTATAAAAAACATAGTCTTCGTCAGAGGAATATAAGAAATACAATTGTTATTGACGTCTAATTTTCAAAATTCACAGAGATGGTGACGAAAGGAGTGAAAGTGGCGGTACAGGCGGTACTTTTTAAAAAATATTTTACACGTATTTTTGTTTTTCAATCTGTTTTGTATTTCTCGAGTTATTCGACCTTTTCCAGACTTTTCGGACACCCTGTATATACACATATAGAGAGAAGTAAGCGCAGGACCCTCGCTAAGGGGAGGGGGACGCCTCCCCCCCCCAAACATTTGCGAATGTTATTACACTTGGCAAATTTACAAACTTAGTTGACAAATTTGTTTAAACTTTAATAAAAACTATAATATATTTTCTGTTTCTGATAGTCTTGGCAAAATTTACAAAACTAGTTGGAAATATTATTAAACTTTTAACAAATAAGAACTATATCACATTTTCTAACTGTGGTAAGTTGGCAAAATTATAAAACGATTTGGCAAATACTGAAATTTGACTTGGCAATTTAAGGTTCTCTCTCCCACCAATGTCTTAGCGATGGCGCTGAGTAAGCGGTGTGATTTTGCTAAGAACATCTTTTGCTACAGAAATTATTATGCTTGGCCAGTTCCATGGGTTTTCGTAGTGTAAGTCACATAGCTGATAAATACTATGCTTGTTGGCCACCGTTATTTTCGAAAAGTTTGCTTCGACATTTTAAATTAATGATATATATCCGATAAAATGTCACATTTTTCCGTTCTAAAATACTGGTAGCCAAAAATCGTAGCAAGTGATTTACACTGCAAGTACTCATTGAACTAGCCTTTTAAAATGAGATTTTCCAATATAATAATGTGGTTAACCCTTTAATTCTCGCTCTCGAGATATTCTCGGGCTGTGTCTTTTACTCAAATTGTTTGATTCCTACCAGCTTTATAAAAAAGTGAAATTGGCTATATTTTAGTATCGTTTTACCTGTCATTAAAAAGGGTGAATATTTCTTTTTCATAAAAGTGGTGCAAATAAGCAATTTGAATTATTCAACCGTAATTTAATTCGAGCGTTAAGGGTTAAATATGAATATTTTTATTTTAAAATAAAATAGTTTTGTATATAATATCATAAGACGTAACGCAATGATATTTCACATTGATTCAAACATAAAATATATTATATGAACTTTAAAAAGTTCACTATTTTACTTAAAAGGCGACTAAAGTAATAAAACATATGTTACAAGTTAAAAATATATACAGAGTGTCCGAAAAGTCTGGAAACGGTCGAATAACTCGATAAATACAAAGTAGATTGAAAAACGAAAATATACGTGTTAAATATTTTTAAAAAAGCTACTCAGTGATACCAAATTTGATCCCCGACACGGACCCCCCGGGGGTCAGAGGGGGTCCAACTTTGAAATCTTGAATGATAACCCCCATTTTTTATTGCAGATTCGGATTCTACGGACAAAAATACGTAACTTTTGCATTTAACATTTTTTTCTAATCTTCGTTGATTACGGTGTAATTGAGCAAATAAAACAGATACATATTTTGATTTTCCCAACCAGGTTTTGACATCACGAAATCTGATTGGCCAGAACTTTTAACGTCAAAGTTGCCGTCTTTTGCTGAAATAGGGTTTCTCAAAAACCATCAGTGGAGATTGTTTTCATGGCGCTTTATATGCTTTTTCCATAAAAATTATTAGAAATATATTAAATTATTTTTCTATTTGCATGTCTTTTTATCAAGTCGATCATTTTTAAATAATAAACTGCGTATTTTGATATTTTGTCGAGTCACCCCCCCCCCCCTCCCGAACAGAAAAATGATAGTATTCAGTATTTGGAGGCGGAGTGTATTGATATTCTGTGTTTCGATGTCTTCTGCTGTCAAAAAAAAAAATCCCCTAATTCGGGGCCGGATGGGAGTGTATAACTTTTTTTTTTTTTTTTTTTTTTTTTTTTTTAAATTATTACTGTAGAATAACATAAAGGAGCAAAAAAACAAACAAACATTTAAAATCTTTTTGTGCTGGCTGATCAAAGGATGGGAAGTAGCGTAAATTTCATTTAGAGGAGAGTGGGATTATAGGTTTTGATGACTGATTAGTTACTGCAACTACCGACTAGCAAGTAGGGCAGAAATAATTCAAAAATAGTAATAAATGTAATACTCTTTTGTAAAATAATTATTTTTTTCCATTTTAACATTTTTTTTTCCTAATTTTAAATTTATTATTGGGTTGTTCGGGAAGTCGTGTCCGTTTAGGAAAATCATTTCGCACCGGAAAATCCTGCCCGGTAATTATTAGACGTTAGATATAGGAATCAATGTCTAATTATTAAATGATAGAATTTTCCGGTACGAATTGATATTTCCAAACGGACACGACTTTACGAACGACCCAATAATGTTAAACAATTGAAAATTTTTGATCTTTTAAACTTTTGAATTTAAAATATAATTTAACTCTTTAAGCACTATTGATTATTTCCTGGGGGAGAAGACGTTTTAATTTTCATGGGGGAAGAATAATGTAGAAAAGTGTTTAATTATTTATTAATTATTACGATAATATAAAAAATGTGAAAAAATATATAAACAAAAACGTTATTTGCAGAATAAATTAAAAACAAATCAGTTTTTTCATACATTTTTTAAGCCCGAGAAGGGACATTTATTCATATATTTCATTCAGTTAGAGTTTTTGCGGACAGTGTCCTTAAAAAAGGGCTCATAATTTTTATTTTACTGGCACCCAGAATATTTAATTAAAATTTTCCATTTACATTTTCCGTACTTGAAAAATAAGGAGGTTTGTATATTCCAAAAAATTCGCTTATGTATTCTGATGTCAGTCTATCATTTCATCACATTTTCCGTACTTGAAAAATAAGGAAGTTTATATATTCCAATACATTCTCTTATGTATTCTGATGTCATTCTGTCATTTCATCAGTTAATAAACAGAATTACTCCGTGCCGGTAAAGGTTAAACCAAATGAACATAAAAAAAAAAAAAAATTAAACAATATGATAATTTAAATATCCTAAAAATCCCTAAAATTTTCCTTTAAATTAAATCGAAATAAATCTTAGACTTTTAAAAATGTTTTTTTTTTTTTTTTACATGTGCCTTATCATTTTGTACACACTCATCATAAGCATAATACAAAATCTGCAATACAAATATTTGCAGCTTTAAAAGGAAAGAAAAGTTTAAAAGTTATTTAGATTTCTTTTTAACGGCACCTAAGTTTTTAATGGGTTTTATGTATCATGTTGTTTGATTTTTTTAAATTGTTCAATTGGTTTAACTTATTTGTTATAAAAATTTAAGAACGTGGAACTAACTGAATGAAATATATTAATAAATACCCCCTCTATTTCTTAAAAAATGAAGAAAATAAACTGATCCGTTTTTAATTTGTTCTGCCAATTATGTTTTAGATAAAATTTTTATCACATAAGTTATTTTATTGTAAGACTTCATTGCAGGCTTCAGCAATCAATTTGTTCTTTTTTCCAACTTATGAGGCATTTTAGACTTGAAATGAAAGGGCAAAATGTCTTTTAAATATGGCATAGCTAATAATTTTCAATCATAACTTATTAATTAATATTAATTAAATGTATCTTAGAAACATGCAGAACGGAAATTATTGGGTCGATCGGAAAGTCTTGTCGTGTTGGGAAAATCAATTTAATTGGGAAATTCTGCCCGGTAATTTTTAGACATTAGATATCGAAATCAATGTCTAGTAATTAAATGATAGAATTTTCCGGTACGAATTAATTTTCCCAACACGACACGACTTTCCGATCGACCCAATATGTTAGGGGTGGGGATTTATTTGTACAACATTTCAAAATTCAATATAATTTCCCCCAATTGATTAATAAGCATATACTATTTTTAACAATTTTATCTATTTTGATAAAGTTTTAGTATCAATTTTTTGATAATCCATTAATAATTATTACAATACAATAAATAACACTCAGAAATTTTAAACAATAACAAATCTATTTAATACTATTAATTAACGTAAATTATTAATTTATCAATCTATATAATACTATTTAGTTAATAAATAAAATTTGTAACATCCCTAGGGATGAATGACAATGTCCCATTCATCCCCATTTGAAATGTCCCAATCATCCCCATGATGCATATATTCCGTTTGCAGCCATTTTGCCACAATGGTTACTATTCTTTCATTTTAATTATCGATATTGAACCTTAAAATAAATAACTACAACATAGCTTAATTTTTTATATTGTATAAGATATTTCACATATTCAAATGTAAAAAAAATCTTACCGTATTTACCCGCGTATACGTCGATCCCGCGTATAAGTCGACCGCCTATTTTCCCGATCAAGAAATTTGAATTTTTTAAAATCCCGCGTATAAGTCGACCCCCCACTTTTCCGATCAAGAAATTTGAATTTTTTTTTAAATACATTATTCAAAATCACATGGAAAAAAAAAGGAAAGTACTAAATGTACAATAATAAAGAAACTTTTTTTTTTTTTTCATTTATTCGAAATCATATGAAAAAAAAGTATTAAATATGTAATAATGTTAAACAATTGAAAATTTTTGATTTTTTAAACTTTTGAATTTAAAATATAATTTAACTCTTTAAGCACTATTGATTATTTCCTGGGGGAGAAGACGTTTTAATTTTCATGGGGGAAGAATAATGTAGAAAAGTGTTTAATTATTTATTAATTATTACGATAATATAAAAAATGTGAAAAAATATATAAGCAAAAACGTTATTTGCAGAACGAATTAAAAACAAATCAGTTTTTTCATACATTTTTTAAGCCAGAGAAGGGACATTTATTCATATATTTCATTCAGTTAGAGTTTTTGCGGACAGTGTCCTTAAAAAAGGGCTCATAATTTTTATTTTACTGGCACCCAGAATATTTAATTAAAATTTTCCATTTATATTTTCCGTACTCGAAAAATGAGGAAGTTTATATATTCCAATAAATTCGCTTATGTATTCTGATGTCAGTCTATCATTTCATCAGTTTATAAACAGAATTAATCCGTGCCGGTAAGGGTTAAACCAAATGAACATAAAAAAAAAATTAAACAATATGATAATTTAAATATCCTAAAAATCCCTAAAATTTTCCTTTAAATTAAATCGAAATAAATCTTAGACTTTTAAAAATGTTTTTTTTTTTTTTTTTTACATGTGCCTTATCATTTTGTACACACTCATCATAAGCATAATACAAAATCTGCAATACAAATATTTGCAGCTTTAAAAGGAAAGAAAAGTTTAAAAGTTATTTAGATTTCTTATTAACGGCACCTAAGTTTTTAATGGGTTTTATGTATCATGTTGTTTGATTTTTTTAAATTGTTCAATTGGTTTAACTTATTTGTTATAAAAATTTAAGAACGTGGAATTAACTGAATGAAATATATTAATAAATACCCCCTCTATTTCTTAAAAAATGAAGAAAATAAACTGATCCGTTTTTAATTTGTTCTGCCAATTATGTTTTAGATAAAATTTTTATCACATAAGTTATTTTATTGTAAGACTTCATTGCAGACTTCAGCAATCAATTTGTTCTTTTTTCCAACTTATGAGGCATTTTAGACTTGAAATGAAAGGGCAAAATGTCTTTTAAATATGGCATAGCTAATAATCTTCAATCATAACTTATTAATTAATATTAATTAAATGTATCTTAGAAACATGCAGAACGGAAATTATTGGGTCGATCGGAAAGTCTTGTCGTGTTGGGAAAATCAATTTAATTGGGAAATTCTGCCCGGTAATTTTTAGACATTAGGTATCGAAATCAATGTCTAGTAATTAAATGATAGAATTTTCCGGTACGAATTAATTTTCCCAACACGACACGACTTTCCGATCGACCCAATATGTTAGGGCTGGGGATTTATTTGTATAACATTTCAAAATTCAATATAATTTCCCCCAATTGATTAATAAGTATATACTATTTTTAACAATTTTATCTATTTTGATAAAGTTTTAGTATCAATTTTTTGATAATCCATTAATAATTATTACAATACAATAAATAACACTCAGAAATTTTAAACAATAACAAATCTATTTAATACTATTAATTAACGTAAATTATTAATTTATCAATCTATATAATACTATTTAGTTAATAAATAAAATTTGTAACATCCCTAGGGATGAATGACAATGTCCCATTCATCCCCATTTGAAATGTCCCAATCATCCCCATGATGCATATATTCCGTTTGCAGCCATTTTGCCACAATGGTTACTATTCTTTCATTTTAATTATCGATATTGAACCTTAAAATAAATAACTACAACATAGCTTAATTTTTTATATTGTATAAGATATTTCACATATTCAAATGTAAAAAAAAACTTACCGTATTTACCCGCGTATACGTCGATCCCGCGTATAAGTCGACCGTCTATTTTCCCGACCAAGAAATTTGAATTTTTTAAAATCCCGCGTATAAGTCGACCCCCCACATTTCCGATCAAGAAATTTGAATTTTTTTTTAAATACATTATTCAAAATCACATGGAAAAAAAAAGGAAAGTACTAAATGTACAATAATAAAGAAACTTTAATTTTTTTTCATTTATTCGAAATCATATGAAAAAAAAGTATTAAATATGCAATAATGTTAAACAATTGAAAATTTTTGATTTTTTAAACTTTTGAATTTAAAATATAATTTAACTCTTTAAGCACTATTGATTATTTCCTGGGGGAGAAGACGTTTTAATTTTCATGGGGGAAGAATAATGTAGAAAAGTGTTTAATTATTTATTAATTATTACGATAATATAAAAAATGTGAAAATATATATAAGCAAAAACGTTATTTGCAGAACAAATTAAAAACAAATCAGTTTTTTCATACATTTTTTAAGCCCGAGAAGGGACATTTATTCATATATTTCATTCAGTTAGAGTTTTTGCGGACAGTGTCCTTAAAAAAAGGCTCATAATTTTTATTTTACTGGCACCCAGAATATTTAATTAAAATTTTCCATTTATATTTTCCGTACTCGAAAAATGAGGAAGTTTATATATTCCAATAAATTCGCTTATGTATTCTGATGTCAGTCTATGATTTCATCAGTTGATAAACAGAATTAATCCGTGCCGGTAAGGGTTAAACCAAATGAACATTAAAAAAAAAAATTAAACAATATGATAATTTAAATATCCTAAAAATCCCTAAAATTTTCCTTTAAATTAAATCGAAATAAATCTTAGACTTTTAAAAAAGTTTTTTATTTTTATTTTACATGTGCCTTATCATTTTGTACACACTCATCATAAGCATAATACAAAATCTGCAATACAAATATTTGCAGCTTTAAAAGGAAAGAAAAGTTTAAAAGTTATTTAGATTTCTTTTTAACGGCACCTAAGTTTTTAATGGGTTTTATGTATCATGTTGTTTGATTTTTTTAAATTGTTCAATTGGTTTAACTTATTTGTTATAAAAATTTAAGAACGTGGAACTAACTGAATGAAATATATTAATAAATGCCCCCTCTATTTCTTAAAAAATGAAGAAAATAAACTGATCCGTTTTTAATTTGTTCTGCCAATTATGTTTTAGATAAAATTTTTATCACATAAGTTATTTTATTGTAAGACTTCATTGCAGACTTCAGCAATCAATATGTTCTTTTTTCCAACTTATGAGGCATTTTAGACTTGAAATGAAAGGGCAAAATGTCTTTTAAATATGGCATAGCTAATAATTTTCAATCATAACTTATTAATTAATATTAATTAAATGTATCTTAGAAACATGCAGAACGGAAATTATTGGGTCGATCGGAAAGTCTTATCGTGTTGGAAAAATCAATTTAATTGGGAAATTCTGCCCGGTAATTTTTAGACATTAGATATTGAAATCAATGTCTAGTAATTAAATGATAGACTTTTCCGGTACGAATTAATTTTCCCAACACGACACGATTTTCCGATCGACCCAATATGTTAGGGGTGGGGATTTATTTGTACAACATTTCAAAATTCAATATAATTTCCCCCAATTGATTAATAAGCATATACTATTTTTAACAATTTTATCTATTTTGATAAAGTTTTAGTATCAATTTTTTGATAATCCATTAATAATTATTACAATACAATAAATAACACTCAGAAATTTTAAACAATAACAAATCTATTTAATACTATTAATTAACGTAAATTATTAATTTATCAATCTATATAATACTATTTAGTTAATAAATAAAATTTGTAACATCCCTAGGGATGAATGACAATGTCCCATTCATCCCCATTTGAAATGTCCCAATCATCCCCATGATGCATATATTCCGTTTGCAGCCATTTTGCCACAATGGTTACTATTCTTTCAATTTAATTATCGATATTGAACCTTAAAATAAATAACTACAACATAGCTTAATTTTTTATATTGTATAAGATATTTCACATATTCAAATTTAAAAAAAAACTTACCGTATTTACCCGCGTATACGTCGATCCCGCGTATAAGTCGACCGCCTATTTTCCCGATCAAGAAATTTGAATTTTTTAAAATCCCGCGTATAAGTCGACCCCCCACTTTTCCGATCAAGAAATTTGAATTTTTTTTTAAATACATTATTCAAAATCACATGGAAAAAAAAAAGGAAAGTACTAAATGTACAATAATAACGAAACTTTTATTTTTTTTTCATTTATTCGAAATCATATGAAAAAAAAGTATTAAATATGTAATAATGTTAAACAATTGAAAATTTTTGATTTTTTAAACTTTTGAATTTAAAATATAATTTAACTCTTTAAGCACTATTGATTATTTCCTGGGGGAGAAGACGTTTTAATTTTCATGGGGGAAGAATAATGTAGAAAAGTGTTTAATTATTTATTAATTATTACGATAATATAAAAAATGTGAAAAAATATATAAGCAAAAACGTTATTTGCAGAACGAATTAAAAACAAATCAGTTTTTTCATACATTTTTTAAGCCAGAGAAGGGACATTTATTCATATATTTCATTCAGTTAGAGTTTTTGCGGACAGTGTCCTTAAAAAAGGGCTCATAATTTTTATTTTACTGGCACCCAGAATATTTAATTAAAATTTTCCATTTATATTTTCCGTACTCGAAAAATGAGGAAGTTTATATATTCCAATAAATTCGCTTATGTATTCTGATGTCAGTCTATCATTTCATCAGTTTATAAACAGAATTAATCCGTGCCGGTAAGGTTAAACCAAATGAACATAAAAAAAAAATTAAACAATATGATAATTTAAATATCCTAAAAATCCCTAAAATTTTCCTTTAAATTAAATCGAAATAAATCTTAGACTTTTAAAAATGTTTTTTTTTTTTTTTTTTTTTTTTACATGTGCCTTATCATTTTGTACACACTCATCATAAGCATAATACAAAATCTGCAATACAAATATTTGCAGCTTTAAAAGGAAAGAAAAGTTTAAAAGTTATTTAGATTTCTTTTTAACGGCACCTAAGTTTTTAATGGGTTTTATGTATCATGTTGTTTGATTTTTTTAAATTGTTCAATTGGTTTAACTTATTTGTTATAAAAATTTAAGAACGTGGAATTAACTGAATGAAATATATTAATAAATACCCCCTCTATTTCTTAAAAAATGAAGAAAATAAACTGATCCGTTTTTAATTTGTTCTGCCAATTATGTTTTAGATAAAATTTTTATCACATAAGTTATTTTATTGTAAGACTTCATTGCAGACTTCAGCAATCAATTTGTTCTTTTTTCCAACTTATGAGGCATTTTAGACTTGAAATGAAAGGGCAAAATGTCTTTTAAATATGGCATAGCTAATAATTTTCAATCATAACTTATTAATTAATATTAATTAAATGTATCTTAGAAACATGCAGAACGGAAATTATTGGGTCGATCGGAAAGTCTTGTCGTGTTGGGAAAATCAATTTAATTGGGAAATTCTGCCCGGTAATTTTTAGACATTAGGTATCGAAATCAATGTCTAGTAATTAAATGATAGAATTTTCCGGTACGAATTAATTTTCCCAACACGACACGACTTTCCGATCGACCCAATATGTTAGGGCTGGGGATTTATTTGTATAACATTTCAAAATTCAATATAATTTCCCCCAATTGATTAATAAGCATATACTATTTTTAACAATTTTATCTATTTTGATAAAGTTTTAGTATCAATTTTTTGATAATCCATTAATAATTATTACAATACAATAAATAACACTCAGAAATTTTAAACAATAACAAATCTATTTAATACTATTAATTAACGTAAATTATTAATTTATCAATCTATATAATACTATTTAGTTAATAAATAAAATTTGTAACATCCCTAGGGATGAATGACAATGTCCCATTCATCCCCATTTGAAATGTCCCAATCATCCCCATGATGCATATATTCCGTTTGCAGCCATTTTACCACAATGGTTACTATTCTTTCATTTTAATTATCGATATTGAACCTTAAAATAAATAACTACAACATAGCTTAATTTTTTATATTGTATAAGATATTTCACATATTCAAATGTAAAAAAAAAACTTACCGTATTTACCCGCGTATACGTCGATCCCGCGTATAAGTCGACCGTCTATTTTCCCGACCAAGAAATTTGAATTTTTTAAAATCCCGCGTATAAGTCGACCCCCCACATTTCCGATCAAGAAATTTGAATTTTTTTTTAAATACATTATTCAAAATCACATGGAAAAAAAAGGAAAGTACTAAATGTACAATAATAAAGAAACTTTAATTTTTTTTCATTTATTCGAAATCATATGAAAAAAAAGTATTAAATATGCAATAATGTTAAACAATTGAAAATTTTTGATTTTTTAAACTTTTGAATTTAAAATATAATTTAACTCTTTAAGCACTATTGATTATTTCCTGGGGGAGAAGACGTTTTAATTTTCATGGGGGAAGAATAATGTAGAAAAGTGTTTAATTATTTATTAATTATTACGATAATATAAAAAATGTGAAAATATATATAAGCAAAAACGTTATTTGCAGAACAAATTAAAAACAAATCAGTTTTTTCATACATTTTTTAAGCCCGAGAAGGGACATTTATTCATATATTTCATTCAGTTAGAGTTTTTGCGGACAGTGTCCTTAAAAAAGGGCTCATAATTTTTATTTTACTGGCACCCAGAATATTTAATTAAAATTTTCCATTTATATTTTCCGTACGCGAAAAAATGAGGTAGTTTATATATTCCAATAAATTCGCTTATGTATTCTGATGTCAGTCTATCATTTCATCAGTTGATAAACAGAATTAATCCGTGCCGGTAAGGGTTAAACCAAATGAACATTAAAAAAAAAAAATTAAACGATATGATAATTTAAATATCCTAAAAATCCCTAAAATTTTCCTTTAAATTAAATCGAAATAAATCTTAGACTTTTAAAAATGTTTTTTATTTTTATTTTGCATGTGCCTTATCATTTTGTACACACTCATCATAAGCATAATACAAAATCTGCAATACAAATATTTGCAGCTTTAAAAGGAAAGAAAAGTTTAAAAGTTATTTAGATTTCTTTTTAACGGCACCTAAGTTTTTAATGGGTTTTATGTATCATGTTGTTTGATTTTTTTAAATTGTTCAATTGGTTTAACTTATTTGTTATAAAAATTTAAGAACGTGGAACTAACTGAATGAAATATATTAATAAATACCCCCTCTATTTCTTAAAAAATGAAGAAAATAAACTGATCCGTTTTTAATTTGTTCTGCCAATTATGTTTTAGATAAAATTTTTATCACATAAGTTATTTTATTGTAAGACTTCATTGCAGACTTCAGCAATCAATATGTTCTTTTTTCCAACTTATGAGGCATTTTAGACTTGAAATGAAAGGGCAAAATGTCTTTTAAATATGGCATAGCTAATAATTTTCAATCATAACTTATTAATTAATATTAATTAAATGTATCTTAGAAACATGCAGAACGGAAATTATTGGGTCGATCGGAAAGTCTTGTCGTGTTGGGAAAATCAATTTAACTGGGAAATTCTGCCCGGTAATTTTTAGACATTAGATATTGAAATCAATGTCTAGTAATTAAATGATAGAATTTTCCGGTACGAATTAATTTTCCCAACACGACACGATTTTCCGATCGACCCAATATGTTAGGGGTGGGGATTTATTTGTACAACATTTCAAATTTCAATATAATTTCCCCCAATTGATTAATAAGCATATACTATTTTTAACAATTTTATCTATTTTGATAAAGTTTTTGTATAAATTTTTTGATAATCCATTAATAATTATTACAATACAATAAAAAACACTCAGAAATTTTAAACAATAACAAATCTATTTAATACTATTAATTAACGTAAATTATTAATTTATCAATCTATATAATACTATTTAGTTAATAAATAAAATTTGTAACATCCCTAGGGATGAATGACAATGTCCCATTCATCCCCATTTGAAATGTCCCAATCATCCCCATGATGCATATATTCCGTTTGCAGCCATTTTTCCACAATGGTTACTATTATTTCATTTTAATTATCGATATTGAACCTTAAAATAAATAACTACAACATAGCTTAATTTTTTATATTGTATAAGATATTTCACATATTCAAATGTAAAAAAAAAAACTTACCGTATTTACCTGCGTATACGTCGATCCCGCGTATAAGTCGACCGCCTATTTTCCCGATCAAGAAATTTGATTTTTTTTAAATCACGCGTATAAGTCGACCCCCCACTTTTCCGATCAAGAAATTTGATTTTTTTTTTAATACATTATTCAAAATCACATGGAAAGAAAGGGAAAGTACTAAATGTACAATAATAAAGAAACTTTAATTTTTTTTTTTTCATTTATTCGAAATCATATGAAAAAAAAAGTATTAAATATGTAATAATGTTAAACAATTGAAAATTTTTGATTTTTTAAACTTTTGAATTTAAAATATAATTTAACTCTTTAAGCACTATTGATTATTTCCTGGGGGAGAAGACGTTTTTATTTTCATGGGGGAAGAATAATGTGGAAAAGTGTTTAATTATTTATTAATTATTAGGATAATGTAAAAAATGTGAAAATATATATAAGCAAAAACTTTATTTGCAGAACAAATTAAAAACAAATCAGTTTTGTCATACATTTTTTAAGCCCGAGAAGGGACATTTATTCATATATTTCATTCAGTTAGAGTTTTTGCGGACAGTGTCCTTAAAAAAGGGCTCATAATTTTTATTTTACTTGCACCCAGAATATTTAATTAAAATTTTCCATTTATATTTTCCGTACTCGAAAAATGAGGAAGTTTATATATTCCAATAAATTCGCTTATGTATTCTGATGTCAGTCTATCATTTCATCAGTTTATAAACAGAATTAATCCGTGCCGGTAAGGGTTAAACCAAATGAACATTAAAAAAAAAAAATTAAACAATATGATAATTTAAATATCCTAAAAATCCCTAAAATTTTCCTTTAAATTAAATCGAAATAAATCTTAGACTTTTAAAAATGTTTTTTATTTTTATTTTACATGTGCCTTATCATTTTGTACACACTCATCATAAGCATAATACAAAATCTGCAATACAAATATTTGCAGCTTTAAAAGGAAAGAAAAGTTTAAAACTTATTTAGATTTCTTTTTAACGGCACCTAAGTTTTTAATGGGTTTTATGTATCATGTTGTTTGATTTTTTTAAATTGCTCAATTGGTTTAACTTATTTGTTATAAAAATTTAAGAACGTGGAACTAACTGAATGAAATATATTAATAAATGCCCCCTCTATTTCTTAAAAAATGAAGAAAATAAACTGATCCGTTTTTAATTTGTTCTGCCAATTATGTTTTAGATAAAATTTTTATCACATAAGTTATTTTATTGTAAGACTTCATTGCAGACTTCAGCAATCAATATGTTCTTTTTTCCAACTTATGAGGCATTTTAGACTTGAAATGAAAGGGCAAAATGTCTTTTAAATATGGCATAGCTAATAATTTTCAATCATAACTTATTAATTAATATTAATTAAATGTATCTTAGAAACATTCAGAACGGAAATTATTGGGTCGATCGGAATGTCTTGTCGTGTTGGGAAAATCAATTTAACTGGGAAATTCTGCCCGGTAATTTTTAGACATTAGATATCGAAATCAATGTCTAGTAATTAAATGATAGAATTTTCCGGTACGAATTAATTTTCCCAACACGACACGATTTTCCGATCGACCCAATATGTTAGGGGTGGGGATTTATTTGTACAACATTTCAAAATTCAATATAATTTCCCCCAATTGATTAATAAGCATATACAGTAGGCGCTCGATTTTACGAACCTTTTTTTTTACGAACTCTTCGTTTTTACGAACTGATTTACTGGTCCCAATCTTCATCCCATTGAACTAATGTTACTCCCATTTACGAACTTTCGGTTTTACGAACACATTATATGAGTCCCAACGAGTTCGTAAAATCGAGCGTCTACTGTACTATTTTTAACAATTTTATCTATTTTGATAAAGTTTTAGTATCATTTTTTGATAATCCATTAATAATTATTACAATACAATAAATAACACTCAGAAATTTTAAACAATAACAAATCTATTTAATACTATTAATTAACGTAAAATATTAATTTATCAATCTATATAATACTATTTAGTTAATAAAATTAGTAAATAAAATTTGTAACATCCCTAGGGATGAATGACAATGTCCCATTCATCCCCATTTGAAATGTCCCAATCATCCCCATGATGCATATATTCCGTTTGCAGCCATTTTGCCACAATGGTTACTATTCATTCATTTTAATTATCGATATTGAACCTTAAAATAAATAATTACAACATAGCTTAAGTTTTTATATTGTATAAGATATTTCACATATTCAAATGTAAAAAAAAAACTTACTTTTAAGCAGAGATTTCAGAAAATGAAACTTTGAAGGAAAATGAAAACTCAATGTGGTCCTAATTTTATTGGGTTGGCAACTAAGTTCCCGCAGTTTGTTTAAATACACTTTTTCTACCAGAATCTACATTCTGTTTTTTGATGGAGTTAATTTATGTTAAATTTCAGATTATTAAAATGTAATGTAAACTGTAGAATTTAGAGTGGGTTGGTAAGGTTATTTCCGCCGTTTTTCTACGTACATTTTTGTTACAGGAATCTATATTATGTTTTTTTGATCGGGTTAAATTTCATATCATTAAAATGGAATGTTAACTATAGAATGACAACTGGATTGGCAACTACGTTCCCGCATTTTTAAAAATACATTTTTCCTGTCGTAATCTGTATTTTGTTTTTTGATCGAGTTAATTTATGCTAAATTTCAGATCATTAACTCTTTTCACTGGTATGTCCAGCCTGACTGGACATCATCTTTCTTTGCAAAATTTGATATTAGCACCAGTGATAAAGGAAAATAAAATTTGCCTTATTCAATTAGAGCATTTTTGAAATTGTGTGCTTGAAGGAAACTTCTTTTTAACAAGTGGTGTCAACCGAATAAAATTTGTATAAGAGACTCCCGAGTCGAAAAGTTTAAAATGGAATGTCAACTATGGAATGCCAACAGGGTTGCTAACTAAGTTCTCGCCCTTTTTTAAATTTTTTAAAAGTTTATCTTTCAATAAAATTTAACAACTAATTAATCAACAATGTTCCTTGTTGTTTGCAACTTCTTCCCAACGTTCAATAAGATTTTCAATACCTCGTTGGTAAAAATCCCCCAGTTTCCCCCAATTCCCCAGCTATGCGTTTGATTGGCTTCCTTGGTCATATTGGCGACATGAGGGCGGGCATTGTCGTGCAGCAAAAGAACTCCATGTTGCGATTAGGTATTTTCTCTTGAATAGCCGTGGTGAGTCGTTCCATCTGTTTAACACAGAGTTCTACGTTAACCGTTTGTTTCCGTTCAAGAAATTCTTAATTGATAATCCCTTCCCAGTCCCACCATACACACAACATCGATTTACGTGGATGAATATCTTGTTTCACGCGCGGTGTTGGTAATTTACCGGGGCTAAGCCATTCCTTGCGCTGCTTCATATTAATGTGCAGGCACCATTTTTCGTCGCCAGTAACGATTCGGTAAAGAAATCGTTGCTTATTTCCATGAGTTGAGCGGTGAGGAGCAAGTAAACCAGCGGAGATTAAGGCTCGCTGATTTTTGTGGTTGTCACTTAACCCCTTGAGGTGCGGTGATGCCGTCACGATATCACATAATTTTAATCGCTTATTGACACATTGGCACCAGATTATTCAATTATTTCATCAGTTTACAAATACAATTACCTTTCCCCTGAAAGGGTTAAATCATGCGGAACCCATGCTCCACACTTTTGAACATTTCTCATTGAGTGGAGATGCTTCTCTATATAAGTGTGGGAGAATTTCATTTTCTCTGCGAGTTCCCTTGTCGTTTGATGCGAATTTTCGTGCAAAAGTTGGTTTAATCGCTCTTTATCGAACTCAACTGGTCGGCCAGAACGTGGTGCGTCGTTGATGTCAAAATTTCCATTTTTGAACTTGACATACCAATCATGAGCGGTTCTTTCAGCTATAGCCATACACAGCACAAATGTTGCGAACAGCTTTTGCGGCCAGCAAGTTTTATTAAAAGCAAAGAGGAGGAGGTGTCGAAAATGCTCTTTTTTCCCAACTGGACACTATATTTTAGGATCAGAATTTTGACACAAATTAACACTATTCAAAAAACAAAATATAGATTCCGGTAGAAAACTTCTATTTAAAAAAACTGCGGGAACTTAGTTGCCAACCTAATAGTTCTGAAGCACACTGTGGTAGAGCCTTATGTGGGGATAGGAGGTAATTTAAAATAAATGTTTATTGCCTGAAATATTGAGAATGTCCCACCCAACCCTTGTCCCATTCATCCCCTATCTCCCCTATTGATTATAAATTGCTTCAGTTCTGGAATTAATGAAAAATATTCACTTTAACAAATACAATCATACACCCAATCTTTAACATAGTTTCTGACGAGACGGAAAATAATATTTTATCGATTATATCGATTTAATCTTTTATTTCCGGTTTAACCAGCATTCTTCAGCAACACATTCAGTCACATTGTATTGCTGATTATTATGGTTAAAAATTACCATATTTAACCATAAAGTTTAATATGGTACTTTTGAATTAACTTTATTAATCTATTACGAAATTTAATTAAAATGTTCAAGACTGTTGATGTATATATTCATGAATCAAATACATTTCATTTTTAAAATATCATTTTTTCCGCCTTATACAGAATTTTCGGTTCGGTGGGCCCTTAAAAACCTTTACGTTTCCGCGTTAGGCAGATTTCAGCTTAAACAGCATGGATTAATGTTATTTGCTTTGCGTTCGCCCGGACTTTGAAAATTTTTCGCGTTAGATAGATTTCCGGCATACACAGAGTCCGCCTTAGACAAAATTTACTGTATAATGAAAAAAATTGCTAAAATTTTAGTATTTCAATGTAAAATAATGTGTCGACTTGAAGGGGCCTTTTTAGGTAGATTTCGTATGAAATACTGCCTATTGGGATCGTTCCTATGTAGGAATTTCTGAAAAATTTTTGCAGACCTACACCGATCATGACCCCAAGCACCCAAAACCACCCTCAGTAAAAAACTTTATCTATCTATCTATCTATCTATCTATATATATAAAAGCCGTTCTCTGTGTGTATGTCCTTTATACAAATCTTTAATTTTAGACCGATTTGCACGAAACTCGATGTACAGTCGTGGAAAAAAAAAGTAAACACCCCCCAGTAATTCCTCAAGAAATTATCGTAGAAGAAAGTTACTGGTACCGAACGATTGTAAATAAAGTCTACTTTTAAATGATATAAATAAAATTTGCTTAGGGGGTCATCTACATATTAAAACGAACCATAACTTTGTTTTTTTCAATAGCAGTACACAATTCTGACATCATAAATGAACTCTACATCCTCCAATTAGCCTAAAAACAAATTTTTATGCAATTCGTACCATAAGTTTCCGAGAAATTAATTATTTTAAAACGAGCGTATTTTAAGGGCTGTATCCAAATTGAAGTTCGGAAATCGATTATTAACCGAGAGAGCCCCCATCTTGATCAAGGCACCTTAAGAAGTCAATGAAGCCTGCTAGACTACAATGGAGCAGAAGAAATTTCAAAATATCTAGTCACTTCTATTATAGACGGCCCCTTAAACCATCATTTTGCCGTTTTTAAGCATAATTTGAAAACTACTTGGAAGAAAAATGTGAAATTTTGGATTTACATAAAGCAGGACTTAATGAATCTAAATCCATCAAAATATTTGTAGGTTGCAATTCATAATTTTTTCGAATATTAATTTCATAATTCATAATTCATATCATAAAATTATAAAAATTGCAAATTCAGCATATTTATGTTTGAGTATATGAGTATTATTGCTACAAAAAAAAATTAGCACATTAGGAGCATAATTTCTGGAGATATTAATAAAAATATGAAAATGTAATTTAACATTAGAAGCACTAAATTTTGAATGTTTATAATTCAAAAACGTATCATTCTAATGACTTGAAATTCGGAATCTAGGCATAATTTGAACCGAAGATTTGAAATATCTTGTTAAAATTTGGTATTGTCATAGAAAAAAATGAAGTTTGGATTCGTTTTAATATGTAGATGGCCCCCTAAGCAAATTTTATATACATCATTTAAAAGTAGACTTTATTTCCAATCGTTCGGTACCAGTAATTTTTGTCTACGATAATTTGTTGAGGAGTTAGTAGGGGGTGTTTACTTTTTTTTTCCACGACTGTACATACGTTTTAGTGGAAAAGATCACTGTCTACTTAAAAAAATTATCAGACCACTATTTATCCCTTTTTCTACCACTTCCATAATTTAACATTATAGAAATATCTCTTTTTAAATCTTTTTTAATTCAAACGTTTCTTTCCTGTAGCCAAACCCTAAAACATGACGCAATAATGTATCTATATATACATAAAAGCCGTTCTCTGTGTGTATGTCCTTTATACAAATCTTTAATTTTTGACCGATTTGCAAGAAACTCGATGTACATGCGTTTTAGAACGTGGAAAAGATCACTGTCTACTTAAAAAAATTATCAGACCACTATTTATCCCTTTTTTCTACCACTTCCATAATTTAACATTATAGAAATATCTCTTTTTAAATCTTTTTTAATTCAAACGTTTCTTTCCTGTTGCCAAACCCTAAAAAATGACGCAATAATGTATCTATATATACATAAAAGCCGTTCTCTGTGTGTATGTCCTTTATACAAATCTTTAATTTTTGACCGATTTGCAAGAAACTCGATGTACATGCGTTTTAGAACGTGGAAAAGATCACTGTCTACTTAAAAAAAATATCAGACCACTATTTATCCCTTTTTTCTACCACTTCCATAATTTAACATTATAGAAATATCTCTTTTTAAATCTTTTTTAATTCAAACGTTTCTTTCCTGTAGCCAAACCCTAAAACATGACGCAATAATGTATCTATATATACATAAAAGCCGTTCTCTGTGTGTATGTCCTTTATACAAATCTTTAATTTTTGACCGATTTGCAAGCAACTCGATGTACATGCGTTTTAGAACGTGGAAAAGATCACTGTCTACTTAAAAAAATTATCAGACCACTATTTATCCCTTTTTTCTACCACTTCCATAATTTAACATTATAGAAATATCTCTTTTTAAATCTTTTTTAATTCAAACGTTTCTTTCCTGTAGCCAAACCCTAAAACATGACGCAATAATGTATCTATATATACATAAAAGCCGTTCTCTGTGTGTATGTCCTTTATACAAATCTTTAATTTTTGACCGATTTGCAAGAAACTCGATGTACATGCGTTTTAGAACGTGGAAAAGATCACTGTCTACTTAAAAAAATTATCAGACCACTATTTATCCCTTTTTTCTACCACTTCCATAATTTAACATTATAGAAATATCTCTTTTTAAATCTTTTTTAATTCAAACGTTTCTTTCCTGTAGCCAAACCCTAAAACATGACGCAATAATGTATCTATATATACATAAAAGCCGTTCTCTGTGTGTATGTCCTTTATACAAATCTTTAATTTTTGACCGATTTGCAAGAAACTCGATGTACATGCGTTTTAGAACGTGGAAAAGATCACTGTCTACTTAAAAAAATTATCAGACCACTATTTATCCCTTTTTTCTACCACTTCCATAATTTAACATTATAGAAATATCTCTTTTTAAATCTTTTTTAATTCAAACGTTTCTTTCCTGTAGCCAAACCCTAAAACATGGATCCTAAAACATCTCAAAACCCTAAAACATCTCAAATCTAAAGGAGCTATTTTCTGACATATTTTTTAATTAATTTTTGTTCGGAAACGCATGAAATTGACAGGAGTTCTTATTTAGAAACTATGTAATCTAAAGATAGTTTCCATTTGTTGGTAAAGGTATAAGATGTTTCAGTTGGTGTTTTGAACTGAATTTCGGACGCAACAGTGCAATAAAGGATAAATACCGGCCGTCACGCAACCACAATTGCTCATAAGTCGATAAGTAATTTATTTATGAAAAAAGGAAAAACTCATTTCAATTCTAAATCGCTTTAATAGTCAGGCCTACAAATTGTAAGCCTCGTTTAATGAGTCAGAAAATGTGTTAGAAAGTTTCGCGTTGTTGAGCAGGGAACTGGAGAAGCACCTTAAGCATTTGCAGGTTAGTATTTTGTAATCAAGTTGCATGCCAGATAGTCGCTTAAAACATAAGTCATTCTATATTGTTTTAAAAAAAGGTGCATGCCATTATAGGTGTCAGGCACACTCACAAAAATAAGAATACCCTTAGCGCGCAGCCCCATTACCGAAGATAAACCCGTCAATATACTTAGAGATAAAAATATTTCTGGATTTTTCATTCAGCTAATAAGACTAATCTTTCATAATTGGGTTCACATGATTATATAACTTTCCCCTATAATTCTGTGACTAAGCAACGGAAAACAATATGTTACGCACTAAAATCTTCCCTAAAAAAACTAATAGGTCAAATCGCATGGAAATCCGTTCTGAAGAATTCAAGTTATATGCACCCGGAACGAAATTCCCATTTGAATTTTATATACTTATCAGGTTATTTTGAGTATTTTTATTTGATATCGGTTAAATTCGGGTTTTATTTTATTTAATTTTTGGCGTTTTAATTTCGTTTGCCAATTTAGTTATTGAATATTACGCGAAAGCAAACAAATTCTGAATTATTTACAATGTTTTTGAACAATTGAGTTAATCTTTTGTATTTGGGTTGCAAGCATATTTAAAAAATATGCATGCTTAAAAATTATTTTAAAACCCATAAAAAATTCGTAAATTGAGATAAACATTACAAACAAATATCACTGAAAGTACTTTTGTTTTCTATAATACATTGGAACAATCGAATGTGCAATGTTTAGACGTTAAACTGCAATAAAAGGGAAATTTGTTGTGTTAGGTTGTTGCCAACGAAAATATGATAGACATGTCTTTTCTTTATACTATTGCATTAAGTGTAAACAGGTTCATCTTTCGTAATCGGGTTGCACTCAACTTTTAAAAATATCCATGCTTAAAAAATTACTTTAAAATCCATTAAAATCAGAAAACTGAGGTACAATTTTCAAACAAATTTCATTTGAGAGAACTTTTTTCTATTCGACATTGTAAAAAATGAAATTGTGTGATGTTTAAAAGTTAGAAAAATTGCAGTAAAGGCACATTTTATGGGGCACAATTTATGGCACTGACATAGTGTTTTTACTTTATAATGTAGATAATACCATATAAACGAGAATTTCACTAAGTGTTGCGCGATTTGGAGGAATTTCTTTTTTTCGTATTGTCAGGAAAATCCCATATTTTTCTCTTATACTCGCCAAAGAAAATGTGCTTTCTGTTATTAAAGCTCAGGGATTTTACTATGGTTGCAAGAAAATAACGCCATGTTTTTTGATTGTCTTTATAACGATTTGTGGATGGGAATGCACAAATTTCAGTTATTGTGATTGCTGTATTATTTCGTTTTAATTTATTTTGCCTGGAAAGCTTCTTATAATTGACACGGACGAAGCCGGGTAGTTCTGCTAGTATATATATATATACATATATGACTTTCGTCTAAACACTATAACTTCCACAATTCTGCACAAATCTCTTCCAAACTGTTAACATAAAATCAAGAAACATAAAATCTCGGTCAAGTTCGTTAATGGGCAAGATCGGACCAAGGGGATGGAAATAGGTAGGGGTTTTGTGAAAACCGAAAAACCCCCATAACTTCTTAATTTTTGTACATATCTAATCAGCTTAAAATTTTTATTACTTCTAAAAAAAGGACCAAATATTTATCTATCACAGATTTTTGATAAAATTAAAAATGGGCTCAAGGGACGCAAAAAATAGGGTTTTTGGGAGAAAAAAAATTCCTAACTTCTTCAATTCTCAAGATATCAAATCCAATTAATTTTATTATACATCTCCTTAATATTATCGACAACTTTTATATTCACAAGTTTTTGATAGGACCAATTCGTACAGCAAAAAAAAAATTAAAAACGAAAACAAAAAATGGGAGTTGAAAATGAAACATTTTTATAACTTCGTCAATTCCCAAGATATAAAATCTCCATGAATTTATCATATATCTTATTGTCTTCAACATTTATATAGACAAGTTTTTGATTGGACCAATTCTTACAGCAAAAACAAATTAAAAATACATAGCGGTTGAAGAAAAAAATCATCTTATTAAGGGTGTATTGAAATCCAAACTGCTTATTTTCTTACTCGTTTTTAAAATCATTTTTGCTCTGAAACGTATCCAATTGGTAGATTCTCTTATTCAGAAACTATATAATGTACAGTAATGATCGATTTTTTGATTGAGGCAGAATATATTTAAAAAAATGATGTTAAAGTGGGCATTTTGAAGAGAATTTCCCGAAGCGATTGTGTTAGAAACGAAAAATATTGCCCTACTGAGAAAATAATTGTTTTTTAATCAAGTTTAATTAATTGAAAGAAAAATAAAAACACAGGTTCCTTATAAATCTTTTCAAAAATCTCGTCAGCAAGTTTCATATTTTTTTAATTAAAAATGATTCTGAAAATGTGTCAGAGTTGTTGAGCATGGAAAAGTATTTCTTTTAATACCGCCTTAACATGATTCTGATAAAATCAGCTATTATATAAAAAATGAAATAAAAACTCGTCAAAAGCAGACAGATAAAACTGTTAAAGTGGATTTATATCTAATTATGATTTAGTTTTTGTTGGTGAAATTAGTATACTTAACTTCGAAATCTACCTCTGCCTGTAGGCCGGGCCGGCAGGGATATTTTTTCGTTGTGGAACTTGCTTTTCCGGCTTTTTACCATCAAGTTTATGGTCGAGTGGGAGGAGCATACTCAGATAGCTTGCTCCCTAGCATCTGACGGATCACTTTTGTGTTTGGCTGTTGGATACCAACGGCAACGTCATCTGTTCTGTTCCCTGGGTTGAGTTGTATGGACCACAGGTGCCTCAATTCAAAACTTTACAAAGTCATGCTAATTACTTTGTGGTATTCCATCGCCCCCTGAATAATATGCCTGAGCGCTGACACAAAAATCGCGACTACGAAGGCGGATTCTTTTCAGTGTGGGTACAGTCACCTTGAATTTTGGTACCAATAATTTTTAAAAGTTTTTTTCCGCTTTATTTATATGAGATTAAACAAGTCATATAAATCTTTTATAAAATTCTACTGTCTAAATTTAGGTGACCGTACATATGTTAAAGAAAATTCACGTACGATAGCCACCATTTTTGGGTAAGCACTTGGGCCTAGTCTTATTCCCTCCAGGTGCTCACACCAGCTCAAATGTTTTGCGGTAAGGTAGGTCTTTTCCACAACCACGATTTGATTGCTATCGGCATTCTGCTGTTTGTGATCATTATGCTGGGCTGTAGACTTTTCCAGTATCTTAATTGTTTTTTTTACTATCCTTAAATTATATTTTACTAATAACTTAAAATAGTACTGCTAAACATTAAATAATGCTCCCTTATGATACGATACACAAATACTCATACCCAGGGCGTAGAGTTGCTCCACAACTGGGTAGCTCGTCGGAAAACATATCCTGTTCATGTTCCCATCATTTAGTTCGTCTTATTGATAGAATCGCCTCTAAAATGTCACTGGTGTGTAGAAGGTTTATCTGTGAGATTTTTTAACCATTTGTAAATAGTTGTTGTTTTCGGTGGACGATGGAACCAAATGGTTGGTTGGTTGATTGATTTTTGACGGCCGATTATCTACTCTAGGGATATAGGCCCGAGGGGGAGTGCCCTCCGTGGAGGTCTTTCTAAGGGAACCTAACCCGTATTTGCGCATGGAAATCCATGTTCGAAGAAAACCACGAAAACTCCGAACGATCAGACCGACGGGCGCGATTGGGTGATGGGGCCAAATGATGCTCGCATTTTATTTTTTTTTTTTCGAAATTCAACGATGTTCTTTACTTTTAGAAGAATTTTTATTTGCATAGGTAATGGAAAGGCATAAAATCGTAAAAAAAATGTTTGAATAGGTAATCGACAGGCATAAAACCGTTAAAAATTGAAAAAGTTACAAAATGGGTGGGAGCAAATTATCAGATATGGAAAAATCCAAAGACAAAGAACGACGCCAAAATGAAAATCGTCTTGCAAAGCAAAAATCGAGGTCTTCAACTCATTATGTAGGCCATGAAAATCGAGGTCTTCAACTGATTATGTAGGCCATGAAAATCGAGGTCTTCAACTGATTATGTAGCCCATGAAAATCGATTACAGAATAAAAGACGAACGCGAAAAAGGAAACAATCTAATGTTTAATCGATTGATAGTAAAAGGCCATGTCTCGAGGGGCTCCAATCCACAAGCCACGGCGTTTTACAATCGGTCGATTTTAACCGGGAAAAATTGAGCTCAACGTAGGTAATTTGGCGCAATCTGTGGATGATTCGGTGCAACTGCTTTCGATTTGTAAACTGTTTTTCTTCTCGAAACGGGACTTTCACAGTTTATCTATGAAGGTTTTGGTCGTCTGATGTTTGATCCTTGCGATCTGTTGTTGAAGAGGATGCGACGGAATTTGTTGGACGAAATAAATTCCAAATGGTCGTTGTAATCTATTAAATTACAATTTTTATTTTTATATTTAATTTTTCTAAGTTTGTGGATGCATTCCTAATATATTTTCTTTTTTAAGTCTATGAAGATTTAATCAAATTTCTATAAACTATATTTTTTACGCGATGCCTTGATCCAAGAAACTTTAAATATGGTCACAAAAATTGGCGTTACCGTTTAAAACAAACAAAATTGGTGTAATTTGCAATACGCACAGGACCCCCATTTAAATATTAACATTCATAATCTGAAAGAACACATTGTTCCGAGATGAAAGACACATCTAATTTTACCGTAAGCGATCTGAGATTAAAGGCAAGTTAATTTTTTTTCTTTATTTATTATTATTATTATTTTTTTTTTACACTGACTGTACATGTAATGGTTAAGGGAAACTATGAAATGCGACTTTTAATCCTATCTTATCAGTTAAAATTTAAAAATATTAAAATAACATTATGTAAGTATATTCTTTGTTGTTCCAATGTGATAACCCTGCACGCGGTTTAAAGTAATCAACTTATAAAAAAATCATGAAAACGATGGAAAATTGATATTTTATGAATACGAACGCATTTATTTTATCGACAGAAGCGCTTGTCCATCAATCAAGTCCACACTTTTTTTTTTTGGCATTAAGAACCCACGCTACTCACGTGACGACCCTCGCAAGCTAATGTCGATTAAAAATATATGATTTTAACTAATTTCATGGTACTTTTCCAATAACACTTTTGGCGTTTTTCAAAAACTCGGTGCAGTTTAAGTTAATATATATTAGTAATGGAACAGTGGCGCAGCAATTGAGCGATTGTCACCACTAAATTTTTATAGTATTCTTCGGCTTCAAAAATCACAAAATTCTGTCGCGAAGTTAAATGAAGAAGACTAATACAATTTTTCGGTGACAATTGATTCTCTGCTGCTAGATTGTTCCATCGCTGATGATATACATATACATACATGTAAAAAAAAAAACCTTATGAACGTTTATGCGCATTTTTACACATAACAGGGCTCCCAAATGATCCGCCAAGGGTAATAAAATTTGTATTTAAATTTTTAAACACAGAATTTATAAACGTCCAGTTTATTCACAGAAATTGTAGTACAGTGGGTGATCGGTTAACGAACTTAAACCGTTCCAAAACTTTGTTCGCTAAACGAATTGTTTGTTAACTGATCATAGATTTATATTGGAATTAAATTAATTCGTTCCTAAAACCTAAATAATACTTCCCCTGCCCCAGGGCTCCCAAATGGTCCGCCAAATGAATACCAATAAATTTTAACACAAAATTTTATGGTAGGTTTGCGCTAGAATTAACTTTCAAAGGGGGTTACGGGGCGGTTTGTAAGAAAAATGCAAAAAGAAAAATTTTCTAAAATAATATTGGTATTCAGTTGGCGGACCATTTGGGAGCCCTTACATAAACATAAACATTGTATTTATATATAATAATATCTTTATTTTTTATCAACAAATTACTTCTGTTTGTATGTGAAAATATGTAAATAACTTTTTTACACAATAAATTGCATAAATGTGTTTAAGGAAATAGGTATATCAAACAATGGATAGGTTATTAGAAAATATGCATGAAATGTTTACTGCTCTCGCCAAACTCATTTTCTATATCTCGTCAGGGTCCCTACACTGGAAAAGTAGCAATTTCATTTAAGGGTTCTCAGCACTCTTAAAGTTTTCAAATTTTCGAAATTTTAATTTTAATTAGATGTTAAACTACTATCTTTTCAGGACAATACATATCCATTCCAGTACGGTGCAACCTCGATTATCTGATGTAATTGGGACCGTTAGTACCACGGATATCGGAAATCTCGGTTAATAGAATATTGTGTAATATAAACTTGCCGTGCTCGCAAATTTAATTTCTCTTAGAATAAAAACAATAGAAAGTTTTTTAAATGACAAAAATAAACATATATAAAGTTATGTTTCGGAGCTCAATAAAATTGAAAAAGAAATCAACTACTAGTGGAAAATTTTAAAAAGCAAATTGAATTTTTTTACTAAGTTAAATATTGAAAGATGCATTTTCGAAAATAAAACAAATCTCCAGAAAACGTATATATTTTTTGATTTAATTCCATTAATTTGTTAAATTTATATCATATTTTTTAAAAAGTCTGTTATTTTGTTGAGAAAGTCCGGATTTTATATCAATGACTGCCCGATCACGCAAATTTTTGAGCAACAGGAGATCTATCAGCATAACATCGTTTATTTCCTCGAAATATTTTAGGGCAGTGCTGTAAAAAAGGGTGGTCTTTTTCAAGTCTCACTCACAAATAAACAGACTTCATTATCGGCTCGGTTAACAGAAACCTCAATTATTCGAAGCTCAGTTAATCGAGGTTCTACCGTATAATTGTTTCTTTAAAACTCTTATTAGAACAAAAGTTATGGCTTTTAGAAATATCCCCGCTCAATAACTGAAGCGGCGTTTCCGAAACTTTGAAGTCATTTTTATCATATGACGTTTTGGGGTATAACGCGCACGATATTTCAAAAACTTCTAAATATTTTTTCATAAAATTTTCAAAACATATGTTTCATGTTAATCTGTATAAACTGAACCTAAAATTTCCCTTTTATTGTTCAAAAAAATATATTTTTTAGGTGATTATGTTGTTGAAATTTTCAAAATTTTGTATCAGTTAAATACAATTTTGTATTAAAAATAGAAAGATGTTTTAAATACAAATTTGCTTAGGTTCAGGGTAATTATTATAATCTGATATATACGTAGGCCTCAAAATTTTCATTCCAGTTGCAATATTTATTATGTAATCGTGCGCGTGAGCTATTATAACAATTTTCTGCTAGTCAAATATCTGACACTTTGGAGCCCCCTTTATATGCCAATTCTGCACCTTGCATTTTTTTAAAGACATAAAATGAAAGACCGTACTTGTATCTTTCATTTCAATAAAAATAGTATTTTAAACAATATACATTTTAAGATATTAAAAGTGGAAAATGGTCCCTTTTTTCAATTTTTTCGATATTAAGGGTCATGAGACTCCTTAAAATACTAAAACGAAAAAAAAAAAAAAGAAGAAGAAATGAAGCCATAATCAAAATGTTTTATTTAATTATTATTAAAGAATTGTTTCTAATTTGCACACGCGAAATATAAAAGACGCTATTGGTGATTGAAAAATTATGTTACAGAGATTATAGCAAAATATCAAATACAGTAGAACCTCGATTATCCGAAGTAATTGGGACCGACCATTTTTCGGAAAATCGAAAATGCTTCAATTTTAAGATTAAGGAGATATATATGCAATATTTCTTATTATGGTAACAAGTGCTTAATAAAAATAAAGCAATAGCAAAAGATAAAGAAGAGTAATTTACCTGAATTTTAATTTCGAAATTAAGTACCTTTTACATACCTCACAAGGATTTGAAAAAATGTTTTGTTTGTAGCAGTTTCGATTGCGTTTGCTTTGAAGCTCTGTCACTGAGTTTTTTAATATTATTTGTTCACCAGCATCACAGTCTTTCTGCTGCTGCAGCCATGCCAAACCTTTTGCAATACATTTAAAAGCTTCAGACTTGCTAATTTGCCCGTTTTCTTGTTTCTTCGTTTCACTCCGCAGCTTGCGGGAGCTCAAGTTAAATTAAAAGGAGATTGAAAATATTTATATATACTTGTAGCTCGAGAAGGATCGTTTGCACGCAAGGAATAGGATAGTTAAAAAGAAGAAGAAGAAGCTCTCAAAATGGATTTTGCACGCAAGGAATGTGATAGTCAAAAAAGAGCATTAAAAATGGGTTTCAGTTAACCGAGAGTTTTAGTTAAAAGAGTTTCGGATAAAAGAGGTTCTACTGTACTAAGTTATTTTGGCTTTTTTCCTTTAAATAGAAAAAATACCGATTTATTTTCCTTTTTAAATATGTTTAATTATATAGAATATTAATGCGTGCATATTTTCTTTGCTCCATGTACTGTAATTCTGTTTTCTACGAAAACATCCAGCCAGCGAAAATGACGCACACTAAATTTCCGTGACGTATGTAGATAAATTGTGCTTTTTTTATCAGTTTTTTAATATAATTTTTAAACGGTTTTGAACTTATTTTTCATAGGTGCATTCAACAAGTTACCCTCATAGGTACCTTCTGGTGCAATCAGAAACGAAATCCGACAAATATTTTTGTGAGTTATGCTTGACGAAAGGTTTTGACGAAAGTTTTAACACTTTGACGTCCGCATGATTCGTAAATATTTATTCGCTTGGCTCCGGAAGCGCTAATTCGATCACTTGACTCGTCACCGGAATATATCTTGAATGAAGAAATGTATCCCGTAATCGAATCACACATCATCCCAATGACTAATGCCATATTTCGTAATTTTCGACGGATTGTAAACTTTAAAATTCAATCGTCCATGCCACGGTACCATTCTTTCATCAATTGAAATGTTTAGACTTAGATTAAAATTTTTTTAAACTTTTTGGAAAAGTAATCGATTATGAATTGCACTTTGAAAAGCCGGTCGGCATTATTCGGTTTATTGTTGTTGTCAGAAAAATGTAAAAATGATAATATTTGTCTGAATCGGTTATCGGACATCGTTTTGCGAAATATCGGTGTGTCTATCAACGGATTCGTTGACCAATAATCATCGATCCTTGCTTTTTTTACAATACCCATAAGGATAGCAAGCCCAAACCCTTTTTTCAGTTCGAGTGCCGTAACATCCACAAATTTGGCATTTTTTCTTTATCCTGTTTCCTTTCATCGCAATTTTGATTGTGGTACTCGTTGGTTTCATTGCAAATATAGTCAAATAAATCGTTCCCAAGATATAATCCTGTGATATCCTCGATGCTCTGCGTATCCTTGGGAAATATGTTTGGACCCGGAGATCCTTCAAATTCATTATTGGTCCTCGGTAAATCAAACTCTGGCCATTGTGCACTGTCTTCTTCGTCTGACTCATCCGTATCAATTGGCAACCGTAGCATTCGCCGAATTCTTCTTGGAAATATTTCACTATCTTCCGACGATTCTGCTTCACTTTCACTTTTTTGATTTTCAATCTCTTCCCAATCGGCCAAGTCGTTCGGAACGTCAGACAAGACGTCCGTGCATTCGTCGTAAATATTTGTATCGTCTCTTTCGTCTGCCATGATAAAAGGGCTCAAGAACTTATACAAATAAAAAACTTGATGACTTGTGTAACTTATTGTTACCGAAACAAAGCACCAGCAGAAAGCAAAAGATACTAAAGTGCTGTCGCCGGCCACTGAGCGATACTGTGCTCACGACACCACTGTGGTGTCGCCGGCCGTTGGCAGCTAATTTGCGCACGACACCACTGTGGTGTCACCGGCCGTTGACCGCTAGTTTGCGCACGTCACCACTGTGGTGTCGCCGGACGGCATAGTGTTAATATCCATCGTAGCTGTATGTGACGTGAAAGTAATATTGCGCTGTGTATTAGCCTTCGTTTCGCTCAGACAATTAATTTTGTGAAATTACGTTTGAAATTATTGAATATTTAATACGTGATTTATGACATTGCTAACAAAACGTAGAACCATGCATTGTAATAAATTAAATATTCATGAATTTGTAAAGTATTGAATTTTAATGCAGATCTATGAAAATGCGAATAACACAAAGCAATCAGAATTTTCAATTCAACGGAATTCGCATCTTAAACTTCTACCAGAATGGGATGGATGTATCTCGTTTTCTTATTCGGAATTCTTAAACTGTTGGAGAGAAACAACTGCTTAATTTCATGATTACGAACAACCCTGTTGATGTGTACAAGTAAATATCCATGTAATATATATAAATATATCATGGCTAATTTTTTTACTGGTATGAAATATTTTATTTTCTATGAAATTTTCCTTCGTATATTGAGCCCTCTATTGACTTTTTACTTCTTAAAGGAATGTGAGTTAACATTATTTTATTTTCAAAATTAACAACCTAACTGGAGTATCTTATAGTTCAAATGTCTGAAAAAGGCAGAATATCCCCAGTTTCAAAGAAATTTAAAAAATCTTTTCTTCATAAACGATAATCCAAACTAAATTATATTTTGTTTCGAATGCGATTCCATTTGGCAATTTAATATAGTTTAGCTTTTTTTAGACGTTTTACTTAAACCCTTTCATGAGCGGTGGTATGTATTTGAAACCACTTAATTTTTAGTCCCAAATACCATAATTTTTTTATGTATCGTATTAATTTTGGTTGGTAAAAACAATTGAAATAAAATTAGTGTGAAAGTAAAAATAGCTTAAAATCTCTCTCTTCTTACTCTCTTATTTATCTTTTAATGTTCATATTGAAAATAACGACTAATTGTTTGAGTGAAATTCGTGTTTTTTTCCTAGGAAATTTAAATTACAATAGATTGAAAAACTCTCTTTTATAAACTCTCTTATTTATCTTTTAATGTTCATATCGAAAATCACACCTTTTTTTTTTTTTTTTTTTTTTTTTTTTTTTTTTGTTTGTTTGAGTGTGATTCATGTTTTTACCAGGAAAATTTGAGTAACGATAGATTAAAAAACTCTCTTTTATAAACATTCTTATTTATATTTTAATGTTCATAAAGAAATTTACGCCTAATTTTTTAAGTGTAATTCATGTTTTTTTCCTCGGGAAATTTTAATTACAACATATTAAAAAACTCTCTTTTGTAAACGTTCTTATTTGTCTTTTAGTGTTTATATCGATAATCACGCCTAATTTTTTGAGTGTCATTCATGTTCTTCCCCGGAAATTTAAATTACAATAGATTAAAAAATTCCCTTTTATAAACTCTCTTATTTATTTTTCAATGTTTATTTCGAAAGTAACTCTTAAAGTTTTGAGTGCAATTCATGTTTTTCCCCCGGAAACTTAAATTACAATAATTATAAAACTCTCTTTTATTAACTCTCTTATTTATCTTTAATGTTTATTTCGAAAATCACGCCAATTTTTTCAGTGTGATTCATGTTTTTTAACAGGGAAATTTAAATTATAATAGATTAAACAACTCTCTTTTATAAACTCTTTATTTAGCTTTTAATGTTCGTATAGAAAACCAAGCCTAATATTTTGAGTATGATTCATGTTTCGCCCCCCCCCCCCCCGGAAATTTAAATTATAATAGATTAAACAACTCTCTTTTATAAACATTCTTATTTATCTTTAAATGTTCATATAGAAAATCATGCCTAATTTTTTGAGTGTAATTCATGTTTTTTCTCCCGGAAATTTAAATTACAATAAATTAAAAAAACTCTCTTTTATAAACTCTCTTAAATATCTTTTAATGTTTATTTCGAAAATCACGCCTAATTTTTTGAGTGCAATTCATGTTTTTCCACCTGAAATTTAAATTCAGTAATTAAAAACCTCCCTTTTATAAACTCTCTTATTTATCTTTTAATGTTCGTATAGAAAATCACGCCTAATGTTTGAGTGTAATTCTATTTTTCCCCCAGAAATTTAAATTACAATAGATTTATTTGGCATAGACTTCAAACTCTATTATGAAAAATTTTCTGCTTTTTGCTTGCTTTTTGGTAGAAAGCATGGAGCAAGCGAATTTATTTAAAAATGCATAATTTTTGTTCTATTTCTTTTTTAAGGTAGCGCAGCGAGAAGAAAAATTGAAAATTATTTAAACTGTCTTTTTACGATTTTAAATTGATTTCTCAACGTATAATGATAAATCAATTAATATTAAATTTTTAATTCATAAAAGTATGCTATTTAAAAAAAAATAAAATTTTCTTTTTTTATTTGGAATTAATTTTCCACTTTTTCCACTTTAGAATGTTTCATTGTTGCAGTTTCAGAGTCATTTGGCTTATTTTGGTGATCGTTTATTGGTGCATCAATAAATCCATTGTTGTTTCAACTCATACACAACTGTACGAGTTGCAAAGAATGTTTGGTGAATTATCACTTGCAGCGGGTTAACAGGAAGATGTTATTAAAGGCTTTAATTAATAATTATGTAAAAAAATATTAAAATGATATATTGTTATCGGAAACACACTTGTGAGTGTAATTATTATAATTCTAGCATACCGAAATTAGGCTAAAAAGGATTACAAAATTCAATCATCATATACAACAAGGAGGAAAAATCATGCATCAAGTATAGGTTATGAAACGCTTTCCAACACTTCCAGAATTCAGTAATGAAACTTTGCTGTTTAATAAAGTAAAAAAATGGAGTTAAAATTTCAGAAACAGCATAACACATTTGAAAACCTGACTTCAGTAATTACCACACAAAGCAGGAAAATTAGTCCAATTCTTTTGTATTCCCTGTATTTAATCTACAGATTTGTATATATTCTACAGAGTATGCTGAAATTTAGTTCAACACTAAAATGCATAACTTGTTGAAAATTCACCTTCAGTAATTTCTGTCAATATGCGGAAATAAACTTGAATTCTTTTGTATAGCTCTGTATATTCCAACAGATTTTTATATGCGCCGTATAATAAGCTAAACTTTATTCAGGCAAAATCATTGTTAAAATTACTGAAATCATACTTTCAGACATTGTCATCCACAGGAGGGCGTTTATCCAGTTCTTTGCGCGGCCCCGTATATGATTTTATTTATATTATAGAAACATGTTTCAGTATACTAAATATAGTCCAACTTGAAAGCGCACAACTCAGTTAAAAGCCGCCTTTAAGCTATTCACGCTGATATTTTTCAATGCTTACGCATTTTCTTGTGTAGCCTGGTATATGATACTACAGTAAACATCACATAGTGAGCAAACATTTAGATAAACTTGTCACGCATGACATAAAAGAAATAGCACTCCAATCAATTATCGGTAATGGAAACTACTTAAGGCACAGTAATGTATCCGAATCTTTTTGTGCCCTTGTAAATGAACGATAAATACTATGCGCATAATGTCAAACAACGAGTATCTTGTAGTAGGCCCCAGAAATGTATACCAATTTCGTTATGTTTGAAATAGCTTAACAGAAATAAAGATCGCCGCAAACTGATTTCCCCCGTATGCCATTATATAACGGAATTGTTTTGTGCGGCCCTGTAAATTAATAATAAATTATCATTCATATTCTACAAATGCCTGTTTTAGTGCACTTTAGAAATGCACATCAATTTTATTACGTTTGAATTGCCTAACATCAGGAAAAATAACTTAAAACGATTTTTTCCCAGGAATTATTTTGACCGTTCCTGTAAATCAAATATAACTAGAGTCAAAACACTACATTAAACACTAGTGTCGTGAAAGAAATTTTCACCTTGTTATTAATAAACTTTATAATATACTTATAACAACTTAAAAGGTGACTTAAACATACAAAAATATTATTTAATGCAACCCCGAGATCTGTCGAACACACATGCGTTCATTTTCAAAGGGAAAAAGATGACTGACTGAATAGAAATACATTTTAAAAACAAAAGGTTGCTGCCTACAGGTTTTACGTTAAACGTGCCTTCGAAGTTTGTATGGATAAATACCTACAAATCGAGATTAGTATAATAAAACAGATTGCTATTGAGAATGGTTTCCCTCTTCAATACGTTAATAGATTAGTTAATCAAGCAAAACAACCAAGACAGAAGAATGAATTAAGTTTGACCAAGTCTATTTATTGCACATTTGATTATGTCCCACAGCTTTATGAGAGATTGAGATATGCATTACTAAAATATAATATTAACTTAATAGCTAAACCTCCAACAAAATTGAAAGAATTTATTCACAGTAAAATTGATCCTATTCCCGATTAGGAAAAAGCAGGAGTTTATATCATCCCATTCAGCACAGAACAAGATAAGAATTTATTTTAAATTGGCATAACATCTCGAAAATTTAAGGAAAGATTAAAAGAGCACATTTCTTATATCAAGTTTAACAAACCAAGTACAGCTTTATCCACACTGCATCAAAAAGAAAATATTAAGATAAAATTCGAAAAAGCTAAAATGATCATTTCAACGTCTAACCATTACTCTTCAATATTACGTGAATCCATTGAAATTTTACTTAGAAGTGATAATGTTTGTAAGGATGTCCTTTCCTATAATATTCTCGCAATTTGGTACAATATCCTAAATATTTCAAGACCTCTTGATAATATGAACTGATCTTTTCACCCCTCTGCAGAGAAATGAACTGAACTCCGCTTGCGCGCACTATTTTTGTTTTTGTTTTTTAAATGTATTTCTATTCAATCAGTCATCTTTTTCCCTTCGAAAATGAACGCTTGTATGTTCGAAAAATCTCAGGGTTGCATTAAATAATATTTTTATATGTTTGAGCCACCTTTTAAGTAGTTATAAGTACAGGGTTAGCGAAATTAAACTTCCGCTACTCAAAGGGTCCTGGAGGCCGTTCTACTAGTCCGAAGAGAAAAATATTTTGACAACAGACACTTCGGAGGATGCGCTCGAGATTTCCGAAATAAAAAAAAATAGTTTAAAAAATCGCCACTAGATGGCGCTACTAGTAAACGTGTGAATAGAGGAAAATCTGAGATCGCGAAACACTGAAGGACCAGTGGTCTTACACAAAAGGAACACAATAAGGGCAATAAGTAAGCACAGAATTTCCATGGGCAGGAACCATCAACCGCCATTCTCGCGAGAATTTTGCGAGTGTCCGGATCTTGTCGTTCCAATTGCTGAATCGTTTGAATCTTATACGGGTAGCAGATCAGAATTCTAAGCACTGTCGGACACTGGAGTTGGGCATATCAAGGGTACGTGAAATCGTCTGTACGCTGACAGTTCCATGAGGCGAATGAGTGCGTGCTTCCACTACCGCCATAGCAAAATCCTCTACGACGGCGGTGGTACACTTTAACTTCCACTCCCCGTAAATCGCCTAACTGTCCTGTTCGCTCGAATTTCATCTTCATGTCTTTAAGAGCATGCTCCGATATCAGTTTACGTCGTTGTTTCTTGAGACGGCGGAACTCTCTCACAACTGCCTCTGCATTCTCACTGTTGCGGTAGTACAGTTTGACTAGCATTGCTCTCTCCGGCAACGTCGGCATTTTGAAATGCTCATATGATTGGGGGACGAACTTCTTTCTTTTTTCGTGCGTGGAATTTGCTTGTGTTGCTGCAATGTGGTGCCCCGCTGCGCCACCTGGTAGCGATTTTTTAAACTAATTATTTTTATTTCGGAAATCTCGTGCGCATCCTCCGAAGTGTCTGTTGTCGAAATATTTTTCTCTTCGGAGTAGTAGAACGGCCTACAGGGCCCTTTGAGTAGCGGAAGTTTAATTTCGCTAACCCTGTATATTATGAAATACAAATGCTACACAATTCATTTTCAATACCATTCGTGCTATAGTAACATACAAAGAATTTAGGGTGATCCGAGTATATTTACGAGAATTAGAGCTTGGACAGGCGGCCAGACAAACCGAACTCGTATAACATTTAATCTATGTTTAACCCTTTCGGGACCATGAGTGCATATATTCACCCTAAAAAAGTGCTTGAAACGCTTGAGTTTGATACCAGTAAAAAAGAAAAGTAAAATTGATTTTATTTAATTACGATATTTTTTCTGATTTACGAAGTTAATTCAAATAATTAACAGAAAGTTGTGCCCGTCCTGAACGGGTTAAATTGTATGTCAAACATGGCAATTCAAGTGCGTTCGTAGTATAACTACTTTTATAACTATTCAGATCTTGATGCAATATCTGTTGCACTCTCATGCAGAATACAAAATTTATTACTATTATATACATATTAAATTCAGTAATACGGAAATAATAGGACTGCATCTTAAATAGGACGTCACCACCATGACAACTTAGAATCATTACCTATCATGGGTTATCAATGGATTAATTACATACGATACGATTTAATAGAATAATCACCATGGTAACCTAGAATCATTATTTATCATGGGATATCATTGAATTAATTAAGTGTGATAGGGTTTAACAGAATGAAGAAAACTTGTATTACTATCTTTTAAAGTTCTGAGCCGATTTTCATAAAATTTGGAATAACTCGACAAAATTCTGCAACGATTATACAGGGTGATTAAAAAAAGATGGAAAAATTTTAAGAGGTGATAGTACACACCGAAACAAACATTTTGTATCAAAGAATGCATGGTTGAAAACTAAACGTAAAAAAGTTAGAGGGCGCCAAAAGTTATGTTCTTATGCGAGGCAAAAACACACAATGAACGATTAAGTTAAGTTACGAAAACAAATTTAATGGCATTTGATTACAATAAGTGCTCAAAACATTGACCGGCAGCTGTTATGCACGCAGTACATCGGCGAAGAACAGATTGGCGAATTTTCTGAAACACACCAGGCACCACCGCGCTCGCCAGATCTTTCATGTCTCGATTTTTTTTTTTTTTTGTGGGGACAGCTAAAGGCTCTTGTGTATGAGACTCCCATTGAATCCGCAGATGAACTTGTCGCCAAGCTTTCGGCTGCTGTAGGGGAAGTTCGCGATATGTCTGGTGTGTTTCAGAAAATTCGCCAATCTGTTCTTCGCCGTTGTAATGCGTGCATAAC
Source organism: Maratus speciosus (assembly GCA_963932465.1). Classification (NCBI taxonomy): domain Eukaryota; kingdom Metazoa; phylum Arthropoda; class Arachnida; order Araneae; family Salticidae; genus Maratus; species Maratus speciosus. The sequence goes on along the minus strand of OZ010798.1, from coordinate 257,547,925 downwards.
AACTACCGGTCAATGTTTTGAGCACTTATTGTAATCAAATGCCATTAAATTTGTTTTTGTAACTTAACTTAATCGTTCATTGTGTGTTTTTGCCTCGTATAAGAACATAACTTTTGGCGCCCTCTAACTTTTTTACGTTTAGTTTTCAACCATGCATTCTTTGATACAAAATGTTTGTTTGGGTGTGTACTATCACCTCTTAAAAATTTTCCCATCTTTTTTGAATCACCCTGTATACATTAAATATCAAATCAGTCGGTTGGGTAGTTTTTTCACTGTTATATGGATTGATGGACCAGGTGACGACTATAGGTGCTACGTATTTTCATAATTACGAATGCACCTAATAAAAGAATGTAAAAATGCCCAAAATACCTTGTTGATGGCTGAAGACTTAACCCTTTAATTTTCGTTCCCGTGATATACACGGGTTGTGCCTTTTATTCAGATTGTTTGATTCCCACCAGTATCATAAAATAGTGTAATTGGCTTTATTATGATATAATTTTACATGCCATTAAATAAGGTGGATATTTTTTTTTCAAGTAGTGCCAATGAACAATTTGAATTTTTAAACAGAAATTTAATGCGTCCGTTAAGGGGTTAAGAAAGGTGGTGAAGAATTAGGAAATTATAATATTTTCTTGAATAAAAAATAAAGCATTTTATCTTACTGTGGCGAACTCTCTGGGATGAACAATGAATCACTTACCCTGTGTACCATATTAATAGTCTAAGAGAAAATGTATGTAAATTTATAACAGAAACTTGCATTTAGGTTCAAGATACAAGGGAATGAGAGAAATCGTATAATTGAAGGAAACGGGATTACTCAAAGGAAGTTCTCCATACGGGCATACTCCGAAAAATCTGAAAAAATTATAGAGTGTTCTACTCATAAGGATAGATATGTTTATAAAAAAATTTCGGTGGAAATTCGATAGAGCGTCCGTAAAAAAATAATGAAAATTTTGATATTTGGCGATTTATCACCGGTTGGCGATGGAATAAAATTTCAAAAAATACTATTCAAATACTCTTAAAATATAATGGTTACATATTGAACTTGTTTAAATAAATTTATTGTAAATAACTTTAGTTTTGTCAGTTTTAGTTTGATTTAACTATAGTTTTGTCATATATATATATTTATAATCATAGTTAACTATCAAATTTTATGAATTATAACAAAATTAAAATTAATTAAAATTGTTGCAATCTCAAAATTATATCCAATTGAGCACTGTCGATTCAATTTTGTTGCTATGTAAACAATGACTTATATTCAAATGAATTACTGCAGCATTCTTCATCTTGCCTTTATTTTGCAATACGCTCAAATATATGAAAATATTTTTTATACATGAAATTGTTTTTAAAGTAATAAAATTAAATAACAAGCAACATAAATATATTTATTAAACTCTGTCATTGTTTAAGTTTAAATTCATTAAATACTATTTACACGCATTCTAAAAATCAATTAAAATACATTTTCAGGCGCATTAAAATCGTTTGCTTCTGGCGAGGAAAAGTACTGGCGCCAAATTACGAGACACTTTCGTCTTTTCGCGCCAAATACTCGAAAGTATTTTATTTTTTTACAGTCTTTCTTCTGCAATTCCACCGCTAAATTCGACTGATCCTTTATTACATACAAAAATAGTTTAATTAGTATTTTTTTTCAAAATATTCTGAATATGCCCAGTAAGGAGACCTTCCTTGTCAGTTTGATTTAATTTGTGTAAGTCTCTAGTGATACTGTTTGAAACACTCATTTCTAGTCATGACGAAGTAGCAGCTTTTACGATATCTCCATACTCGCATTTGTCTTGATTCCGATTTGACAAATTTATTTTACCACTTTTAGGTTGGCTCGTAATTGCCTAAATACGTAGCACCTGTAATTGTCGTCTGGTTCGTCCGTCTGTCTGTCCATCTGTCCGCATATAACAGCGCAAAAATTACCCAACCGAATGGTTTGAAATCTAACCCTCTCGCTGCGTAATTTTTTTAAAAAATCAAAATAGCTTCAAAAATTGCGCATTTTTTTAATTACGTATTTCAAACATATATATATTTTAGAATTTAAATATGTAAACATTTTTTGTAAAAGAGTTTTTTTTTTAACCAAAACCTGAATCAATAATTAAACATTTCGACAGTGTTGCCAGCGGGCTCCTTTTTATAAATCCAGATTTCTTGATTGGCACAACTTTTTTGAAATACTGAAATTCGCCTGATTTAATGGCATATTAATTAAGGAGAAAACAAGGGAAATTTTACTATTTCAGAAAAATGATGCCAATCAAATCTGAATTTCAAAAAAGTAGCCCACTGGCAACACTGCATTTCAATCAGGTTAATCAGGTATGTCATTGAAGACAAATTTTAGAAAGTGATCGCCAGTTATAAAAATGATCCACCGAGGAAATCTAGAGTTGCGCAAATTTTGCTACTTTTACAGGGTTCCTACAAGTCAGGGAATTTCTAGGACGTTAGGATATATAAACACCAGTATTTTCTTAGAGGCTAAACTCAATCGCGCGATTGTATAAATCGAGTTTTCTACATAAAAATACTGGTATTTCAGTTGAAAGTGTAGGGACCCTCCTTTACGTTGCACGAGGAAATATCGGGTTGCGCAGCGAGAGGGTAAATATATATAATCGTTGCAGAATTTTTTCGAATCATATCAAATCCTTTCTAGTTGCGAGAACATCTTTACATCCAGTTGAGAGGTGATTCGTTTTGCACAGGCATTAAGGAACCGTAAAAAATATAAATATTTAGATGTGGTTTGTAGCCACATGAGTAAAAAGGTAAATAAAATTTAAAAAAAAGAAAAAAAAAAGAAAATGTAATGAAAATTTGTTATATTACTAAAAATTTAGCAATATAAAAAGACGAATATTAAGCGATACTTAAAGGGATCAGATTATATGTCAGAACGATAATGCGGAGAAAACTTATAGATATTTTTGGTATTTAAATTCAAGGGACCGTATAAAAGCTGAAAAATATCCGTTTATGACAGCCGCCATTTTTGTGGCAGCGAGTAGAACTAGCATTTAGAGGGCGGTGTGACACAACAGAATGACGAAAAATTCATTGATCTGTACACTGAGTGGCACAGTGGGTAAAAAAAAACTATTTTTGATCTATTGAGTGCATGGTTTTTTTTTTCTTTTAACTTTCCAGGAAAAAGTTATATTTGCAAAATTCAACTAAGATGACCTCGTTCGTAGTGAAAAAAAAAATAATAAAACGAAATTATAACCAAATTCATTCCAAGACAGCATAAGCGTCTACAGCATCATTTGGGAGCCACATTTAACTCTTTAATTATTTAACCCTTTCCACTCAATGTTATATTTTCGAAATAGCGATCACTTTTTAGCTGTCACTTTTCTTATACTAATATTTTCATGTTAAGTTCTTATTTCAAGAATTGTAGAATTATACTACGAAGACTCCTACAATTTTTTAAAATAAAAATACAACTTTTTCTGAATTAGTGACAACCAAAGCTCAGTTTTGAAGTACCGGTAGCGACAAGCGCAGATCTCGAAGCAGAATAATATTTTCGTGGTAGGTTCCTATTTAAAATGTTATAGAAATATACTACGAAGACTCCTACAATGTTTTTAAATAAAAATGCAACTTTTTCTGATTTAGTGGCAACCAAAGCTCAGTTCTGAAGTACCGCTAGCGACAAGTGTAGATCTCGAAGGAGACTAATATTTTCGTGGTAGGTTCTTATTTAAAATGTTATAGAAATATACTACGAAGACTCCTACAATGCTTTTAAATAAAAATACAACTTTTTCTGAATTAGTGGCAACCAAAGCTCAGTTCTGAAGTACCGGTAGCGACAAGCGCAGATCTCGATGGAGACTAATATTTTCGTGGTAGGTTCGTATTTAAAATGTTATGGAAATATAATACGAAGACTCCTAACATTTTTTAAAAATTAAAAATACTATTTTTTAAATTAGTGGCAACCAAAGCTCAATTCTGAAGTACCTGTAGCGACAAGTGCGATCTCGATGCAGACTAATGCTTTCGTGGTAGGTTCTTATTTCAAATATTGTAGAAATATAATGCGAAGGCTCCTACAATTTTTTTTAAATTAAAAATACTATTAAAAAAAAACAATTAGTAGTAACCAAAGCTTAAGGGGACCTTCTAAATTAGGAGGCAAAAAAAAAGCATTTTTTATGATTTTTTTGTAAGAAAACTGCATGATGGATCTTTTTGAAATTTTATCAGTTTATTGTACAATTACAATAAAATACAACAAAATAAAATATAAAACAATATATGATACAATATACAGAATATTACAATATGATACAATACAACGCAATGCAATACAGAATAATACTATACGATACAACAGAACAGAACACCAAATAACACAATACTATACAATAAACATTAAAATAAAGTTCTTTTGATGGTGTTTTTCGAGTATGAGGAACAACATTCAATTAGCCTGAATTTGTAAATATTTACCTAATTTTTGTTTTCCAATTTTGAAAATAAGTTGCCGTATTATACAAATTCTCGTCTTTCGTCGTTTCGGCACTGCATCATCAACAACAGAACAATGTTTTCAATCGTATCTTCTTTTGATGCTGTATTTCATTTGAAAATTCATGTTCAACTGTGTGTGCTGTTACAGTTTCGCACCAGTGCGCCTGAGATCCATTGCATGTTCTCCATACGAATGCAGCCCATACATTCTAAACATGAGTCCAGAAATTTGTTTATGAGAACATCTAGATAACGACTTCTCATTTAAATTTCACCTGCTTCTCCAACAGATTCAGTTTCATAACTGTTGGAACCAGAACTTGAGACAGCATTATAAAAATGTTCGACTAAGCTTGCTTGAAAACGCGCGTCTTAATAGATGTCTCGTTCTTCTATTTCTCTTCTCAACTTCATTAAGTCTTTAACTATGAAATATATCACAACAAAACAGATGGCATATATGAAGATGAAAAACGCAAGAAATGTCAACAAAATGTCCCGAAATGTGACTATTTTTTAAAAAGTAGATGTGAAACACTCGAATTAATCATTAAATATAAAAAATACTCAAAAAGGCTTTCTTATGAATAGAAAATGTTGCTTTAAATCAGATCAATTTCACTCCAACATACAAGTTCGAAATTTTTATGTAAGAATGAGACATTTGTCCATTATTTCAAAATTAATGGCTTCAACAATTGATTATTCTTGTTAGATACTTCAACATTACAGAACAAACTCATTGTTGTATTTTATTGAAAACAATTAAACATTATTACAACAACAGAGAAACGCGCACACAATTCCAAGAAACACTATTGTTGCGAATTACGGAGGTCCATTGTTGTTAAATGACATAATTGCTGTAATGTTTGATAGCTTTGTTTTTGTTTACCGTTTTTTTTGTCTACTTTTTTTTACGAAAAACCATAAACAGATTTAATAAGGAAAAAAGTGCATTTAACCGAAAATTTTGAAAATTGCTGTTCAATTTTTATTTTATTAGTTTTTTTTGTATGATTTAGTACCATTAATGTATAGTGGCAGATAAAGAGCTTTATTTGGTACAGATGTCATATTCGCCCCATATTGGCGCGATTTTTTTCGGTTGCCAATTTGGCGAAAACATCAACAGCATAAACAACATAATCCGGGTTACCACATCAAGCACTTTGGCGCAAGTTAAGTACCTGTTGCCTATATGATATTGGCGACAGAAAAAAATCGCGCCAATATGGGGCGAATATGACATCTGTTCCCTTTATTTATGTAGAAAGAATAGGAAGGTAGTGGATATCTACTATATTTTCTTGACATTTTCTATTAACAACTAAAAAAGTATAATAAAAAAACGCGTCATTTAAAAAAATATATTAATGAATGATATCTGATATAACATAAAGCTATTGTAATATATATTCAAATTTAAGTATCCACATCAATATTACAAAACAATTAAGGCATTAAATCATTAAATACAACATGATACAATACAATACAGAAAATTACAATATGAAAATTATAATACAATACAGAACTAGGCAATACAGAACATAAATTTACAATATGATATACATAATATACAATACAGAATGATGGAATATAACACAATACAGTGCTAAATAATACAGTATGACATAGTACAATAATATACTATACAATTCAGTAAAATACAATTAGGCATATTATGCATAATTGAGGCCAAAAATGTCTACTTAGGTTAGAGTTGCAGTAAAGCTAGAGATCCTACTTAGAGAAATTCCAGGTTGTGTAATATTTAAGTGGAGCTTCTGACTGTAAAATAGTAAATGAAACATCGTCGTCATTTTGAAAGACCTATAAAATGACATGACACACAATGAGGTATTGTACTGTATCATGTTGTACTATTCTGTATTGTAGAGTATCGTGTTATACTATTCTATATTATTTTGTATCATAAATTGTACATTATTGTAATGTATCATGTTATATTATTCTGTAACCTATTGTATGATGTATCGTATTATATTGTATTGTATTTTGTTGTATTGTATTCTACCATGTTTTATTATTTTGTATTCTATTGAATTGTATCATATTGTATTATTCTATACTATATTGTTTCATGTATTGTATTTTATTGTAATGTATCATGTCGTATTATTCGTAGTATATTCTATCATGCATTTTAATGTATTGCATTGTATTGTGTTGTATTGTATTGTGTTGTATTGTATCATGATGTAATATTTTGAATTGGATTGAATTGCATCATATTGTATAATTTTGTATTATATTGATATCATACATTGACATAATACATTGTATTGTATGATATTGTACACTATCATAACATTTTATACTGCATTGTATAGCATTGTATTGTGTCTTATCCTTTATAGCATTGTATTGTATTGTATCATATTGTATTATCACGGTCTATATTATGTCTGTACGTTCTGTATCAGGTATTGCTTTGTATTTTATTGTATTGTATCGTATTGTATTTTTCTGTATTGTGCTCTATTGTATTGTATCACATTGTATTATTCTGCTTTGTATTCTACTGCATTGTACAGTATCATGTTGTACTATGTAATAATGTATTACACTGTATTATATAGCACTGCATTGTGTCATATTGCATTTTATGTATCTTATTGTAAATTTATGCTTATTATTGTATTGTATAACATTGTATCGTTCTGTATTGCATTGTATCATACGGTATTTAATGATTTATATGCATTAATGTTATTTAATATTAATGTGGATACTTAAAATTGAACATACATTATAATAGCTCCGTGTTTTATCAAATATCATTCATTAATATTTTTTTCAAAATGACACCTTTTTTATTAAAATTTTTCAGTTGTTATTATAAAATGGCAACAAAAAATACAGTTATCGACGAGCTTAATTTTCGGACTACAGAAATGAATTTCTTTAATTGCCACTATTAAATAAATGGCACTAAATACTACAAACAAATTAATATTTGAACGTAAAAATTGACAAGCAGTTTCCAAAAATTACAGTTAAATGCAGTGTTTTCCTTATCAAATTTGTTTATTGTTTTTGGTAAAGAAAACAAAAGTAGACATAAAACGTAAACGAAAACAAAGCTATCAAACGTTAAAGCAATTATGTCATTTAACCACAATGGACATCCGAAATTTGCAATGTTTCTTGGAATTGTTGGCACGTTTCTCTGTTGTTGAATCAATGTTTAATTGTTGTCAATGAAACACAACAATGAGTTTATTCTGTAATTTGTAAAGATCTAACTACAAAAATCTGTTGTTGAAATAAAGTTTCATTGTTGTCAATAAAACACAACAATGAGTTTATTCTGTAATGTTGCAATATCTAACAACAATAATCAATTGTTGAAACCATTAATTTTGAAATAATGAAGAAATTTCTCATTCTTACATAAAAATTTTGTACTTGTACGTTGGAGTGCCATGGATCTTATTTGAAAAAACATTTTCTATACATAAAAAAGTGTAATTTTTGAGTATTTTTTTTATAATTAATGATTAATTCCAGTGTTTTATATCTGCATTTTATAAAATAGTCACGTTTCGGTAAATTTTGCTGACATTTTTGCGTTTTTCATCTTCATGTATGCCATCTTTTTTCTTATGATGTAATTCCTAGTTAAGGACTTGCTATGTCGAGTTCTGGTTCCAAGAGTTATGAAACTGCATCTGTTGGCGAAACAGATGAAACTAAAATGAGAAATCGTTATCTATAAGTTCTGACAAAAAATTTCTGGACTCATGCTTAGAATGAATTGGCTGCATTCGTATGGAGAACATGCAGTGGAACTCAGTCGCTTGGTGCCAGAAACTTTAAAAGCACAGACAGTCGATGAAATTGCAAATGAAATACAGAATCCAGAGAAGATACGTTTGAAAAAATTGTTCTGTTGTTGATGACGCATTTTCGAAAAGGACTAAAGACTGGAATTTGTATAATAAGGAAATTTTTTTCAAAAAAGGATAAAAAAAATGAGGTAAATATATTTACAATTTCAGGCTAATTGAATGTTGTACGTCATATTCGAAAAACATCATCAAAAGATTATTTTTTAATGTTTATTGTACAGTATTATGTTAGTTTGTGTTCTGTTCTCTTGTATCGTATAGTAATAACCTGTATTGCATTGTAATATATTGTATCATACTGTATTATTCTGTAGTTGATTGCATCATGTATTTTATTTTATTGTATGGAATTGTATCATTTGCTATTATTTTGTATTATATTATATAGTATCATATATTTTATTGTACTGTATCATGTAGTATTATTCTGTATTATATATTATCATGCATTGTATTATATTGTATTGTATGGTATCATATTGATTTATTGTATACTATAATGTATTTTATTGTAATGTATCATATTGTATTATTCTGTATTATATTGTATCAAATATTGTTTTATATTTTATTTTATTGTATTTTATTGTACTGCATCATTTTGTACTATTCTGTATTGAATAGTATCATGTTGTATTATTCTCTACAATTTTGTATCATATATTGTATTTTATTGTAATGTATCACGTTATATTATTTTATATTATATTGTATCATGTATAATATTATATTGTATTTTATTTTATTGTATTGTATTGTATCATGTTTTATTATTTTGTGTTGTATTGAATTGTATCTTATGGTAATATTCTATACTATATTGTATCATGTATTGTATTTCATTGTAATGTATCATGTTGTATTATTCTGTAGCATATTCTATTATGTATTTTAATGTATTGTATTGTATTGTGTTGTATTGTATCATGTTGTAATATTTTGTATTACATTGAATTGTATCATATTGTAATATTTTGTATTATATTGCATCATATTCTACACTATCATAACGTTTTATGCTGCAATGTACAGCATTGTATTGTGCCTTATTATATTATCCGTTATTACATTGTATTGCATTGTATCATATTGTATTATCACGTTCTATATTATGTCATGCATGCCATCTATTTTTCATGATGTAATTCCTAGTTAAGGACTTAGAGAAGCTTAGAAGAGAAAGAGAAGAACGAGCCATATACTATGACGCTATTTCTCAAGCAAGCTTAGTCGAACATTTTTATGATGCTGTGTCAAGTTCTGGTTCCAACAGTTATGAAACATCATCTATTGGCGAAACATATGAAACTAAAATGAGAAATCGTTATCTAGAAGTTCTGATAAAAAAATTTCTGGACTCATGCTTAGAATGAATGGCTGCATTCGTATGGAGAATATGCAGTGGAAGTCAGGCGCTTCGTGCCAGAAACTTTAATAGCACTTTCAGTCCATGAAATTACAAATGAAATACAGCATCCAGAGAACATACGTTTGAAGAAATTGTTCTGTTGTTGATGACGCAGTTTCGAAAAGCACTAAAGACTGGAATTTGTATAATGATGAATTTTTTTTCAAAAAAGGATAAATAAATGAGGTAAATATATTTACAATTTCAGGCTAATTGAATGTTGTTCGTCATACTCGAAAAACATCATCGAAAGATTATTTTTTAATGTTTATTGTGTTAGTTTGTGTTCTGTTCTCTTGTATCGTATAGTATCAATCTGTATTGCATTGTAATATATTGTATCATATTGTATTATTCTGTAGTTGATTGCATCATGTATTTTATTTTATTGTATGGTCTTGTATCATTTTCTATTATTTTGTATTATATTATATAGTATCATATATTTTATTGTATTGTATCATGTAGTATTATTCTTTATTATATGTTATCCTGTATTGTATTATATTGTATTGTATGGTATCATATTGAATTATTGTATACTATAATGTATTTTATTGTAATGTATCATATTGTGTCATTCTGTATTATATTGTATCATGTATTGTACTGTATCATATTGTATTATTTTATATTGTATCATATTGTATTATTCTGTATCATGTATTGTATTTTATCATATTGTACACTATCATAATGTATTAAACTGTTTTGTAAAGCATTGTATTTTTTCTCATAATATTACTATTTATTGCATTGCATTGTATTATATCATATTGCATTATTCTGTAATATATTTTATCATTTATTGTTTTCTATTGTATTGTATTGTATCATGTTTTTTTTTGTATTTTGCTCTATTGTATTGTATCGTATTGTATTATTCTGTATTGTTATGTACTGAATTGTATAGTATTATATTGTGCTATGTCCTAATGTATTTTAGTGTATTATATAGCATAATATTGGTCATATTGTATTAGAGTGCATTGTATTTTTTGTATCATATTTTAAATTTATGTTTTGTATTGTATTGTATAACATTGTACTCTTCTGTACTGTATTGTACTTTTCATATTGTAATTTTCTGCATTGTATTGCACCATATTATATTTAATGATGTATACCTTAATTTTTTTTGTAATATTAAAGTGGTTAATTAAAATTGAATTCTTTTTATAATATGTCCAAGTTTTATCAAATATCATTTATTAATTTTTTATCAAAATGATACTTTTTTATTACAATTATTTAGTTGTTATTAGAAAATTGGAAGAAAAGATACCGTTATCCACTACGTACCTTTTCTTTCTACAGAAATGAAGCTCTTTAATTGCCACTATTACATTAGTGGTACTAAATAATAATAAAAATAATAATATCTGAACATAAAAATTCAGCAGCAGTTTTCAAAAATTACATTTAAATGCACTTTTTTCCTTATTAAATCTGTTTAATTTTTTTGGTAAAGAAAAAAAAATAAATAAAAAACCGGTAAGCTAAAACAAAGCTATAAAACATTACAGCAATTATGTCATTTAACAACAATGGACCTCCCTCCGTAATTTGCAACAATAGTGTTTTATGGAATTGTTTGCGCGTTTCTCTGCTGTTGAAATAATGTTTAATTGTTTTCAATAAAATACAACAATGAGTTTGTTCTCTAATGTTGAAGTATCTAACAACAATAATCAATTGTTGAAGCCATTAATTTTGAAATAATGAAAAAATGCCTTATTCTTACATAAAAATTTCGAACTTGTAAATTGGAGTGAAATTGGTCTGATTTAAAACAACATTTTCTATTCATAAGAAAGCCTTTTGAGTATTTTTTATATTTAATGATTAATTCGAGTGTTTCACATATAATTTTTAAAAAACAATGTTTGCGGACATTTCCGGACAATTTGTTGACATTTCTTGCGTTTCTAATCTTCATGTATGTCATTTGTTTTGTTATGATGCATTTCATAGTTGAGGACTTAATGAAGTTGAGAAGAGAAAGAGAAGAACGAGACATCTATTTAGACGCGCGTTCTCAATCAAGCTTAGTAAACATCATTATAATGCCGTCTATAGTTCTGGTTCCAACAGTTATGAAACTGGATCTGTTGGAAAATCAGATGACACTTAAATGAGAAGTCGTTATCTAGATGTTCTCTTAAACAAATTTCTGAACTCATGCTTAGAATGTATGGGCTGCATTCATATAAAGAACATGCAATGGATCTCAGGCACACTGGAGGCGGAAACTGTAACTGTTTATTGTAATGTGTCATGTTATATTATTCTGCATTATATCGTATCATGTATCATATTATATTGTATTTTATTTTATTGTATTGTATTGTATTGTATCATGTTTTATTATTTTGTGTTGTATTGAATTGTATCGTATCGTAATATTCTATACTATATTGTATCATGCATTGTATTTTATTGTAATGTATCATGTTGTATTATTCTGTAGTATATTCTATTATGTATTTTAATGTATTGCATTGTATTTTGTTGTATTGTATCATGTTGTAATATTTTATATTGCATTGAATTGTATTATATAGTATAATTTTGTATTATATTGTATCATATTGTACACTATCATGACGTTTTATGCTGCATTGTATAGCATTGTATTGTGTCTTATTATATTATCCCTTATTGCATTGTACTGTATTGTATCATATTGTATTATCACGTTCTATATTATGTCTGTACGTTCTGTATCATGTATTGTTTTGTATTTTATTGTATTGTAAATTGTTGTATTTTTCTGCATTGTGCTCTAAACAAATTTCTCTGAAAATTATTGTATCACATTGTATTATTCTCTATTGTATTGTACTGAATTGTATAGTATTATGTTGTACTATGTAATAATGTATTATACTGTATTATATAGCATTGTATTGTATAACATTTTATTGTTCTGTATTGTTTGGTATTTAATGATTTATATGCGTTAATGTTTTTAAATATTAATGTAAATATTTAAAATTGAATATACTTTATAATAGCTCCTTGTTTTCTCAAATATCATTCATTAATATTTTTTCAAAATGACACTTTCTTTAATACAATTTTTTAGTTTTTATTATAAAATGGCAACAATAAATACAGTTATCCACGAGCTTAATTTTCGGACTACAGAAATGAATCTTTTTAATTGCTACTATTAAATATACGACACTAAATGCTACAAACGAATTAATATCTGAACGTAAAAATTGAGAAGCAGTTTCCAAAAATTACAGTTAAATGCAGTGTTTTCCTCATCAAATCTGTTTAATTTTTTTGGTAAAGAAAAAAAAAAGTAGACATAAAAACGTAAACGAAAACAAAGCTATCCATCGTTAAACCAAATAAGTTATTTAACCACAATGGACATCCGAAATTTGCAATGTTTCTTGGAATTGTTTGCATGTTTCTCTGTTGTTGAATTAATATTTAATTGTTGTCAAAAAACACAACAATGAGTTTATTCTGTAATGTTGTAATATCTAACAACAATAATCAATTGTTGAAACCATTAATTTTGAAATAATGAACAAATTTCTCATTCTTACATAAAAATTTTGTACTTGTATATTGGAGTGCCATGGATCTTATTTGAAAAAGCATTTTCTATACATAAAAAAGTGTCATTTTTGAGTATGTTTTTATATTTAATGATTAATTCGAGTTTTTTATATCTGCATTTTATAAAATAGCCACGTTTCGGTAAATTTTGTTGTTATTTTTGCGTTTTTCATCTTCATGCATGCCATCTATTTTTTATGATGTAATTCCTAGTTAAGGACTTAGAGAAGCTTAGAAGAGAAAGAGAAGAACGAGCCATATACTATGACGCTATTTCTCAAGCAAGCTTAGTAGAACATTTTTATGATGCTGTGTCAAGTTCTGGTTCCAACAGTTATGAAACATCATCTGTTGGCGAAAGAGATAAAACTAAAATGAGAAATCGTTATCTAGATGTTCTGATAAGAAAATTTCTGGACTCATGCTTACAATGAATTGGCTGCATTCTTATGGAGAACATGCAGTGGAACTATATATAGTCCTATCATATTGAATTATTGTATACTATAATGTATTTTATTGTAATGTATCATATTGTATTATTCTGTATTATATTGTATCATGTATTTTATTTTATTGTATTGTATTGTATCATGTTGTATTATTTTATATTGTATCATATTGTACACTATCATAATGTATTAAACTGTTTTGTACAGCATTGTATTTTGTCTCCTAATATTACTCTATATTGCATTGCAGTGTATTGTATCATATTGCATTATTCTGTAATATATTTTATCATTTATTGTTTTGTATTGTATTGTATTCTATCATGTTATATTTTTTGTATTTTGCTCTATTGTATTGTATCGAATTGTACTATTCTGTATTGTATTGTACTGAATTGTACAATATTATATTGTACAATGTCCTAATGTATTTTTCTGTTTTATATAGCATAGTATTGTGTCATATTGTACTATTCTGTATTGTATTTTTTTATCATATTATAAATTTATGTTTTGTATTGCATTGTATAACTTTGTACTCTTCCGTATTGTTTTGTACTTTTCATATTGTAATTTTCTGTATTCTATTGTACCATATTGTATTTAATGTTGTATACCTTAATTGTTTTTGTAATATTAAAGTGGATAATTAAAATTGAATTCATTTTATAATAGCTCCATGTTTTATCAAATATAATTCATTAATATTTTTTCAAAATGATACATTTTTTATTACAATTATTTAGTTGTTATTGGAAAATTGGATGATAAGATACAGTTATCCACTACGTACCTTTTCTTTTTACAGAAATGAAGCTCTTTAATTGCCACTATTGCATCAGTGGCACTAAATAATAAAGAAAATTAATATCTGAACATTCAGCAGCAGTTTTCAAAAATTACATTTAAATACTCCTTATTAAATTTTTTATTGTTTTTGGGAAAGAAAAAAAGTAAAAAAAAAAAAAAAAAAAAAAAAAAAAAAAACGGTAAGCCAAAACAAAGTTATTAAACATTACAGAAATTTGTCCTTTAACAACAGTGGACCTCCGTAATTTTCAACAATAATGTGTTTGTTTGCACGTTTCTCTGTTGTTGAAATAATGTTTAATTTTTTTCAATAAAACACAAAAATGAGTTTATTATGTAATGTTGAAATATCTAACAACAATAATAAATTGCTGAAGCCATTATTTTGATATATTTTACAAATTTCTCATTCTTACATAAAAAGTAGTTCGAGTGTTTACCATCTACATTTTAAAAAGCAGAAACTTTAGGGGACAATTTGTTGACAGTTCTTGCGTTTTTCAACTTTATGTATGCCATCTGCTTTGTTATGATGTAATTCATAGTTAAGGACTTAATGAAGCTGAAAAGAGATAGAGAAGAACGAGACATCTACTAAGACGTGCGTTCTCAAGCAAGCTTCCTCGACCATTTTTATGATGTTGTAAAAGTTCTGGATCCACAGTTATAAAACCGGATCTCTTTGCGAAACAGATGAAAGTAAAATGGGAAGTCGTTATCTAGAAGTTCACATAAACAAATATTTGGACTCATGCTTAGAATGCATGGGCTGCATTCGTATGGAGAACATGAGTTGGATCTCAGGCACACTGGTGCCGGAAACTATAACAGCACAGATAGTTAAACATGAAATTACAAATGAAACACAGCATCGAAAGATGATACGCTTGAGAAAATTGTTTTGTTGTTGATGATGCAAACTCAAAAAGGAATAAAGACTAGAATTTGTATAATACGGCAACTTTTTTTCAAAAGTGGAAAAAAAAATTAGGTAAATATTTACAATTTCAGGTAATTTGTATGTTGTTCTTCATACTCGTTAAGCATCATCAAAAGAATTTTTTTAATGTTTATTGTATAGTATTGTGTTATTGTGTGTTCTGTTCTCTTGTATCTTACAGCATCATTCTGTATTGCATTGTATTGTATCATATTATATTATTCTGTATTATATTGTATCATGTATTGTGATTTATTGTATTGTATCAAGTAGTATTATTCTCAATTATATTGTATCATGTATAGTATTGTATTGCATTTTATAGTGTTGTATCATGTTGTACTTATCTGTATTGTTTTGTATCACATTGAATTATTCTGCACTATATTTTGTCATGTATTGTTTTGTATTATATTGTATTATATCATGTTGTATTTTTCTGTATTGTTTCTCTATTGTATTGTATCACATTGTATAATTCTGCATTGTATTGTACTGAATTGTATAGTATCATATTGCACTATGTCATAATGTATTATACTGTATTGCATTGAATTGTATTGTCTCATATTGCATTATTCTCTATTGTATTTTTTGTATCTTTTTGTAAATTTACGTTTTGTATTGTGTTGTATAACATTGTATTGTGCTTTTCATATTGTAATTCTCTGTATTGTATTGTATCATACGGTTTTTATTGATTTATACGCTTTAATTGTTTTATAATATAGATGTGGCTTACTTAATATTGAATATACTTTATAATAGCTCCATGTTATATCAAATATCATTCATTAATATACTTTTTCAATGACACTTTTTTTATTAGAATTTTTCAGTTGTTATTAGAAAATGTCAAGAAAATATATAGTTATCCACTACCTTTCTTTTCTTTCTACAGAAATGACGCTCTTTATTTGCCACTATTACATCAATGGTAATAAATAATACAAAAAAATTAATATCTGAACATAAGAATTGAGAAGCAATTTTCAAAAATTACCGTTAAATGCACTTTTGTCCTTATTAAATCTGTTTATTGTTTTTTCTAAAAAAAAAGTATACAAAAAAACGGTAAGCAAAAACACAGCCATTTCAGCAATTATGTCATTTAACATCAATGGACCTCCGTAATTTGCAACAATAGTGTTTCATGGAATTGTTTGCGCGTTTCTCTGCTGTTGAAATAATGTTTAATTGTTTTCAATATAATACAATAATGAGTTTATTCTGTAATGTTGAAAAATCTAACAACAATAATCAATTGTTGAAGCCATTAATTTTGAAATAATGAACATATGTCTCATTCTTGCATAAAAATTTCGAACATATATGTTGGAGTGAAATGGATCTGATTTAAAACAACATTTTCTGTTCATAAGAAAGCCTTTTTGAGTATTTTTTATATTTAATGATTAATTCGAGAATTTCACATCTACTTTTTAAAAAATGGCCGCATTTCGGGACATTTTGTTGACATTTCTGGCGTTTTTCATCTTCATGTATGCCATCTGCTTTGTTATGATGTATTTCATAGTTAAGGACTTAATGATGTTGAGAAGAGAAATAGAAGAACGAGACATCTATTAAGACTCGCGTTCTCAAGCAAGCTCAATCGAACATTTTTATAATGCTGTCTCAAGTTCTGGTTCCAACAGTTATGAAACTGAATCTGTTGTAAAAGCTGATGAAACTAAAATGAGTACTCGTTATCTAGATGTTCTGTTAAACAAATTTCTGTTCTCATGCTTAGAACGAAAGGGATGCATTCGTATGGAGAACATGCAACGGATCTCAGGCGCACTGATGCCGGAAACTGTAACAGCACAGACAGTTGAATATGACATTTCAAATGGAATACATCATCAAAAGAAGATACGACTGAAAAAATTGTTCTGTTGTTGATGATGCAGTGCCGAAAAGGGCTAAAGACTAGAATTTGTATAATACGGCAACTTATTTTCAAAATTGGAAAACAAAAATTAGGTAAATATTTACAATTTCAGGCTAATTGGATGTTTTTCCTCATACTCGAAAAAAAATCACAAAAAGAACTTTATTTTAATGTTTATTGTATAGAATTGCGTTATTTGGTGTCCTGTTCTGTACTATTGTATAGTATTATTCTGTATTGCATTGTATTGTATTGTATCATATTGTTTTATTCTGTATTTGATTGTATCATGTGTTTTATTTTATTGTATTGTATTGTATGATTTTCTATTATTTTGTATTGTATTATATAGCATAATATATTTTATTGTGTTGTATCATGTAGTATTATTCTGTATTATATTTTATCATGTATTGTATTGTACCATTGTACTATTCTGTATTGTACGGTATCATATTGCATTATTCTATACTATATTGCATTTTATTGTAATATATCATGTTGTATTACTCTGTATTATATTGTATCACGTATTTTATTGCATTTTATTGTTTTGTATTGATTTGTATCAAGTTGTATTATTTTGTATTGTATCATATTGTATTATTCTGCATCATGTATTGTATTGTATCATACATTATTATTCTGTATCATGAATTGTATTGCATCATATTGTATTATTCTGTATCATGTATTGTATTGTATCATATTGTATTATTCTGTATCATGTATTGTATTGTATCACATTGTACACTATCATAATGTATTAAAATATTTTGGAAAGCATTGTATTTTGTCTCATAATATTACTCTTTATTGCATTGCATTGTATTGTATCATATTGCATTATTCTGTAATATATTTTATCATAATAAGCTTTAAGAAGATAAGCTTTAAAAAATTGTTCTGTTGTTGATGATGCAGTGCCAAAAAGGACTAAAGACTAGAATCTGTATAATACGGCAACCTTTTTTCAAAATAGGAAAAAAAATTAGGTAAATATATAGGTAAATATTTACAATTTCAGGCTAATTGTATGTTGTTCGTCATACTCGAAAAAAATTATCAAAAGAAATTTTTACGCGACTGCCAAGAAGGGTTATGTGTTTCACGCGTACCTTGGTATTTTGATTAATTTATACCCTCGAAACATCCCAACGGCTGGATGAATTTTAATGAATGAGGTATGTATCGGTTCATCTTAAACATCCAATGCTTATGGGCTAAGTTTTGTTTTTTTTAATCAAAATGGCGGCCCTAAAATACAATATAGCGGTAGAGACAAAAAACGGTTTAAGCTACATAACGTAAGGTATGCACAAGAATTATTTTTATTAGATTTTGTTGCTTCTAATCTAAGTTATAAACAAATATGATTCACTGCTTTGGATAATTTCGTCTGGACGGTGGGCATGATAGCGCTTTGTAGAATTATCTGAAACACAAAAATAATTTTTTTCCGTAAAGAAATTAGTTCTTATTTGTTAATAATTTTTTTAAAAATAATTTTAGTAAAAGCTTTAATTCATATTGAAAGTTATTAAATAAGCTTTAATTAGAAAAAGAATCAAGATGATCCATTCAATAGTATGTTTTAAATCTTACCCACCGTGTCAAAAAATATGGTTGACACGGTGGGAAAGCTTAAAAAAAAAACTACTCAATGGATCATCTTGATTTTTTTATTAAAGCTTATTCAATTGCCTTCGATAGAAATTAAACCTTTTACTAAAATTATTTAAAAGAAAAGTTATTAACAAATGAGAACGAATTTTTTTAACAAAAAAAAAAAAAAAAAAAAAAATGTTTTTTTTTTTTTTTTTTTTTTTTAATCAGCCATTACATAACTTTCTTTTAATAAATTTATGGGTTCATTTAATTTAACTAGAAGCTATACTCACGAAATTTACGAAAAAAAATAATTTTGTGTTTCAGATAATTCATTCTACAAGGAGCTATCATACCCACCGTCCAGACGAAAATTTCCAAAGCAATTGAACATATTTGTTTATAACTTAGAGTAGAAGCACAAAATCTAATAAAAAAAATTCTTGTTTATACCTTAAGATATGTACAATAAACTGTAAACATTTCAAAAAGATCCATCATACAGTTTTCTTACAAAAAAAAAAAAAAAAAATCACAAAAAGTGCTTTTTTTTTTAGTCTTTTAATGTAGAAGGTCGCCTTAATTCTGAAGTAGCGGTAGCGACAAGCTCAGACCTCAGAAAAGTCTCTTTTCGGCACCACTTCTTTTTTTTATTATTATTTTAGCAGATAAAATTCTACGACGATCGTAAGAAAAAGCTCATCCCGAAACCGGTTTAAACAATATTTGCAAAATAAATGTAAAGCAAAAAATTTCGTACGGAAATGATGGTGATCGAAATTTTTATGTGGTCTCCATTAACCCTTTATATCCCAAATTATGAATTCATGAAAATTTGATCCTTAAAGGCAGTTTTCATGTATTTTTGAAACTGCATTAGAAGATTTACACAGTCATTTAATAAATTTTAGAAGGATTTTGCCAATTAAAATTAATTAATTAAATTTGAATTTATAGTGATTTTGTACAATATTTATAACTCTCCTCAAATCTTTTAAATCAAATATTTTTTTCAGTATTTCATAGAATTAGGAAATGTAGAACTATACTCTTACAAGAGAAATATTTCCTAACTGAAACTTTTCTTCCCCTATCTTTCAACGTCAAGAAAGCTGAAAAGATGCAAATGAAAAATAAATAATCCTTTTAAATATATTTTTCTTTTGTGGAGCCAATAATGATTTTGGAAAAAGATTAAGTAAAGTATCTATAACTCATTCTAAACTGTATTACTACTAGTCGGTTTATTAAATTAATTTTATAACAAGCTATTTTAATGGTACTTTAAAGTACCGTCGGGCATAAAGGGTTAAAAGAAACTGTTCGAGTTCTGTGCGCTTTAATCGAGTCAAATTCGACTATTCAGTGCAAAGGAAAGGGTCTATACAGGCTGCAATCTGAATCTGCTTAATCCTTATGTCTATGACCAAAATTTGCCCTTGTCTCCAATGACCGGGATACACGGGTACTTGCTGCTATTTTGACATACACGCGCCATAAACTCTTTTTAAAACACCCTTATTCATCCTTATCCTTATCCTTATAACATTATAAATGTCAATGTGTGTCCGAATGTTTGAATGAAGTGAGCCTCTAAACGGATGAATTAATGCTTTTGTATTTTTGAATATAGATGGATTACAACCCGGAAATGAACATAGGCTAAGTTTAATTTATTTTATTCAAATATCTTGCTTAATAATTCAAAATTTCATTCATTTTCATACAGAATCAATTGACATTTTCCCGATAAATCTAACCATCTTTCTTTCATGTTGCCAAGAAAATCAAAGTCTGGTATAAAAATTTCTCCTCGGCAATTAATTTTTAACTGAACAATTTCTGCGTAAAAAGTGAGAATAAAAAGAAAATAAATATGACGTCATATTTGAAACGAAAAAAAAATGAAGTATTTTTTATTATATATAAAATATGGATATCGGTTACTTTAATAAGGGTTTTTCTGTCAAAAATGGCGATATAATTAGAAGGAAAAAGAATGAAAAAGAATTATATTATTGATAAAATATTTAACTTGCAAAAATATGACGTCATACTTGAAATAAAACAGGTATTTTCAAGTATTCGTTAAAAATACAAGGAGCATGAATATCATAAACTAATGAAAATAGATAAAAAATGACGTCATATTTAAAATGAATAAGAAATATTTTTTGCTAATACTGATTAATAAGTTTGAATATAAGTAAGTTACATACAAATGAGAGTTTGCATTCAAAATTCAAGTTATGATTATCAGAAGAAGACATTATTTGTGGAAAAAAAGGGAAATAAAATTGATTAATATATTTTTTTACGCTATTTTCTCTTTACAATTAAAAAGAATTTAATTTCAATTTGTATAGATGGTACAAAAACATGATTAAAGTAAATTTTCCTAAAACTAAAACCATATTTTCACACATTGAAGCTTTATGAATGAAATTTATTCCACAGAAGCAAAAATCGTCTGTGCATATTGGCATTTAAACCAAGGATGTAAATTAAACTTCAGTACATTTAAGTGGATTGTTATTGCCCCTACGAATTGAATTTAAAAAATCGTATGCTATTTTAATTAATTATTTTTAACAGATGGCAATTAAAACATATCACAAAGGCGAATTTAGTAAAAGGTTTTATAGGATAAAAATGATGTAATATTTTTTCAATTAAAGTATTAATTTTAATTAGAAAACTTTTGTATATATTTATTTTAATTTCGTCAAATTGATGTCATTTTCATTTCACAAGCTTCGAAATCAAAATGAAACCATGAAATAACAATATACATTTCAAAAATAATGTTTTGCATCAAAAGTCGCATTATTTCAAAATGTAACCTTACCTTACATTTTAAGGTTGGTTGGTTGTATTTATGACGGCCAATTATCTGCACGAGGGATATAGGCCCAGGGGGGCGTGCGCTTCGTGGGGGTCTTTCTAAGGGAACCTAACCCGTATTAACGCTTGGAAATCCAAGGTTCGAAGAAAACCACGAAAACTCCGAACGATTAGGCCGACGGGCGCGATTGGGATCGAACCCAGCACCTCCCGTCTACCATCTTCGAGAGCAGAACCTCTCAGCCACTGGTGGGGCCAGCTTACATTTTAAATAGGGTAACTTGACGTGAGACGCCGTGTTGTACAAGATGCCGAATAATGTAGTTTTCATATGCACAGGCGCTGTAGGGAAATGCCGCTCAATTGTAAGGAAGGCGGTTCCCTACTGATATTTTAATTTCTGTTTGCGCTCTTTTTAAAAATTAAACTTCAGTACATTTAAGTGGATTGTTATTGCCCCTACGAATTGAATTTTAAAAAATCGTATGCTATTTTAATTAATTATTTTTAACAGATGGCAATTAAAACATATCACAAAGGCGATTTTAGTAAAAGGTTTTATCGGATAAAATTGATGTAACATTTTTTCAATTAAAGTATTCATTTTAATTAGAAAACTTTTGTATATATTTATTTTAATTTCGTCAAATTAATGTCATTTTTTTCATTTCACAAGCTTCGAAATTAAAAATGAAACCATTAAATAACAATATTCATTTCAAAAATAATGTTTTGCATCAAAAGTCGCATTATTTCAAAATGCAACCTTAGCTTACATTTTAAATAGGGTAACTTGACGTGAGACGCCGTGTTGTACAAGATGCCGAATAATGTAGTTTTCATATGCGCAGGCGGTGTAGGGAAACGCCGCTCAATTGTAAAGAAGATGGTTCCCTACTGATATTTTAATTTCTGTTTGCACTCTTCTAAAATATTAAGTGGTACTTTTTTTATTGCGATTTCGTCAAAACACTTCTGGTAAGTGTCAAAAATCATTTACGTGACTTCTATATTTGCCTATATAACTCTTAGTTTAAACACCAGAAAAATAAATCGGATGTTTTTAGAAAGTACTGATGCCTGGCCTTTCTACGAAGCATAAATGGTAGGCAGTTCCCCCTTCATTACGTTATTGGGGTACGCCGGAGTCTTACCCAGTACATTGGGGTAAGTCTACGAAACTTTTTGGGGGTAAGATGCCGGTTATTTTCCGTTGCAGTCAAATGCCTGGTTGTGTCTTCATTGTATGAATTACTCTTGTATATTAACTAATTTGTCAACAATTTTAATCAGATGCTTTAAATCAATGATTTTATCGGGATTTTAATCAACTGATTTAAAAAAGCATTAGTTAAAATTATAAATCTTGTAAATGTTTAAAATGATATAAATAAATATTAAAATCTAAGGTGAATATAAGTTGAAAGGTTTCTATATGTATTCTGATTTATTAATAAACTTTATTTTCCTTATAAATAATTATTTCATAATTTTTAATTTTAACCATTGTTAAAACTTTGATGTTAAATGCATTTATAAATAATTTTAATAAATGTAAATATCGGTAATATATAATATATTTTTAGATAACTAGGGTCTGCTGCCCCCTACGAGCTACGCTCGCCAACCTCCATCCAGACACCGCAGACTCTAAAAACACGTTAATTTGATCTGCTTTGAAAAGATAACGGATTAAATTTTCCACCAACATTCAGAAGATGAGGATTTTTTTTTTAAGTGAGAGAATCAGTGTTAAGAGTGTATAGCAAAGTGCAACAAAACCTTTGAAAAATGTGATTGGATGAAATGCATTCAGTGAAACTGTTGGTTATATACAAGTTCCTCAAAGTGCCTAAACAAATATGTAGTCTGTGTCAGATCTGAGTTATAGCTTAAAATAACAAAGGGCCATATGAAAAACACCAACAGAAAATCTGCACTTTAAAGCACTTACTCACAGTGACTTTATCGTATTTAAACTTATTATAATATTTAAAAATAGGCATACTTAAGAGCCATAATTATTTTAAATGTTAAATGGAACATAACTTTTTTTTTCAAAAATTAGTTTGTCCTTTTATTAAATTGCCAACGTTTGTTACATTCATATTTTTGTAATTTTTTAATAGTAAGTAAGTTAACAACTTTAGTATGTCTAAAATATTAAAGTTACTTTTTCGTCCCATTATGTTTCATACTGCTTCATCTTACCCCTAGACAGTTGGCCATCTTACTCTTAGGTACGGGTAAGATGCCGAAATGCAAGTGCTTCCAAAAACAAAATTTTTTATGCTTTATATAATATCTATAAAATGAAATAAGGTTTTAAATGATACATAAGGGTGCAAACTTCTAAAAGCAATCAATGAATAACAAATAAAAACAACAGGTGATTTTTAAAACAATAAAGTAACTAAATTCTGCATCTTCAGCCAATTTATCCTACATTTTCTTGCTTGTAATTTAAAATTTATGAAAAATGAATTTCAATATTTTTTCTAAATGTACATGTACAATAATATAGGACTTCATTAAGCGATTTCATGTTTTAATTAAGTGAAATGGCATAGTTTTACATGATTCATGAAGTGAAATAATATATATATTATCTCGACAAGTATTATTCCGTACGAAAAACTAACTAAGTGACGTCATCATATTTTAAATCATTGACCAGTTTTCTTTCAGAAAATATTAGCATTTTTATATCACTTATACCAAATGGTTTGATTTCCACAAAATTTCCAGAAAATACATGATTAACATCCTTTTACCTTAAAATCTCCCAGAAATTCGACGTAAGAAAGTAATTTTAATTAGAGATTAGGCTTCACATGTCACAACGTTTACATGTAAAGAAGAGGTAAAATCACTAATTAAGAAATAAATTCACCCTTCACCTCACATCCCTCTAATTTTTAAAGGCGCCATGATTAACGAAAAGCGAAAGAGAAGAATGAAAATTTTCTTTCGATTAAAAAAAAACAACTAAATCTATAGTTAAAAAATCTCTGAAACACTATCTCTGTCCCACATTGGAGCATATTCCTACAAATAGCCAAGCCTCCATAATCCTAAATTTCAACACAACAATCGATATGAAAACATTTAGCCGTAA